>VXBO01014185.1:233529-268245 GCA_013400135.1 Rhinoptilus africanus
TATATATATATAAAAAGAAGAGGTATGCGGCATCTCCAGTCATTAATAGACAAGAGGCTCTACAAAGTGGTTCTGAAGAAGCAGTGGTCTGAGCTCCAAGTATCGTGTAAATTTTGTCTGCTTTTAATGGCTTTTGGAGAGTCTTTCAGCAATGTTATTATGTGTGGTTTTAGGAATTTCTTCCATCTAAATGGACAGGCATTTTGATAGAGAGAAATGCCTGTTACCTTCTGTGATGAACTTTATCAACTGAACATACATCATTCGAGCCTGTCCTTCCTTCCTTTGATTATTTTTTATCCAGTTATAGTTCAGGTTAAAAAGTTAAGGTAGCATTGAGTGGTGCTGCTGTATCAGCTGCTGAGTCTGAGCTACCTCACAGACAGGACCAGTTTGTATGAATAACCAAAGCAGTAACATTTTAGTGTGGTTTCTATTAGCTGTTTGGCAAGGTCTGCTTAAGCCATCAACAGATGCTTTTGTTTCTATTATATTTAAATTCATAAATTGAATCTTACGGGGTTTATTCTTAACACCAGATGCAGTGGACAGAGTCGAGCATCACCCATTGTTGTTGAAGCGCGGCCGTACGCCCAGCGAGGGGAGGTGAGATTATGCCTTTGGCACCAACAACATCCAGAGCAATCCTCTTGTAGGGAATAAAAGACAGACCTTCTTTAAAGAGGTGCAACATTAAGTGCGTTGCCAAAATCAGCTCTCAGAGTGTCTGTTGAAAAGCTATCAGCTATTAGCAGGGGCAGTTTAATTTTTAGCTGCGCCTAGCAGACAGCATAATGCAAGTCTGATATCCCAGGGCTCAGTGGGGAGCAGGGGGCCCCAGGCTGCCTGGGACCAGCCGCTTCTGCCTGATAGCGGTGAGGGCAAGAGCTGTCTGCCTGCAGGGAGGGCTGGAGGTGGGCAGGGGGTAGCTCAGGACACTCTTTGTAAAGAAAACGATGTAACCAGATGAAATAACGTTTTCCATCAGACTGGCCATAGCATTTCCATGAAGGGCATCCCCACTGCAGACTGGTTTCCCTGATGTGGGATGTGACTTCAGACTCGGGCACGGCCATCACCTCCACTCTCACATGGTTTACCCAGACCCTGAAGCACCTGATAAAGAAGTTTTCCCTGAGTGCAGATGCTAGAGGATACCTCTAGCATTAAAGCGCCCTGGAGAGCACAGACTTCCAGCGTTTCACTCCAAGTGTAGTCAGCACAAGTTAATATCTTTCCATGCAGACAGCACTAAATGCTTTGCAGCCCCCAGCAGAAGCATCGGGAAGTTGTACAGCCATCCAGTGCTGCCAGCTCTCCTCTGCTTTCCAGCCCCTGAATCACAATGCAATTTGCTTAAGGGAAATGCAGATTTTGTGGTTTGATCCCTAATGTTATTATACAGGGTAATTTGTAATGAAACAAGGGAATGGTTCTGTGAATATTGTAAGCCCAGGGAAAAAGTGTTTAGTCTGTACTTGATACAAACTATTAGTCTCCAGTGAGCTTGAGGAACACCTTGGTATTTTGGTTTTTTCTCCATATCTAGGTTGGATTTTTATATCTTGGTCAGGTGGGTAAGGGAAGTTCCTAGAAGAAATACTATTTCTGATTAAGGATAGAAATGCTAGCTTGGACCGAGTTCTTCCTGTATCAAAGCAGTGGTAGAGCTGTGCTACATCAGTATGTGTTTCCAAGCTACTGGACAGTCCCATCCTAAGAGTGACCTGTGAAATACAGAATAAGCTCTTGGATGTCTGGCCAATGAACATGGATACCTTAGATCAGCAGCTTACTCTGGTGAAAGGGAGAAAGAGAGGGGAGAATCTTCCCTTCGCTATAGCTAGCAGTCAGACATGCGAAGTCTGACATTGCACAAAGCTGGAAAATAATCTAAAAAGCAGAGGAGCATAAAAAAGTTTCACAGACACCTGTGAGAAGAGATAGGACTCCAGGGTGGTAGTCATTAAACTTTGGTCCATAGGTCCTAGGAATCCCTTAAGGGGCCAATTAGTCCTAGGTGATGCACAAAGGGGACTGAGGACGGGGATTTATTTACTGTCAATCTTGTATTTCCCATCATATTATCATATTCCTCACCTCCAGTGGGAGATGGCTGGAGATCAGCATATCTCAGAAGCTGAAGATCACTGGCAAATGTTCAGGAGCTGTCAGGGCAGGGATTTCTTTTTTTTTTTATTTTATTTTATTTTCCCTATGGCCTTCCTCACCCTACAAGCATCCAAGAACAGCCTACTTGAAAAGCCGACAAGACAGGCGAGAAAAAAAGAGGCATCTGGCTTGGATCCTGGCCGATGAGCATGTGTGCCTGGCATCACCAGGACTGATGATCCTCATCATATGTATCTTTTCCCCCTTAAGCAGTGGCTGCTTTCCCTATTTGCAAAAATGCTTTGTCCATTTGGAGATGAACTTTTGGTTTGTTAAGTATTTGTGCCAAGCCCTCATAGCCACAGAGCCCACAGGGGAGGGATGGAGCCTGGGATGCTGCTACAAGCCTTGTCATAGAATAAAGAAGGCTGAGTTCAAACAGCTGGGATAAAACAAAACCCAGTGCCTGTGTGTAACATATACACAGGGGTTTTTTCACTCCCTCAGTAACACTGCACCTGTAGGAACGCATGACCAAACTCCATTAATTTCCTTGTAATGCAGCTCCTCATTTACAAGCCAGGAGCCTGGTTCTTACTTGCCAGGTCTGTGCTGGCATTTATCCTGTTTTCTTAGGGAAATTACTAGGCAAACTGCCCCAGCCATCCCTGTCACTAATTTTTCCCACTCCCTCCTCCCTGTTGCTTGACCATGGGCCCCAGTTAGTGCTTCATTCAAGCTGAGAGGAGCAGCTTGAACATGCTTAAGCATATATGTGTACATGTATAAGCACTTTCCTTGGCAGGTAACAATTAGAAAAGTCTTGTGGAGAGTCTGAAACATCCCTACTGATGATACCAGTGAGGTTACTTGGTGGTAACGGAGACCAGCTCTGTTTTGAGTTAGGAACAGCTGACTAAGAAGTCGTCCTGAATGGAGCCAAGTTCAATAGCTCCCGCAGGAGAGAACAACTAAACATCAGGAGACAGTAAAAAAGACCCAGATAAATCCTTTGAGGATGCTTTTTGTGAGGTAAGAGGTTTTTGTTTGTTTTCTTAAGACACTAGATGAGATTTATTGGTATAAGAGTCAGTGGCTTATTTAAAATAAAAAGCAAATCATCACTGGGACGTTTGTTATTTGGATGGTTATTTAATATTTATGAACAAGAATTGCCTGTAAATTAAGAGCTTAATCATCCAAGAAACACCAGTAGCAAATTTCTCCCCAATACAAATGTAAGGAGATTCCTGAGCTATTACCCCAGAGTTGGCTTTTGCCCATCTTGTTATAAAAAGAATACTTGCAAACCTCCTCATAAAGCAATAAATTACAAATTAATTACAAAACACCCCAGAATAACAGAGATGCAAACCCAGAGGAAATGCCTAGACAGAAAATGGTAGGATTGGCTTCCTTCCAGAACGCTAACAGATCCCAGGACTCGGGGTCACACCACATCAGCCCGCTTGCAGACAAACCTCAAAACCCAAAAAACCCCATCAAAATTTCCAGAAATGTTGCTGTGGAATACTTTGAGTAAAATATGCAATATGCAAACCTTAAAGTACTTCTGTGTGGACAGAAAGAGCAGGGTATCATGCAATAAAGATTACACAACCATTGTAAATGACATGTAAAGAGGAATGTATATATGTGCATTGACATATTTTTCCCCATAATTTTATTCGAAAGTATAGACTTATGAATGTAAGAATACAGATATTTTTCTAGACCTCGTATATGATTGTTTTATCTCCTCCCAGGCCTCCTCATTTCATTTGCCTGATCCAAAACCAAAGAGCATACTCATAGCAGTGTGTGGGATCAGCTCCCTGACGGTAGCTTTTTGTATAGCTCCTTTCTCGGCGGGTCTTGGATCAAGCCCCCATGATCCCAGAGAGGGCATCCAGGTCAGAAACTACATATGAGGTCTGCAAGCAGGTCAAAGGCTAGAGTCAAACCAGGTAGGTTGGGATGCCAAGGGACTTCTAGGAGGTCCAGGAGCTGGAGTCAAGTGACAGCCACCAAATGTTAGCCAGGGAGATATGAGCTCTAGTTTGCTGGATTTATCCTTTTCTTGGAGCACAGTTGGGGTTGTGTTGACTTGGTGGGGCAGCAGGCTGCTTGTTAACCCACACAATCAGGTAAACAAATAACAAGGTAGTAATGGGTGCCTTGAAGTTGCCTCACAAACACTTGGAGAATCTCTGATGATCTTCCATGTTACCACAAGAGCAGGATGCATTTCAGGGGTCCTCTGTCCGAGGGGGTGCTGCTGAGGTGCTCATGACTGGGATAGTTGAAATAAGTAATTACTGCAATTACACTTCGCCCTATGTGCTGCAGTCCTAACGAGCCATATAGCATCTACTGGAACAGAGAAAGCCACTGGAGACCAAGGCCAACTACAATTGTCAGCTCACAGGGCTTCTTGAGCTGGTGTAGTCAGTTCCTCTACTCTGAATATTCAGCTAAATTTTCCTGTTCGCAGCCCCAGCCGACAGTCAGTCGTTACGCTGCTGTTTTCTCTTTCTAAGCTGTGAATTAGCAGAGTCTTGCAGCCACAGGTGAGGTGAAGTTCACTGACCTTTTGTGCCTCTCGACAGGACCAGGCACATTAGTGTGCAGCTCCACTTCTTAGAGTGAAAATCTGCATTCTGCGAAGGAAAGGATTAAAATGTCATCAAAGGTGAAAGAAGAAATTTTCAGGATGAAAACTTCAATTTCAATGAAATTACAGCAGTAGCCCCAGATAAATGTGAGGGTGGGTTGGCAGTAAGTTTGGAGGCAGTCCATTTACTGATTAAATTTGATTTTATACGTATAGCTGTGCTAAACCCCAATTATCGTTCCTCAAGAAAAGCACCTGGATTAATCAGACCTGCCACATCCATCTTTTTCTAATGCCTATTCCATATTTTTCTGAGTGGCTGTGACTCCAACAGAGGAAAATTTTGCCAATTGATTTAAAGCGCTGATTAGTTTTGCATCTCTTACATTTCCAAGCTGCAGGTAGGAATTGTCAAAATCAGACCTCCCCACTTTCTTCCCTTCCCTCCCAAACAGGGCTGGAAGAGCAAGCTACGTGGCACCAGAGGGACCCAAGGAACGTGCTTTCCAGCAGGGCTTCTGGGAGCATGGGGTCAGAACTGGTGGCATGTCCAAGGGGCAGGTCCATGCTGGGATTTCTCCTCTGTGCCATAGGTAATGTCACAAAAAGTGAGATACCCCAATATTGCCATTTTTAATGTGGGTGACAAAGTCTAATTGCAGGGCAGAACGATGGGCACGAGATGTAGGAGTACGCAAAACACCCAGTGCAACAGGAGACAGAGAAGGGACTGAGTGCTGCAGACAGACACATGTGGCATCAGAGCTGTTTTGGTCAGAGAGTGCTCCTCCACGGGGAAGCTATTGTACAAGAGGAAAACATACAGTGGGGGGAGAAGGTTTTGGGAACAGGGCTGTGTCTGATGGGGCCGGCTGTATCCTGTGGACAGCAGTGGAGCAGCTGGAGACTGGCTCATTTGAGTGATCTGGACTTTATTAGCACTCCCATCCCCTCCATATCAGGAGGTCTGACATGTCATCCGGCTCACAGCCAGCGATAACCTTGTGGCAGGGGACGAGAGGATGCTTTTTAATAACGTATCTTGGAGAGAGGCAGTTCTGGCTCTTACTGCCAGCTATTGCTGGGCTGTCTGAGCAAGGCGGGCTGAAGAAACACCCAGCTGAGCTCTCTAATTGTTTCTGGCCACTGATTGAACATGACTGCTTGTGGATTCTCAGGCTATTCCCTGCTGGCTGAAATGCCTGTGGAAGGACAGACATCACTACTACTACTACTCAGACATCACCACTACTCAGACATTTCTCTTGAGCCAAAGGAAATCTCTCCTTTATAGTTTCCTTCAACAAGTGAGATGACGTCAGCTCTGTGGTTGGACAAATGTATTGAAAACCTGTCAAAGTTCATAATATTTTCAAAGATGCAGAGACGTTTGAGCTAAAAATGCCATTATAATCAGCTAGTCTCAACTCCTTCCTGTCACAAAGGTTGGAGGATCTCACCTGGGGACTTCTACCATTTCCAAAGCTAGAAAAATTGAATCTAAAGGCAGAGTTCAAATGTTCAGCAAGAAGGGAATTAGTACTGGAACAGACAGACAAGAGACAGAGTAGATTCTCCATTACTTATAATGTTTTTCTTACAACTGGATGACTTTCCTTAGGATAAACTGGTACTAATCAGAATTATTTTACTGATTCAAGGTGTGCCAACTGGTATCCTTTAGCCTGTATTACACAGGGAATGTAAATGCTTTGTTCTACCTTTGGTATCCACAAATCTTTGAAACCTTGGGTGGCTGGGAAACAGGTCTGTGAGCTGCATTTTGTGGTGTGTGACAAACTTACTCACCAGGAACGTAGCAACATACTGGGGAAAGTCTGGATGCTTATGTGTATTTGTTTGGCTGCAGATTTAATATTGGCTATGAAACAACGTGTCCTGGGAACATGCACGAATGGCATTTGCAATAACCAGTCTGCAGTATGAAGAACAATTCAGAGGAGGCCAAAAACTGGTTTCTTGTCCCTTTCTGATGTCTGGCTTCACTGCAGCTTCCTCCTGTAATTGAAGAACACAAGGCTGTGAGATTGATAAACTAAACAATTTCAACTTTCATTTCTTTATATGCAGAATGATTATAGTCCTCCTGCCCTCTCTTGTTTCCCAGAACATGTTTTTTTCTTCAGTTCCAATAGACCAGTTTTCAACATTTAGTCTCAATGCTCTGAAGCCTCCCCTGAATTTAACAGTCGTGCAGTGAGATTTTGAAAGTTAATAACGCATTTTTATGGAGAGGAAAGGCACTTGAAAAAAAAAAAGGGAAATTATGCAAGGATCAGAATTTCTGAGAGATTTTGCAAGTTCATAAGGCCTTATAAATACAAAATGGGCTTCTCAGAGGGACAGCCTGAACACTTCCTGAAGCCAGGAAAACCACCATGTAAATAGACGTGAGCGCAGTGCAGTGCTTTCTGCATCCTTCCTGGCAATGCAAATGCTGGCAGCCCTCTTCGCGGAGGCTCTATCTTTATAAGCAACCACCAGCACAGCTTGTATCTTTGCTGGGTTTCCCAACCCCTTTTGATGAGCTGCCTGACTTCTATTCCATGCACAGTTTTGCAGTTCCCTGAGTGTCGAATCTGGGATGGGATTTCCACCTCTCCTTTACTGCACTGCTGCCAGCTCCACATGGTTTCTTATCTTTCCCCAGGCCAATCTCGCTCACTCCATGACTTTTTCCCTCGCAGTCTGAACTGGGTTCCCAGTGCAACCTCCGTCTGTTATTTCCTAGAGGGCGGACAACTCAGTGAAGGAAAGTATTTTAGGACTTATTCCTCCTCACCCCCTTCCTTTGCTTCAATCTGGCGTCAGAACCTCTTTTCAAAGCATCCCTCCTGTTCTTGGCAAATATTCAGGATAATTTGGCTTTCCCCCTCTGCTCTGGAAAGGTTTTTCTTTTCTCTCTGTCACTCAGAGGTAGGCGAAGATGTAATACTATGCCTGCTGAACAGCTCTGCAAAGGAATTGGAGATAATATAGCCAGTAGGCCTGAGGACTTGTGGCAGCAGTGAGTTTGGCCAGAAGTTTGGTGGGATGTGCCATTATGCCATGAGTATATCCTGATGTGACATGGTGGCAGAATAGTACATCGTCTGTGACAAAAGTACATGGTTAAGAAAAGTGAGAATCTTGACTTACTGAGGACACAGGCAGTAGAAAGTTCTCGTGAGCTAATGGGAATATGATGCAAAATATCCAGGGCCAGACCAGGAGATGAGGGTCTTTGGATTCTCCTGGTGAACAGCCTGTGAATGCTAATGCTGCTAATTAGTTAAGGGAGACGCTGTTATAAATAGAAGAGCTGACTGAATCTTTTTGTGGCAGATAAGCTGTACAGTGAATTTAGTAATTTCCTGTTTAAGAGCGTGGTGATATTTATGAAGCTATTTTTAATTGTCCATTATTGATAATTACCTGGTTAAAAAAAAAAAACAAGAAACACCATTATGGAAGAATTAAACTATATGTTTATCAGAAATGAACATCAAGTAGAATGCCCCCTTCAAGTTGGCTACCAGGGAAGACTGCCTGGGTAGCAGACACATGTACTTTTAACCAAATCAACAGTGATTTTCTGTCTGACTTGAATTTTGAGCACTCACATTTCTCCTCTTACCATGTTTTCTTTACTGTAAAATAACCACCTTTCCCTCTGTCCGTAGGAGAGGGGGCAGTGGGATTTTGGCCTTAGAGAGGGAAAAGCCCAGGCATTATTTGAATTGCTGGTCTCACCAGAAGGGTGACCCACGATACATGAAATAAATTCCTATGTCAGAAAATCCCCCGATCTTTAACACGTGGGGAGTTGCAGCAGGCTAACAGCTGGTGCTTCATCTCTTGTGTCCAAATGTTGTTGTCCACATGCTTGACAGTGAATTAGCTGCTAATAATGGATAGCCGGACTCTTCTGGAGTGAAACACTTACAAGAACCGACATGTTGCCAAGTTTAAAGCCTAGGAACACAAGGCAATTTCAAACCTGTCATTTCCTCACAGAAAGGGGATTATTACTTTGTTATCAGCAAAGATACTATGTTATGTAGCTCCTGCCCTTGAATTATCTAAGTCACATGGGATGGCCGTGGGTTATATTGGAAAATACATCTTTTGGGTCTGTGTGTTTATTTAATGTATATATGTCTATATAAACCTCTAGCATGGAATCCACTGGTTCTGTGCACGCTCAGTGCAGTCGCACAGACCACATACATATAAATATCAGTACTTACAAACTCACCAATTACCTTAGACAGCCTCTGTAGCAAAGATTTATTGTTAGCTCAGTTCCCACTGTTTTCAGCATTCCCATGCTTCCCGTGATAGGTATAAGGAGTCAGTGCAGCACCTGAGGCACTGATTGAAGGTAAAGTTGGCAAATATCCTTGCTTTATTCTTTGTGCCATAAGCTTCTGGCTTGTATAGTTGAACTTCACTGCTTTATGCAGTGAAAGGTGCTCTGAGAGCCATCTCTTGATCACAGCATTTCTATAGTTATGCTTATTTCTATTCATCAATACATAGAGGATCTGGTAGATTATAAAGTTACCAGTTCACGTGGAGTGTGGGTTGGGCCGTTGCATCAAGAAACAAGCAGCTGATCCCGCTTTCACAATAGGCAAGGCATCTTGTGCTCACTGCTGGCTTTTGCAAGGCATTTCTGTGATTTCTGATGCTCAGAGTATACATACTGGAGCTTCAGGTAACGCATTCACATGCCTGTACTGCAGAAAAGCAAGAGATGTGGCTGGGTTGGACCTAGTTTTTGAAAAGACCTGGAATCTTGAATCAGAAAAGGTGTCTCAGACGTATTCTGGCTTTTCAGTAAAGCCACGCTTCTGCTGCCGAGTGTCCTTTTTACTAGTTAAAGACCAAGAACCACAGTGGACAAATTCATAGAAGAAACCTTCTGTAATCGTAAGCCTTGTTTCATTTTCAATACAACATCAAAGCATACAGTGATAATAAAATGCACTAATATTTTGTTCCTATCTGGTAATTAACAATATAAATATTCTCAACATGCTCTCCAGTCTTTTATTTTGCACACTTATTTCCTCTGCTTCACTGTCTTTAGGTATACTGGCCTGAAAAATCACATTATTCATCACGTGCATTTTTCTCGAGGAACAGTTGAATATAAGTTGCTTTCTTGTAGCTCCTCAAAAAGCTGAGAATGTATTCAGAGTATCCAAAGCTAATATCCTGTAGTTTTCCAACAGAGGTTGTCATCATGATCTACAGAGAACAGCATCCATCCTTACATGAGATATAACAATGATTCCATCATCTCATGCAGTGAAATAAATATGTGTGGTGTATCTACACATCTATAGTATATGCCCATACATATACATCTTTGGCACTTCACTTATATAAGATATGTCAGTTAAAATAATGTGATTGAATATTTGGACTATAAACAAAACACTGGGAGGTTATGAACTTTGAATAAATTCTTACGGTTGATATGCATATGCATTTACCTTTGCAGGGTACCTGCTTAAAAAAAATGGTGTTGCACTGCAGAATTGCCTTTGATTTACAGCAGCAACAATGTGCTGATTGACTCAAAGGAATTGAGACAGCAGGTCTGGCTCTGTCATGAGATTTAATGTATTTCTTTTAACTGTTTCTTTCTAAGTGCGAGGCAGCTGCATCAGTCAGGAGGCACTGATATGTTTTAAAAGGGCATTGCCCTCACAAAAGCAGGTATAAGTCATGGGAAATTGAAATTTCTCGCTGCATGAAAACCAGAGGGTGAAGAGAGACTGTTTGGAGGGCTCATTGTTTGAGAATTTCTTTTAGGATGCATTTCATCAGTAAATCTGTAGAATTCACTGCTTCTTATTCTTAGCCAAGTAGGAAAACCCATAATTTTTCCTGTCAACACCTTGGATTAAAAATGATGAAACAAGTATTTGTGGCAGGTTAATTGTTCCTTGGGTATTTGCAAGCCCTGCACGGAGTTGGGTGTGAATATTAACTCTGGCAAGGAGCAGGCTTACCACACGGGGAGGCTGTATTAGCCAGACGTGTACGGGCCCCAGTAGGCTCCCTACCCAGACAGCGTGTGCACAGCAAGGTCGGCTCGACCTTCCCTAACTGTTAGCTGAATCGGTAAAGACAGCGTTACAGAGCTCACAAAGCAAGGCAGCAACACAGCCCGCAATGGAGGGAGGGGATGGAGACGGGTTTGGGGTAAAGCTGTTACTCTTTCAGAAGCCCATAGCTCGAAAACCCTGACACAAAGATGTGTAGTAGATGTTTCCATCTCCCACGTATATATCCAACTCACTTGTCTATCACACAGGCACACAAACACAGCTTCTCTTTTTCCCAAAGACCTATGGTCGTGTTAAAGCAAATAGCTGGTGCGCTAACATTTGGATTCACCTAAGGTTAGCTGGAGTAGCATGTATTTACACCTGGAAATTGTAAGGCTAATATACCATCAAAGCAAGAACAGTATGTTTATGACTGTATCTAAATATGTGTTGTAGGGGTCTGTTTTCTCCTGATATTTCATTCTGCTCAGATCTCCAGCTCACCGAGTGTGTGTGTATCCAGAAACGTGGGGAAGCGCTGTAACTGAAGTGACAACAGAACCAAAGCGTGGCCAAGGCTGGTCTTTCCACATGGGTCCCGAGAAGAGTATTCGGAGGAGGCTGACTTTGCATCTGTGCTGGAGCTCTTTGACCCTCCAGAAGCTGTCAGCGTGAGTAGCACTTTGATGAAATCAGGTTACTCAGTCTGGTCTAAGAGGGAAAGTTAAAAATCAAATGTGCAGTAATCTTTTCTATTCATCCCGTCTCTCATGATTCTTGTGCCTAATACAACTGTTAATGCATTTATTCTTGCAATGCTGCCTCGGGACAGTGGTTCAATAATCCTGATTTTGCAGAGAGGGAGCTGAACTGCAGTGTCACCTGGTGAAGGGCAGGCAGGGAAGCCTGAGGCAGAAAAGGGAGCACAATAGCTTTCTTCAACCCTTAGAGACATCCCTGCCCATCAGACTAATCCTGTGGGGGATGAGGACTGAGCAGGGCAGGCACAGAGGCATGGAGCTGTGACTCGTTTTTTACCCTTTCAGTGCCTTACACTAAAGGAAGTCCCCGTGTCAGCCAGAGGTAACAGCCGTACCAGCTGCATTCCATGGATATGTATAGGCGATACTTGCTTTTAAATTTATGCACCTAAGATAATGGTAAAGCCAAAGCATCCCCTTAGGTTTCATTTCAAATCTGCTTCTGAGGGATCTCCATGGTGAGAAATGATAGCAGAGAAGGCAGGAGGGAGGATGGTTGAAGAGGGCACTCCTGAAGGAAAGCACAAGGTTTTGGAAAGAGGCACACAGCCTCAGTCAGTGCTGGGAGAGGCTCCCAATGCTGCGGTGGTGGCAATGCTCTACCTCTAGGGGTGAAAACGCTCTACCTCTTAGGCAATGAACTTGCTTTGCATTTATGCTGGTCTGTGCTGGGGAGCAGAAATGAGACTTTCTTCTATTCTTCATCTCTCTCTGGAGTCAAAGAGTCATCTTGGGTCTTCCTCCCAGCCTGCTCCCTGGCTGCTCCTTGTGTTGCCTGCCCTGAGGCTGCTCTCCTCCCCCCCATTTCAACCCCAGATGCTGACTGGTCTGGAGCAATGACACCTCTCCTCTAGGAAGGCATTTGAGAGAATACCAAGACATTTTGAGCAGTACAGACAGCCACCACCCCTGACTTTCAGCAGCAGCCTGGCTGATTTCAGCATGCCTCTTTGGGGAAGGGACTGGGGAGACAACCCCAAGATGCATGTAATCAGCTGTGATTTTTGTAGTGGTGCGCTATCATTGCTTTGCACCCTGTGTCGTATGGTTCTTATTTACACATGAATTACTGCTTTGCTTTGCTTTCAGTTTTCTTTGCTGTCCCCAGGGATTAATGCAGATGGTTGTGAATGCAGCTAGACATGGGGCAGAGCTGGGAGATCATGTCCCAAGGTGAAGTTTAGATCTTGTTCTCATTCTTAGCCTTAGTTTTGTGATGAGGATGCAAATCAAATATAAATACATGGACCTTGACTCTGTCTTAACTTTCTGAGATATCTTAATAGAGATGCTCCTGCGTGACACTGCTACGCGAAAAATTCTACACCAATTAATTGCGTATCTGGATTTAACTGTTGCTTTTAGCTGGAATTAGCTCTAGTGGCCCAGACTCCATCTTCTGTGAATGAGGGGAGATGCAGGTGTCTCAAAAAGCAACCAAAGAGCTAAGTCTTGTTGCAGTGCCTGTTTGATATTGATGTAAATAACCAGGTGCAGTGACCCAGCAGCAGTCCCCAGGTTTGTTATCTCACTTGACCCATCAGGGAGTGAATGCTGGGCAGGGTGGGCTATAGCCAGGGCCATTCCCTGGGACACCCCACTGCCCTGCAGTTAATTCAGGGTCTGCTGTCCTGGAGAGCTGTCTGAGCAGCTCTGTGACTGTGATAGCCTCTCCTGAAAAACTTGAGGTTTGCTCCTTTGCAGATGTTTTCTTTTTCCTCTTCCTCCTGTGCTATTTTTACTCTGGTTTGAACTGGTGTTTAATTTGCCTCTTTTCACTTGCCTCTAATAACAACTCTCTCTCATCTCACTGCTTCGTCTGATCATTTTTCCTCCTTCTTAGATGTCTGGGTTCTCATGTTCTCCTTTTTTCTCTCTCTGTGTATTCAGTCTTGCACAATTCTCACATACGTTTTCATGTATTGTTTATCTGCAAAGCTCCCCAGGGTGTGTTCGGTGAGAGTCTTACAAGGCAAGGGAGAAGGTCCCAATCCTGCCAGCTGCTCGGACGTGGGCACACAGAAAGCCATTTCCAAGAGTGGGGTAGGTTGGGAGATTAATCTCTGCTAAAGAAAGCCACTGGACCATGGTTTTCCTTTTGATCAGGCTGTTGCAATGCTCCAATGCCTTATTCCTGAGCTTCAGCCTACCTTCTCGTCCCCTGAATTTGCTGTTTTGCTGGCATGTATCAGTGCTATCATAAAGAGTAACACATTAGGAGTCCCTGCATGAGAGTTGGAATTAATGGAGTCTAATTTCCTACGAGCTTGTTTCCCATGGCTGGCTGACTGTGATCTATAAGAAAAAAAAGATCCAGCTCTAGCTCTTCGTCTTGTTGGAGCTTCGTGTGGCTCTCTCAGTATCCTGTTTCTGACATCTCTGCAGTCTGTCCCCTGTTTGAAGGGCTTTTGTGGTCTCTTGTACTCAGATACCTGTTTTCAGAAAATCCATAGGAACTCCCTTACCCTCCTGTTCTCTACCACTCCAACACACTCAGTTGAAACAAGGCACAGGCTTCTGCAGAAGAGTTCAGGGTTGCAACATGATTGCCAAAGCCATGTTTTCCTCAGGAAGAGGGCAGCTAGGCTTGCCACAGGGTAGTTTTTCTGTCTTTTTGCCTTTCAGCCCTGCAGCAACAAGCAGACTGAGCAAATTCTCCCCACCCATTTGTGGTTAAATACAGAGACCTTCAGCTACACATGGTTGTCTTCCTCTGTGGCGCCTCCCAGGACAGGCTGGCTTAGCCTCTGAAACCTGACAGGAGCAGGTTCCTTCAGACTAGCGTGTCTGTGAGTCTGCGGGACCATCCCCAGACAATTCCCTGACTAAGGGCTCCCCCTTTTCTCTGGGGCTCTTATCGACCCAGCAGGTATTTGTGAGGCTGCAAATTAACAGAAGTAGATGGAAGGAAGAAGGAAGGGTACAAATAAGGGCATTTCTGGGTGAGTCTACCTACAGCTGGAATTTAAGCTCCCATCTAGCCAGCTTACTCATGCACGCACGTATTTGGGGTTTTTGAAAAGCGGGAGTAGTCTTGTCAAATTTTTCCTTTTGCATTTTCAATTTCCTTCTCTCCCACCAAATGTCACTCTCTAGCAGAAAAAGACCACGGGAGTAGTGTGCCTGTCAAAGATCTGCCAGGTAAGTGACCCCCTGCAAATTAAAAAAAAAATAATAATGAAAGGCCTGTTCTTGTATGGTTCAAACATGCTGAGAGCCTATCCCAGAAGCAGACATTTAAATGCTTTCCCAATCCCAAATCCTGACAGGCCCATCCTGAAGGAGCTTTCCTCGCCATTCCTGGTAGCATTGAGTCAGCCTTCAGTGACATTGTGTCCTTTGTTGGCACGGGATGTTGCAGGACTAGTCGTGTGGCACTGCAGCCACCTGCCCTGTGGGAAGTGGACTTCCCACTGGAAGAGTCAGTGTGTTCCCATCACCTGTGGGATGGAGCTGGCTCCTGCCCTCACTGGTGAGGAGACTGGGGTCTCACCCCCAACAGTCATGAGCTGGAGTAGACGTAGTATTTGTCCAGATGGTGAAGTGGGAGTTTTTCCCATTTCTGTGGGAGTTTTGAAGATTTGTAAATTATTTTCTTGCTTGGTGTCTTAAAACAGAAATTAAAATCCCAAATGGTTGATGGCAGGTTTGGAAAAGACACAAGGAGTCAGGACAACCTCAGTATTTCATCTTTGATTTTGACTTTCTAACACTTTGTTACTTCTTCTAAAGCCAAGAAATCAGTTAACATGCAGAATAAAAGCATTTCTCATGAACAGAAAGGAAGAAAACTTTCTTCCATCATCTCTTTCCCACAAAAGGCTCAAACTTACAGCAAAGAAACATTTTAAAAGAGAGAAAAAAAGAAACAAACTGACGAGTGAGAGGAATGACTGATGACTGAATGGGGTATTGGGAATGTGCTTTTTGTATATCATGAGCCAAAGCTAAGAGTCAAACTGAAAGACATCCAATTAGTTAACAACCTCCCCATTGAAGTACATTTTAAAAAGCAAAATAATAGCAGGAAGAAGCTGGGCTCACCGCCGCCTCTGCCCCAAAATATCATTGTTCCTTCTCATAGCCTGGCCAGAGGCCAGCTGCTTTCGGGCTTTTAGCCACAGGGTGCATTTAAAAACCGTTCTCTTCTCCCGTTTTCTTGTCAGTCTGGGTGAAATAATTGTAAATAATCATTTTCAAATGTGCCCGTGTCCAAACAGAACGTGTTGTTGTGTTCCCTGGGGTTGGTTGGAGCAAGGAGCAGAAAGGATGTGTAGCTCCGGAGCAGAGCACTCAAGCCTCTCCAGGGTCTTCTCCTGCAAACATCTGCTCCAGCCTGATGGTTGTTTTTCCTGCCAGGATCAGGCTCTTCAGCAAACATGGGGGGCTTGTTTGAGATGTGCACATACATTGATTGAAATCTGGTCAGTGCAATCCCCTGATGGTGTCCGTTCACCACAGCCTTCTGTGGGTGGGATGAAACCCCAAGGAAAAGACAGAGCCACTGCACAGAGATGTAGAAATACCCAGGTGAGGGAGGGAAATCTCCAACGAAAGCCTCTACCTGAGAGTGTTTGGACATTGTTTTTCCTGTGGATCCTAAGGATGGCTTTTTTGAGGTCCCCAGCTAACCTGACTGCTATAAGACAACATATACCAGAGAAGTTCCCTTTTATTTCTTTTAAAAATCTCTGCAGGAAAATTATTTAAAAAAAAACCAAAATGAACACCACTTTTTTTTTCTATTTCATTCATACAGAGAGAGCAGGGAGTAGCTTTTATTTTTTTTTAAAACCTTCTATATTTTCTATAGGCGTGGATATTTTCCCTTGAAAATGAGTGAAGAGAGCAAGCAAGCAGTAGAAAGCCAGCTCTGATTAAATCCCAAGCCACTCAGATGTTGCAGTCATTTCTTTGCCCTTTTTGCCTTCCTTCGGTCTAGAAAAGCTTCTCCACTGTTCAGGGCCCTTTTCCTGGTGGTGGGGTGGGATGNNNCCTGGGGGTGGGGTGGGATGGGGGGGAGGGGGTGATTGCTAAATCTCTGCTACTATTGAAGGTGCTGCACTGCTCCACTCTAGCACTTGCTCCTACTTACCACCATTTTCGTGGCACCTCTGGGGAGCTGGTGCTGCCAGATCCACTGGCATATTTGATCAGGGAGGAAAATAGATACCAGAGCTTTTTTCTGTGCTTGTGGCATTTCTTCTGAGCTGGGGACGGAGGACCGCTCACAAAGTATATGAGGTGCAGCCCCAATGACCCTATTTTGTTCCCTGCAAGGCTTGTGCTCCTGCAGAGTTTGTGTGCTCAATGCCTGATTTCCCCCATTGGCAGAGGACCTGCTCCCCAGAACAGAAGCATTTCCAGGCTTATTTCTATCCCCTCATGTGTGAGCTAGCGGCTGGTTTGATCCTGTCTCAGTACCCATACATATATATATACACACACACACATTTATAGCATGTCTCCATCTCTGCCTGTGAATGTGTGCGCTCATACACATGCACTCGCACAAACTGTAGGTGGCACTTTGAGAATTAGCAAAGACATTGCTGTGGCCTGTGCCGGGGCATGGCTCTATGCACACCAAGCCGGGGGGAAGGAGGAATGAACCTTCCTTCTCTGAGGAAAGCAGAGAGAGAGCAAAGGCTCCCTAGAAAAAGTACTGTTCTCTTTCCTTGCGTTCACAGGGATGGTGGCACTCAGCTGCTGGCAGCCCCTTTAGGAGAGATGTGCCAATACCCTGTACTTTTCTTTAAGCTGTGTTTTACTTACCTGCCTCAGAGGAGGAGGTCTGCTGTACTTATCACCCCAGGAGTTCAGCTGGATACAAACGTTAGCTGACTGGAGGAGAAACAGCTTGCTTCAAAGGTTTTATCGTTGTTTAGTACCTCGCGAGCGAGTGCCAGGCGCGGATTATGCATTTACAGAGCTCCTGGCCTGAATTGTCAGGATAGAAATTCAAACCACACCGCGATCAGTTTGCTGTCTGTCAGCAAACTGGGAACCGAAGGGCAACCCTGGATCGATCTGTTCTTGGAGCACTGTCCTCATTTCAGAGATTACCTTGTTTCTGCTCTGCTGTATTAACACCTCAGGTCCTGGGGGTTAGCGAGCTCTGAACACACATGCGGGTATCCCCTTTTGCATGATGTCTTGCAGCAGGGTGTATGAATTTGCCACAAAACTTGCTGTGCATATGTTTAATGCTGCTCCATGTGAGATGGAGATTGGCCTCTTCAGTTGTGTTCCATAGCTCTGCAACACACAAGGGCTTTCTTTTGTTCTCGGCAACAGGAGCCTAGATTTTGGGAGAGTATTCCGGGCTTGCCATGAAGCTCTGAATGCCCCTGAAATGTACATCCCTGGCTGCAATACTAGAAGATGATAATGGAGAAGAATTTGCTGTGGTTCACATAAACTGAGAAGCCAAGAAATGCTTCTCAGCCTGCTGAAATGGCATCACATGAAAACTTGCAAAATTTCTGGTCTTTCCAGTGTCTGGGAGTGAATTTCAGAATGTTATTATTAATTTTTAAAAAGGACTAAGCATCTTAGAAGTGTGTAAGAGTGGCGCCATGATGTGAAGAGTTTTGATCCTTTGAGTTTTGGAAATTGTTGCTCTTACTCCTTGGAGATGGCCTTAGGGTCCCCAAGATGCCAGCCTTTTAGGGCATCTCACTTAGAGAGCTGCTCTTAGCTGGTGTGAAGTGGACCCCATTAGCACCTGAAAAAACAGCCATGGAAAGGGAGTGCTATTCATGGGCCTGTGGTGTATTCTTAGCTTTTTGCAACCAGACTTAGCAGCCAAAAATGTAGAAGTGGACTGTGACCACACACCTGTAACCCACTGTCAGAGGCTCTCAGGGGTATGCCCAGTTAGATAAGCAGGGCTAGGGCACGTCCCAGCACAGAGAACGTCTTCAGCTGCTGTTCCTGCTTAACCAGTGCTGCTTCTCACCGTTTACGCACTGGATTAGGATCTAGTGTCAGTCTGCTTTTTGCCAACTGTTGGGCAAATTATTTCTAATCCTTTTTCCCACTTGGAGCACTGTTGTGCATTGACTGCTGCAAGCTTGGGTGAAGCGGAGTGAGCAGATGGACTTCTTTTTGCCTAAGGGTATAGCCCTCATTTATCATCCACCCTGGTGCTGGTGAGTCTGAAAGTCTCTGCTTAAGGAAATGAGCTGGAAGTTTGTATAACGTGGGTTCTACTTTACAGTCTTTTCTTTCTTTCCCTTTTCATTTTGTTTCAGATGGATGCCTTGAAGATGCTGCTGTGTTAATCATGGTATTTAAAGTGGAAGACTGCATCTTGCGTAAGTGAATGAATTTGCAGGCATATCCAGGACCTTGTATAAACACAATCCCAGGTAAATCTGCATTCATAATCCAAGGTATTCCTGGGGATATTTGTCTAAGATGGCTGCATTTCAAAAAGATATCAAGACTGATACACCCACAGAATCACAGCTTTGTCCCAGCACATCCCATCAATACTTCTCTGAAGCTTTCTAATGACAATTAAAAAAACCAGCTGTGTACAATCCACAGCTTTATTTCTTTCCTCCCCCACGGCCCCTGCTGAGCTCCCTCAAGTATGACATCAGCTTAAGCACTGTTCATTTTGGATCTTCAGCTTTCAGTGCCACATGACAATGGAGCCAGCGAAGCGTGCTTTGTTAGCTTTGATTATGTTCAGTGTGGTGTAGCACAACAGCTGGAATAATTGAGATAATCTCGCAGCTCATGTCGGGGGGGGGCAAAAAATGATGCTGAAGCAGGAGGGAAAAGCGACAGAGAAGGAGAATTGGCAGCACAGGAGTAGGAGTGCTGCACTGCAGGGGCATTTCGGCAGCTAGCAGGTTTCAGCAGCTCTTTGGAATACGTGCCCCAGGTGGATCTGGTCCCGTTGTTACTGAAGTGCAGTGGAAGGTACGTTGCCACAGACTGCCTTTGTCTGAGACTCTTCCCAATGGATAAGATGGGAGCAATGTTTTTGGTTGTCTGTGAGGCCCAGTTTGCTGCAGTGCGAGTGTACTGGTGACTTTTGGACTAAAGATTCCTGAGGTGCTTTGAACAAATTCTGTCCCAAGTCTTGTTCGTAAAATCAATAGAGGGTCACAGTGATGGCAGCTCTGAGCAGCCGCTTCTTGAAGCAGAGGACACCACTTCTCTGAAAGGCACTGTGAGACCTGCCTGTGCACACAGGGACCTGCTACCTCAGGAGCTCTCTGCAGGAGAAGCCTTTCTTAAGTATTCGTACTGCTTTAACTTGATCAAAAACATTTATCTGAATTTAGAAGCAGTTGAAGGCTGCCCAGGTTTACTCTGCTTTGAATGCAAAGGCTGCCTGCAAAAGCAGACAAGAAACAGTGGATCCTCCTCTCAGCTTAGGCTTGTGGTGGATACAGTTGTTGCTCTGTCCTTCCAGAATCAAATATCTGTGAGACTATTTGGAGATTTACAGAGAGGAAAGCAAGAAGTTATAACCTCATAACCATAGTGGTTTCAGAGTCTTGGAAATTAGTGGTGATGCATACACTTCAGGGCTCCCAGCATTCAGTTCCATCTAACCTGGCAATTAAGTTTTTCTGAATGGTAACTAGCTCACTCACAGGAGTTACCTTCTGTGTCTAGCATTTGTCACCAGCCCCTTAAGGAAAGAGAAGATATGCCTGCTTGATCTTTAAAGATCCCTTCCAACCCAAACCATTCTGTGATTCTGCTTTCCCTCTCCACCACTCTGCTGTCCTTCCTTTCTCTACCAAAAGTGAGGCACCTGTTTCTGCAGGTGTCTACGGCTCCAAACCAGTCTATATCTCAGGTAACTCTTGAGAGGCAGTCACATATGCTTAAAGCAAAAAAAACCAGTCTGAAAAGTAAGCGAAGGAGCCTGTTTTGGATGCTGCGTATATATAAGTATGTATTACAAAAACCCTAACAGGCCATGGTAAACTTTACTTAACAGACTGCTTAATCTCTACAAATGTTAACCTCCAGGTTTTTATTTACTGAGATGATGTTTTATGATGCTATTCTCTAATTGAAATGTGTTCATTCCTTCTCCAAGTGCCACTGCTAAGCATTTTACTGATCTATAGCAAAAGAACTGGATGGGATTTTATTTCTTTCAGAGTAAACTTGGGAGACAGATGGTGTTCAGACAGTACAGATGTGACAGCTTCCATTGCTGCCTTTATGGATTCTTTCTTGCTAGCTAAACACTTTTGTTTTCAAATGTCAAAAGTGTAATTTTCACAGGCACCACAGAAAACCAGGCAGGAGTGCAGGAGGAAGGAGATTTAGACTTGCACATCTTCAGCAATGAGGGCATTTGCTTCCAAAACTAGAGCTGGAGTTAGCTACAGCCCAGTTCTCATTATCTCGTGAGCCACTGCACATAAAGCAGCAGTTTGGATAGTCCCAAACTGTTACATTGCTTACCTGGGGCTTTCAAAAATAAACCAACGGCTCAGTCTTTTGTTACAGAATGGGGAGATTGAGGCTCAGAGAAGGGATCTGAGCTGCACAGCATTGGGAAGCAGAGGGTGGCCTGGGAATAGGGCCCAGCTTGCCTTGGTTTGAAGCCAACACAGCAGGCTCTAGACCAAATCACTCCCCTAAGGGTGGGTGGGCAGTGGAGGGTGAGGGCAGGCAGACCTGGTTGTGGAAGCAGACTCCCAGAGCCAAGTGGCATTTATTCCAGTATTCAAACCCTTGCAGGCTGGGGAGATTCAGAGCAATAGATTTGTTAGCAACAGGGTTTTTCCCCCTTGTACAGCTCAGGTGCTTGAAACAACGGAAGAATTGCTATTTCATTTGACATCATTAATTTGCTGTTAATTACCATGAGGAGAAATGACAATGCTATTTTGCATGGAGGATAACTGGTTCTTTGAAACTCGCTACCTTGGATTATCACAAAGGTGAAGAGCTCAGTAGAAGAGGTGTAGTTCAACTTCTTCCCTATAAAGCATCTTATGGGCAGTCTTACTCTGATATTATTGTGCACCCCAGACAGAGCAATCCTGGGAGACAGGTTGGAGCTTTTGCCTTAAACTGTCCTTGGGACTCTCCTGTTACTGGGGAACCTTTTCACAACTGGCTAGTCACCCGCCACGAGCAATAAAAGCCCTGGGAAACAGTGATAAGGAAGGTCAGGTCTGGCTCTAGCCTGTTTCTTAGAAGCTGTTCACCTTTCATAAGCCAGTGCTTTCGGCACTGTAAGTTAGAGAATGAAATCATAGCTGCCCTGAAACCCATGGACTTGTGCCAACTGGGCTGGAATTTCAGTCCAGAGCAAAGACTAGACACCTCTGAAATACTGCAAAATGTGAAATTTTGGCCACAAGCCTCTCGCGCTTTTGAATAAAGAGATGGGGTTTTTTGTTTGTTTGGTTTTTTAGGGGGCTCTAGAAGCCAATTTTCCTCCCTGGGAAGACAGCTGAGTCTCTGCTGCCTGCGTTGGATACTCAAGGCCACTCTGAACCAGACTTGCTCCCTGCTCTGATGCCAACCTGGCAGGACGGGCACGGTTGGAACAGGGTCCCTGGTGCACCCAGAACAGAGCTGAGTACAGCTGGCAGCTTGGCACAACGCTGCTATGAAGTTTAGGCAGTTTATTTACTGTCATGAAGACCAGGCAGGCTGTCAGCAGGCTGCCATCCTGCTTTTCTCTCTGCAGACTACCTGCAGACACATGGCTGGGGGGTCTAGGGGTCTGCCATGGCCCCGACTGGTACAGTTAGTTAGCAACAGTGCTAGAAATACTCAGAGCAGCCATCTGTGTGGAGATGACCCTGTCCCTGTGTATTCATAGTAGCTGCATAGCTTTAATGTGCCTGTGTTTGTGGGCTGCTGTTAATTTTCATTTCTGATACAAGCCAACAGAAAAAAAAGTCTCTAGTTCAGAGCAAAGGCCAACCTAGGACGGTGAGTCTCTTGTTAATCTGATGGTGGCTAGAAATCTGCCACAGTGTCCTGGTCCGACTGTTCTGTCTGCGGTGAGTACAGTAGGCGCTGAAGACAAGGCTTGACGCTGTAGGTAAGGTGATGGAAGGGCTATCTGCTCCCCACAGCAGCAGACCCCCTTCCCGCTGTCAACCTCACTGCTGGCCGCATGCTCCCACCCTGTCCCTTCTGCCAGCACTGGCTCTTGGATGCCCCTGGGGCAAGTAAGTGAGTCTGTTTAGGTGCTAAACCAGCAAATAATTTTCTTTTGATTCAGTCTAACTCGAATGGGGGCCAGATGAGAGCTGGTGTGGGCATGAGGGACAGCCCCAGCCTTAGTCTGGCAACGTCTAATTGCCACACCAGTTTAGGTGAATCCCAGATACGGAGACAAACTCTTTGCTGGTGGTGGCTGGACCAAAGATATGGTGTGAATTCACTTTTTGGTTTCAAAGGGGATGAGCTGTCTGCAGTAAATCAGGCAGGTTTTGCCTGTGACTCTTTCTGACAGTGCAGTCTCTCTTGCAAATCATTCTGCTGTTAGGTGGCTATGGTTTCAATTCATCCAGCTTCTAACATATTTTGTGCTTTATCAGTTTAATTACAGAGGGCCCATTGCCGTGCTATCTGACTACAGAGTGCCAATTTAAGTGTCTACAACCCTGAAAGTGCAGTGCCCATACTCCCAGACCCAAATCCCTCTGCCTTGTGCAAGTATGCTGTGTCAAACTAGATAAGTGGGTAAATGCTAAAAATTTAGCAATTTAGCATGCGTGCAAAGCTGCCAACTGGCAAGAATCCTTAGAGCAGTGAGATGAAATATTCCGAGTTACAGAACAAAATGTCTGCGCTGGGGTACTGAAATACATGTATTTAAGGTACTATTTGAGGTTTAGTGGCAAACCAGAATGAAAGCTATTTAAACAAATCCTTGCTTCATGTAACGTTGCTGTAGTCCAAGTCGTTGCTCAGCATATCATGAAAGACAATACTATCCAGCTTTTGTTCAATACCAATTACTTTTCTGCTTCAAATAATAAGGAGCATTAAAAAAAAAAAAAACAAAAACCAAAAAAAAAGAGTTTTGCTTAGACATTAGGGAAAATAGAGTTAACAGACATCAGAACTCTCTGTCTCAGGAAATTCACTGTGAGGCAGGCACAAGTATAACAAAAGTAATTATAAGCAAATGCCAGTAATTTATTTACTGGGATAGGAGCATTGTTAGAGATGTCAAAATCCTGTTTTATCTGCATCTGCATGAGTAGGCTTTTTGATATAGTTGCCATGTTTCCAGCAGCAAGATTCTAAGTTTCCAGTGAGGCTGTGAGAAGCGCAAGGACTTCTCCAATGCAGCGGAGAGAAGTGCTCACAGTGGGGTTTGGAGGTGAGTGGTCCCCATTTGAGAGGAGGAGTTCAGCCAGACAGTCCAAGTTGGACTGAGCTCCTGTGTGAACATCGATCTGGGGTGCGTCATGCAGGGAGGGGTGTGAAAATCACTCCGCCATCTGAAGAAAGTTTAGTACATTGACTGTTAGACAATAACTCTTGCAGAGGAGACAGAGTAATCTGATGTTCAACCTACCTTCCTCATACAGGTTAATCAGGAAGGTGGGAGAAATGTTGTGAAGAGTCTCTGGCTTCATCACAGACCTTGAGCCTGCGGGGAATAGTCTGCAGCAAGAAGCCTCTGACTGGACACCGATCGATGCTTTGGTTTGAGGAGGGGTGAGTGCAAAATGTGACACCTCAGCAGCTGGTGGGGCCCACGTGCTGTGTGAATGCGAGGGAGGGAAAGGACAAAGCAACCTCCACTCCTGGGCCATTGCATCTGGCCAGCTCGTTTAGTGCATGCGATACTGCGCTGCTCCATGTGCTATGGCAGCCAGGGGACCACAGCCATGTGCTTTTTGTCACAGCCTGTCACCTCATCAGGTGCCTGAGGTGCTGTAGGTGAGCTGTAGGGCCAAATCCCACCCTCACACCTTCCACAAAGGATGTGTGAGCTGTTCCGCAAAGGCAAGCCATACCAACCCAGCTATCACTGGGTCTACTCCAAAGCCCAGGGAAGGGGAAGGACAGGCCCCCCGCTGACGGTTTCATCACAAAGCCCACTGTGGAGCTCCTTCCACTAAAGAAATTTTATTTTGGCAGAGAGTTGCATTGCATCCCAAATCAACGAAGTATATATGCGCTTAAGAAACTCAAACTCAGCCCCTTTCACAAACCAAAATAAATTGTTTCCATGCCTGCCCAGGTTCTAAATTAGCAGAACAAACAGTCATTTAAAATGAATGATTTCAAGTTAGAGGAATACAAATCAGAGACTGTATTTCTTCTCATTGGAAGCATACAGTTACACCAAAAAATATTACCTAGATTTTCAATCTTATATAGACTGGTCAAAAGATCTTCATTATCAAGTCGTCAACAGAAAATACAATCAGTTCTGGCTCCACATCTGACATGTCCAGACCTTGACAGATTGTTCCCTTTGGTGTCTTTACACACAGAAAAGGTTGCCAGCCATAGGACTCATGTATTTATTTGGCTTGTGTGGAGCTGGACCCAGAAAGGTTTTACCCCAGAATTCACCAATATGAGCTGCTTCTCAGCTCTGATGTTGACTGGAGGGACCCCAGCAGCTGCAGCAAAAGATGGTATTCAGGTATTGCCAGAGGGGAGTGGGAGTGTGGGAGAAGGGGAGGAAGGAATGCCTGCCGTGTCCTGTCTTGAAGGGAAAACAGAACAGAGGGACCAAGCGATATTAGCTGAAACTTCACACAAAGCCATGTGGAGCTCCCTATACAGCTCTGCCCCAGCTGCTCCCAACTGTCTTGAGCTGCAGCTCCATCTTCTCTGCCAGCCTCACCAGCCATGCTTTCCTTCACCTGGGCCAAGAAACCATTTTTACATGGAAAGACGTCAGTAGGTGATCCTCGCTCTACTGAGGAAGCTTCGGTCCAGGAAGGACTGCTATATGGAACAGGTTATAACAGGTTACCCTCAGGCAAGTATAGGTGTGTGATGAACGCGTTAAGCCAAAGGGAGTTTATAATTTGATACAAACGTTTGGAAGCATTGGTACTAAATGCCAGTTGTGCAAATTAAAATTATGAGTGCTTCAGGTCTGATTCAGGCTGCTGCAAAGTCAACAGGAGTCTCTCACTGCCTCTAGTGAGTTTTTAATGTGATTCTTATCGAACAAACAATCAAGAAGTAAACACGTATGGAATCTGATCACCTGGTCTCCAGCTTCTGGATGAACTCTCTGCTGCATCATGTAAACACAGCATTGGCAGGTGAAGTTCCAGCAACTTACAGCAGCATTTCCATCGCCCGACTGGGTACCTCTGGTGAAGCTCATCCATGACTTCTGGTCCTAAGTCACTAGTCTTTGTTATAAAAGAAGTAAGGCTCTATGATTTACAGCTGTCCTTTCTGCCCTTAATAATCTGTGATGAGATCTTTTTTACAGGAACTCTAAGTAGCTGCAAGTGCCTGCCCCAGCTGGTAAAAGTGCCCCACAACCACTCGCCCTTTCCACAAGTTACCATGGCCCCAAGACTGCCAAGATGCTGCCCTGAGATGATCCGAAGGATCTCTTTTATTTTAGCAGCACAGCTATGTGTTATTCTGTTCAGCAGCAGTAAAGCTATCAATTGTGCAGAAGGAGAACATTTTAAAGCACACTAAATAGCAAATAATCCTCTGCTCAGGATATTAAAATATCACAAACCACAAATTTCCCAGTGTTATGACTTTGTAGCTGGCATCTGTGTGTTTTAGACTGAGGAGGTGACGTGCTTATACTAAACCTAGGGCAAAAGGGGATGCACAGAATAGCCTTGTTCCTTGCTTCCAGGTAGGAATTGCTTTTGCAGATCCTTTCTCTCCAATATATCTAATTATGGTCACAGCCACATTTGAATGGCCTGTCTTCTTCACTACGATGGGACTAAGTACTGCTGGATGGATGAAATAGACCCTTGGCCAGCATGTCTGACACAGACCACCTTGCAAGAGGGAGGTTGTTTGCAGCCAATCCCTGATGCATTTTTTGACCCATCTACTTTTTTTTGACCTTGGAATAATTGCCCTATTTGCATGCCTGCACTAGGTCTTTGCCCTCAATTACTCAAAAGCAGTTTTTTAGGTGATGACCAAGTTAAGGCCTAAGCCAGCCTGACTGCAAGATGCACTGTTGTTGTCAGAGGTTCCTGCAGGGCCAGATCCACCCAGACATCACGTATACAGGTACTAGGTGTCTTACTGAGGAGATAAGAGGGTAACAAGGCTATTGGCATAAATGGACAGACAGACAGACAGACACTCTCTCCCTCCAAAAAGAAAAAGTAATGCTTACAGTTTGTCCTTCTAAGTCCTTCAACCAGCGTAAAAATGCTGGTCGCACTGTTAGATAAATCCTACAGATGTGGATAAAAGGAGCTCCTCTTAAGTCAAGATAGAAGATGATAGTGTCATCCCGCATTAACGGAGAGACTATGGAGACAGAGGAGGACAAAGTCCTGCACCGCCCTGTGGAAAGATACTGTATTTGGCTTTGGGGACACAGGAAAAGTGGCACATAACAAATATAAGATCCGGATTCTTCATGCTATTTCCTGTGATCGTCTGACACTTGTGCAATCATTTTCTAGCCCTGGAAATGATGGCCAAGGTTTGACAAAAGGTATAACTCATCAGTATGTGCAGAAGCATCTGCAAAATCCAGATGGGAAAATGACCTTGGCTCCTGCAGTTAAAGAGAAAATGAGGCTTGGGCCAGATTAATTCCCCGGGTTGCACATTGATTTCATTGGAGTTGCCCCGAGGGTGAGTTTGATTCTCAGCTCCTTAAAGTTTCCAAAACAAAGAAAAATCCAGGTAGGCAGCAATATGGAACCGATGGGGCTTTTTTGTTTGTGGGTTTGTTTTGTTTGGTTTTTTTCGAATTGTTTTAGTACAAGCTACTGTGACTTAAAACTTATTCCTGCAGATTTGCAGGAGCAGGCAACTGTTTTACAAAGCAAAGGTAAAGCCTTCACCTGGAGCAAGCTCATGCTACCTTTGGAATGATTTCACTTCATTGATGAACTTGTCTTTCTATTTAAAGTACCCTCAGCTTTGACTCTCGGGAGGGCGTCCATTCAGGCTTTCTCTGAAGACACCGCCTGCTGATGTTTTTGCAGAAGCTTCTCCCAAGGAAAGTATTTCTGAACAGAAAAATGATTTTACTGAATTAATAATAAATGGACTCAAGCTGCAACAGCTGAACTTAAATTTCTACATGGATGCGGACTCCAAGGTTTGGGCATGTCTAGAGCTAGGTTATTGTGCTCCTTGGCAATCAGATATATCCAATATTTTCTTTTTTTAAATGCTACCACTTTATAAAAAACCCAGTCAATCCTACAGATGGGATAAACTTCTGAAGTAGTCCAGGTTTTGTATTTGGAGATTCAAGAAAATAGAGGCATGCATAGGATTTGGTTTTGTAGGGAAAAACATGGAAGGGGAATCCAAAGATGGAGAATTTGAACTAGACCCCCTTCACTGGCAAATTTCTGTCTCTGAGTCCGTATGGGGAGCTTTTACTGAGAAGCTCTGGTTACATGCACTCGCTGCACAGTTTGAATTCAGATTTAGGTTCTACATTTCAGCCCATTGACCCTGCTAGGAGAATCACCCAAACTTGCTGGTGAAGGGCAAGCCTTGCAGTGCCCTAAATGTGAAAGGGAAAGTTCATTACATACTCAGGTGAAAACTATCCATCTGAAGCCCAGATACGACTCAGCTGGGAATCAGCAGAGTATCCATCTATTTGTGAAATAACGTTTTGTGCTTCCACACTACAAGTCAATGTTTTCCCAGTGTGTTGCTCCCTATTAGTTCTGCTTTCTGTTCTCTCTGATAGCAGGAAGCATGGAAAATAGTGGAAATTAAAAGTGAAGATAATGCAAAGTTAAACACACCTCTTTTTGATCTTCAAACTCAGTTAATGTCAAGCAAAGCTTGTGCTCTATGGGCTGGCTTGCCTCTTTTCTTAACAGGGAGTTGAGTGGAACTATTTAACTTGCCAGCTTGTGCAGTAAATTAGAAAATAGAATTAATAAGAGCCAGCGTCAGAGTCACAGCGTATAAGTGACCCCTTTGAGGTACAGTCAAATCAGAAGCTCTTTGCCCTTGCTGGGTCCCATTATCATATGATCAGACCATTTAATAAGCCAAAACGTTGTGATCCTCATGACATGCCTGTGGCAGAACTGGTTGCTGGCAGTTGGAGACTGCGGGCACCATGGGCACAGACTAGGAATAGTGTAACAGGAGGGCTGAGATCTGTGTCTCAGACTTTTGGGTTCTCACTATGGAGTCTGCACAAATCAAGGTCCTTGGAAGCAGAATTTTCCAAGACATTGAGCCTTGTTTTTTTTCTCCTTCCTGGCATGTCTGGAGGAAGTGTGTGATGTCATGTGGAGGACTCTGTGAGGATCTCCTCTGGGTTGGGCCATCAGTTGAAAGCCTGCACAGGGTACTTGGCTTGGGATCCCACTGCTGCCCAAGCAGAAACTCCTCTGCCTTGTTCGGAGATGGATATAGAGACTTAAACGTCACTGAAGCTCTAGTTTAGGGACTGGCACTAAGATGGAGCCACTGATTGCTTTTCTCCCTGCAGTTTTTCTCAGAGCTCAAGGAATTAGAATTCATCACCAAAGCCTTAATTTCAGAAAGACGTTTTCTCACATACTTTGACCTTCACAATGTCATTTAGTTTGACTGTTTAAGCATTATTTTCCTGCTCCCCTGTGCTGCCCCTTCATTTTTGCATCAAGCAATGAGAGGGGAGGGTAGTAACCAGCTACCTCAGATGCGGATTACACACAAGGTTAGCACAGCAGAAGCATACTGCCTTCTTCTGCTCAATATTTAAACTGAGATATTTAGTTCCCATGGGGAAAATTGTACTAGAATAGAAAAAGGCACAGCATGCAGCTATTATTGGGGCAGTGATTGTAATGAGCATGGAAAATGGAACAATATATAACCCATTCTTAATAGACTCTTGGGAGGGTTATCCTCTGCTTCTCCTCAGATCCCATACCCAGACACTTTCTTTTTAGTAATCGGTAATGCTTTTTTTTTTTATTGGGGAATTGTTTTTTTTTTTTTTTTTTTTTTGTGGAGAGCCCAAATCCATTTGTATTGCTCAGTAAATATTAATGGCATTTCCAAAAGATGAATTATCCCTGTGCCTGCACCAGAGTGTAGTTTGAATATACGCATCCCCCCACATGCCCCACCTTCTCTCTTTACAAGCGGCTGTTGACCAGAGTTCTTGTTCTTACCAGAATTCCATAAAAGGTCAAATCTTTCTGCACTGATCTTCCAGTTGCCTCAGGTGGGACCTGTGCAAGGTCCTTGCACCATCACTACAATCTGTAGTGTTTGCACTGGTGAAATGAGCCCTGGAGCCACGCTGACCTGTACCTCCTTTGCCAAAGAGAAGGTGCCTGAAGTCCAAAAGGGAGGCAGGCTGAGAAGATGGCCAAATTCCTGTGCGTGCAGCGGTTATGCAAGTATCATGAAAAGAAATGCTGTGTCCTGAAATGGTGGTTACTTAGCTTTAACTTTGTGGCCACAAATGTTTGAGATGTTGATATGCTTAGATGTGATGCTAAAAATGGTTTTGTTTTGGTTTTTTTTTTTTCGGTCCTTAATCAAGGTGTCTAAGAAGAACACAGGAAAATTGGTTGATGCCATGACTGTTGCTCAGCAGTTGACGCAGAGCAGTCAAGTTTTCCTTCATGCTGGTGAGGAGGATGTAAGCCTTGCTGCCTTTTACTCCATGGAAACAGCCTTCAGTCACAGTGGAAGCTGAAGCTTTGGTGGTGGGAGAGGTAAGACATGCATGCTATGGAAAACTCTCTGCTTCACTGAGGAAGCGCGGTAGAGTTCCTTCTGATTTTACTCATAGATGCTTGCAGTGGGTCATCCCATAGCGGCAACTAAAGATTTTGTTACAGTTTTGGGAGACCACCCTCCCCCTGAACGCATTCACTTTTGTTTTTTCTTGTTGGTTTTGGTTTGTGGTTTTTTTTTCCCTTGATGCAAAGTGACATATAAACTGAGTCCTGAGCCTTTTACCAGGTCCAAGCTATGCCACAATTTATAATAGAGGTCTACTGTTGGACATGTTTTGGGGCCAGCGTCCCTCACCATGTTAAAAGTAGTGTATTTTAGTGTATGCCATTAGCGAAGGCTGGGTTTGATTGCTGTAACTAAGGATAATTCTGAACCATCTTTTTTTAGGAATTGTAGCGTCAAAAAGACAGCTTTTTTGTGTCTGCCATACATATATGCTGCAGATTTGCTGGCGTGAAATCAGGGAGGATGGCACGCTCCTTTTCCTGCTAGCTCTGCTCAGCCTGGGGGGCTTACACCGCCACTTGCTTCAGCTTTGCTTGGAGAGTGTGGCAACGATGTCTTTGTGAGGTGGTAACACTCATGGAGCGCAATCAGTGCAGTTTGAGATGTAAAGGTGTAAAGTAAGGCCCATGACAATTTGAAGGATTGTGTGGGGCTCCATCAGCCAGACCCTATTTGAACGCAAACAAAAAAGTGTTGTTGACAGACAACTTTCATAAATTGCTTTGTTGAGTGTCACCTTAGTTTTATAGCACATTGTCACATGCCAGTGCTAACACTTGTGGCATAACTTGCTGGCGCAGTATGGTATGCTTGTTGTGCTGGTATCTTTTTCTGCCTTTTTTTTTTTCCCAAGTAAATTCCTGATGGTCCAAACTGGAGCTATGTTATCAGGTTTTGCCCTTGATGCGTAAGTGAGAAGAGCTACGTTACATAGCATGTACTGCCAGAACAGTGCTGACATTATGATTAAAAACAATGCTAGGGTGAAACAAAATGAATGTTTTAAATGTACCCATATTTCTGTGCCATTAAGTATTTTCTACTGCTGGACTTCTAATGTCCACGTTCTTCCATAGCGGCATCTGTTATTCAGAGGGCAAAAGTTTGCTGCAGAGTTAACAGTTATCATGGGCTGAGAGAGATGAAAACATCCCTCATTTATATAATTTACTTTTCTTGGCCACTTTTTTTCACTAGATATTTGCCCAATGCCAACATACCTAGGAAGGGAATTTGTCCTGCTATTATCACATGTAGGCTAGCTAAGGGCTGTAGTCACTGTAATGTTAAACTGAGTCACAAAGCTCCCTAAATGGCTGTGGCATGTGTGGCTAAAGAAAGAAACCAAAGAAATTTCACTCATCAGGACTTTGACACTGAGCAATAAGAGCAAGAAGAAATAAAGAGACTGTAAGACCCTCAAAACAGGAAAAATCTGTGTGGACTCCCCTTTTCCCTGCGGATTGGGAAGTGGCAGATGGATAATCAACAAACTCCACAACACCTCCTTGAGATATGACTTGGGAGAAAGCATGCAAGGCACTTGGGTAAAAAAAAAATAAATTAATGCATGAAGACATATGTGGTACCTGCAAGCTATGGATCTCCATGGACTATGCCAGGAATCTGGAGGATGTCAGGAGCTGGTGCAGGTGGACACTGTAGAGCTGGGCTGTGCAGCCTCATTGGGGTTTTTTTTGTGGCTGTGCTAATGTCGGGAGTTCCTGAATTACACTACGAGCTGATTTTTTTTTGCAGCTTCCTTAGAGGTCAAGAATTGCACGGTATTTCCTAAGGTGTGTGGGAGGGTTTTCTCATGGTTTATGCCACCATATGTGGCTCACAGTTTGCCAGGGCTAAGCAGGCAGCAAGGAAAGCCAGCACGCACTTACAACACATGGCAGAGGACCTGCTCCGAGGTAGCACAGACCCTGGGTGTGAGCAGGATTAATTAGCTCTCATTACGGGCCAACTCAGTGAGTGTTGCATGAAGGTGATTAGCTCAAACACAATGAACCAAAGGAGCAGATTAATTTGACATTTAGGCCTGAATGTGGCATTTCCAGGGACTCTTGCAATTATTTGGCCAAAGATAATTATCAAGGCAAAAGCCCAATGTGAGGAAATGATAAGTGAGACACATAAGGGAAAAATAAGCCCATGGCAGAACTGGATCTGCTGTTGCCCATGGCAGCCGTGACCTTGGCAAGTTGCCCATGGCTAGGGCTAGAGGAGGCTTGTGAAGAGGTTTGCAGTACCAAGGTGTGCCATGGCTGCTCTCTTCTGCAGTAGGTGCTGGGCTTTCAGGCAGGTGGCCGAGAAAGGCCATGGCTGAACACCTAAAGCATGGCCTGGGTGTTTGTTGGCTTGGTTAGTTCAGAGACCTGCTAGCCCGAGGTGTTGGTCTTAAGGCTCTTTTTTCCTTAGAATGTTCTTTCTCCAGGCAGTAAGCAGCACCCACCCACAGACACCCCTTAATTTGGGTCACTCTTTAGTTTGTGAGGGAGCTGAAATTTAGGCCATGGATTGTATCAGATGGGACATATTCCCAACCTGAAGAGGTATTAGTGACCTTGCCCCAGTGTTGTGGGACTGGGGGGCTGTGAGGAGGGCAGGAGTCACAACTGGGAGCCCCAGATAAACCTCGCTGGTGGTTGCTGGTGCCCTCTGTGTCCCTATAGCACAGAGGGGCTGTCCACGGGGGCTGCCATTAGGCAGCAGAGCCATGGTAAGAGGCTCTTTATTTCAAGGTTTCAGCTTTCCAAAACACAAAAGGACATGCTTGAAATTCATTCCTTCATGCTGATCCTGGGAGTCTTCCATAACCTTGAAATTTGGCTCTCTCCTTAGCTTTCCTGCTTGCTCCGTGCCTGTACGGAGCCGCTCACTGAGCCCTGCCGCACACTGGGGCCGGCACATGCCACGGGGCTGGAGGAGCCCGGGTCAGGGGCCACTTCGCAGGGAGCATCACAGCCAGCCCAGGCTCTTCCTGGCCAGCTGCGGCATTACGAAACCTCAGGTATTAAGGTGGTATTTGGCATTTCATGTGTACTCAAGACTTATGAACGCCAAGAACACCCCTGCCCACCTTGTATTACAGTCCATTCTGACCTGTTACCCCACTCCAGTCCCTTGGGCATTTGCTCATTCATTTGCTGCAGCATCTCTGGGGTTCTCATCTTGTAAGGGACTTGGCTGCGGTAAGGCTTTGGATTAGAGGGGTTTGTGGTCTTGGCTTTGAAGATGTGCAAAATGAGATGTGTGTGTGTAGCCCCTGCCTCTGCGCACCCCTCTTCCCATTGCTGAAATCCCTGGCACCCCCTCACATAGCACACGCCTCATTGTTTCCACCTGACAGCAAGGATGTCAGGTGCGTTTCTTGCTCCAGTTTGTGTTTTAAAGCAAGCAGCCATCCCTCCTTCCCTTTATCTTCTAACTCTTCCCTAATAAATATGATAACTTTATCCTGTGAGACTTGAAAACCCATTTCCAAAATTCCCCAGGCAACTAATACAGTAAAACAAGCCTATAAATATAAATAATTATGATAAAAAGGCATAAAATGCCAGAGTTGGGTCAAACAGACTCACATAGTGACACTAGCAACAAATAACTACACAGTGTTTGAGTGTAGGTGTAAAAAACTGAATACAGAGTAGCTAGTTTGCTGCCCATAACTGTCAGACTCCTAATTCGGACAGGCCATATTTTATTGATAGCAGAGCAAACACAGTCATAATGCATCCCTGCCTTTCCTGCTTTGTGAAAAATCCCATCCGTCCCCAGGGAAGCAGGGATGGAACAAACAGTGGTGTGAACGTGAGGTGAAAGTATAAGACAGAAAGCACAGTCCCAGGCTGTGTTTCCCATGTGTTTCTCGCACATCACATGCTAAGTTCAATTTTCCAAAAGCTTTGTTTTATTTTTAAAGGTAACATCTTTATTATTATTATTATTATATTTATTAGTTGTTGTTGTTATTATTATTATTATGCAGAGATGAGATTTTTTTTTTCCCCCTTTGATCACAAAGCAAACAGTTTGCTTTTGAAAATGTTAATGGAGTCCTGATTTAAAACATTTTTTTCTTCACTTTTTTCTGTTGTTTTTTGTTGGTGTGGGTTTTTTTTTTTTAGTTTAAAACGTCGCAACAGGCAGGATCTGGGGTTCAACTTCCTCGTCCTACACAAAGAGAGATTCTGGAGTTCGGACTCCTAGCCACTACCGGTAGGTCCTGCCTTGCTCAGTTGTCGTCGTCTCAGTGTGGTTTCGCCAGGTGGGG
>VXBO01014185.1:268270-371298 GCA_013400135.1 Rhinoptilus africanus
TGGGTAGGTGGGTGGGAGGGGAGGAGCTGGAGGAAGGGAGGGTATTTGTCAGCTATGTCGAGTCTTGGTTAACAACTTTGCCTCCATTCATGGTTGGTGTCCCTGAACTTTTTCTTGAGCGTCCTTGTTTTTCTCCAATTTCATGCAGCGATGGCTCTCTGTACATGCACACTGCAAACAGAGAAGACACCTGTTAACAACGCTGAAGTCACGGACATTACTGACCATAATGAATTATTTCTTTGTATGTGAGGCTGAAATTCCACCCCCAGTACAAACACACACGCTTACAGAAACCTCAGTGGCCCAGCAGTAGATCCTGTTACCAAGCAGGATCTGTTACCTGCCCTCGCTGCCAGTCCAATGCTCCTTTTGTCTCTGGATTCTTCAAGGTAGAAAACAGAGGATTTCTCACAGGTAAGTCCTTCTAGGTTTTCTGTGCTTTACTGCTTTTTTAATGTTATATTCATGTATGTACAATAAACATTCCAGTTCACAGCACCACGTATCGTCTCAAGTCCTTAACCTCCAACAAGAAGCCCTTCAGAGTCTTGAATCGAAATTACACTTGCATCTGAGCCATCCAAGCCTTATGGGTGTTGAGTTCTGGAGCTGGAAGCGATGACTCAAGCCCATTTGGCTCCTTTGGCCAAGAGCTGAGTTCTGCTCTCACCACTTCTTATTTTTGCCCCTGTAAATCAAGACAGCCAGCCAAGGCCAAGGCCGCGGGCAGACACATGGGGGTGAGTGCAGTGACAGCAAGCCAGGAGCCATCTCAGCTCTGTGTGGTCACCTGGCAGCACCTGAGAACAGGGCACCTTCGTTCCAGACCCTGGCTAAGCAATGTCCTATAAAAATGTACTCACTGGAGCCTAGACAGCCTGAGAAGGCAATGTCTGGCCAAGGCATGGCACATCCCCATCTCCTGTGCAGCATAAAGCATTTATCCAGCTCACCATGTGGACAAAGTCCTCATGGCTGTCCTGATGCCATGTGAGGTGTGCCAGAGCAGGGGCACGCACGGAGCGGCTCACACCAAAGGAAGCATCTCTGATGAGCTCATCGCAAGTGTGGTGGGGTGTAGATGTGACTGAAATAGTGACAGTTCTCAAGGGCAAGGCACAGTGGAGTTGAGAACTTGTGGTAGGTCCAGACTGCATAGGGCATGACTGGATCTTCGCAAAAATTAGGATAGAAAGAAATTACGGTGTACGGCTTCATTTTGTAAAGCTGTTATGTCACAAACAGAGCTCAAACAGAAGGGACAGAGGCCAGCAGGTTTTGGTTCTGGGTATTCAACAAGAACAAAATTTCAAAAATTATCTGAAGAAATGAAAAAAATAACCCATGTATAAAAAGGCAATATATGCGCTTATATTTATAACCTCCCCCGATTTGCAAATAAATCCTGGCAATTAGGGGCAGGCTACAAATGACATTATTGCTCTGCGTTTTACTCCTAGCTAGATAAACAGTTATAGCAGTGTGCAACAATACAGGACAGAGATAAAGTGCAGTCAACTGTGTATTAATAGGAGGGATATTGCATGGAATATATGAGCAGTGGAAAAATATTACTTTTCCCATAGAGCATTTTTCACGTGAGGCTTTCAAAGCAGTTTAAAGACATACAGTAGCTGGGCCTCCCAGCGTGGCTGCAAGGCAGGCACCAATCTGCAAACTGCTATTGCTGCTGGAGCCATTTTTTTTATGAAAATGACAAACAAGAGAAAATGAATGACTTGTCCCATGGGTCTGGGCCAGGATGAGCAATGCCAGGACTGCCTGTCGGCTGCCCAGACTATCGGTGCTGTATGAATGGTGCAAAGAAAGAGCGTAGCAAGGTGGTAACAGAAGGAAAAGGGATCTCGCAACCCCTCGCAGCTGCTGAGCTGCCCCTCATACCTTGCTGAGTGTCACTCAACAACCTGGTGATGGTGAATTTGTCTGTTGCAGAGAAGCCTCTAGTAAAAAGCTTGAAGAACTATGCAAAGGTTAGCAACTGAGAAAAACCTGTGCCCTTATGATTTCTTAGCCTGAGAGGCAGAGCCTTTTGATGACACTGAGGATGCACATCACTTCTGCAACTGACCTTATTCTCTCACGTGATGTGTGCCCAGCAGAGTTGGGTATTAGTGCTGGTGTTGCCCCAGTGCCCCTAATGTCCCATAGACAAAATTGTGCCTCAAGTACAGTGCCTTCTTCACCCTGACCTCTCTGGTCTCAGGCTGGAGGTGGAGGGACCAGGCAAGCTTTTCCCTCAGGCAGCTGGACGTACTAAGCTCATCTCACCCATACCCATCCCTAATTCCCCATCAGGCTGGGCCAGTTGCTTAACCACAAGTGCTGAGCTCGAGCAAAGTCCGCAGCAGCAGCTCCACCACCACAGCATGTTGCCTTTCCTCAGCTCCCTGCCTCTCACCGTGGCTGTTGGGCAAAAACGTTGAGCTGCTAACAAGGCCCACAGAGTAATGAATATAAATCAGGCCACAGAAGTAAACAACATTTGCAGCTAAAAATTAAGGAAACCCTGTACCTAGTATGCAAACAGGGCAGGAATTCTAAGTTTATCTTCCAGTCTAGTACATTATACGAGTACTGACATGGGGCATGGCTAAAGCCTCTGTACCAGCCAGGCTGTGTCAATAGACCGCGCCAGAAAAGCTGTAGCCACACAGGACAGGCGTATTTTCAGTATTTAGGTACACCTACAGGACCAGTGTGCGCAGTATTTATATGGCATCACACACAAGATAGTGCCCGGATCCTCTCCTACACAAGAGGCTTGTGCACGCGTGCTGAGCTATGGCCATCTCTCGGTGGCGGCTGCAAACCCTCGTGCATGGTGCCACACAGGCTTGTTGTGTGTGTGCACAGACACATGGGTGTGTATGCACACAGCCACACACGCCAGGGGTTTAAGGATGGTGGGACGTGTTGTGCGACACCAGCTCTTGGATTTCAGTTTTTTTACTCCTTGTACTGAGGACGCTGAAGCGTGACTCACGCACAGAGATGTTAGTCATGGCCCGGGGAGGAGGGGGGTGTTTGCAAAGGGACTGTTGCGAGTGCCCAGATCTTGCCAGCTTTAAAATACATTTTCATGGTTCAGGACTAGCAGCACCCCCTGGCAGGTCTCTTTGGAGTCCCTATGCGTGTGTGAAGACAGGCTACCTCTGTCACCTGCATCCAGGTAAACTAGCAGCAGTGTGACAGCCGGCGTGCCCAGACGCTTGGGAGGGCTGCTGGGGCGCACAGCACCAGGCAGCTTTGGAAGGATGAGCGGTTTGGGTAGAACAAGAGTCCCCTCCCTGCTCTGCCTTGCTTCTCCCACCCACCCACACCCACACACCAAGCCAAATACAGCCCTTAATGTCTGGAAACCAAGCTAATGCTGTGGAGCTTCAATCAGATAATCAGCTCCTATGTCCCAGATTCTAATCAACACATCCATATTCATGCTTTAATTGAAAAGTACTGTAAGCTTGATCTCCTGAAGAGCCACAGGCGTAAATGGAAGGGGGTGAGCAGGAGCGGAGCTGTGCCCATGTCTGGTTCTTGCAGCTTTGGATTCTCTGCTTCCCTGCTACCAGCAGTGCCCGCCGTTTGCACATGCAAGAAAACAATTTTGCACAAAGAAACAACTCGCAAATTAGGTAGGAAGGAGACTGGAGGTCGGCAGAAGCAAGAGGGAAGGGGGTGGCGAGGAGCATCCTTCCCGAAGGCAAAGGCATAGAGGGGGCTACCTGTCACCCAGGAACAGCACAATCTCTCGCCTAGGACCTGGCGCAGGATCTCAGAATGATTCCTGCTTCCCAGGCACGGCACTGGCACACCACCCACACAGGGAAACCAAAATCACCCTGTGCGGTTTCCCTGGGAGTCAGGGACTGCCCGAGTTTGGAAGCACACACCATTTTTGTCCTGATCCTAGCATGGACAGCACTTGGCACCGCGGTCAGTGGAGGAGGTTCAGGGCATGCAACAAGCCCTGAATAGAATACGAGGAAAAGCTTACTGAAGGACCTCAGATATATCCCATCCATCCAACTTCACTCCTGGCTTTCCCTGCCCCACACCCTAATGAGTGAGGAGGAACCGAATTGTTCCGAGTTGCTGTTTAGCAGGTGGGCAGGTCGTTAGCCCCGCAGGATCGCCACGATGGCAGCCTGGACCGGTGTCTGGGCAGGGCTGGACACCCATCCGCTGGCAGGCAGGCCGGGAGACGGGCTCTTTCCCCTGATGGATGCCACAGCTCCGGCTGTCGGTATCTGCAGTAGCGGCTGCATTAGCTAATGCTTCAGTGGAGAGAATTAATTGTCTGAGCAGCAGCTAGGGGCAGGAGGGAGCAAGTGATTATGCACCCTCGTTTTCTGCTTCTAATTACTGTGTTCTAAACCCGTCCCAGCTGATGCGTTTCAGAGGCATTTGAGCTCGCGTCTATCCAGCAGCTAAATGTGCAGGATGCTGCCAGATGGAATCACAGTTTGTTCAGGTAAGAAACACAACACAGGATGAAAAACAGCCAAGCAAAAGCATAGTTAAAACACATGGCATTTGCCATCTAATAAGATGATTAGGAGTTTGATAGATGAACAGTGAGTTACCATAGGACTGAAAACAGACCAAACCCTGCCCCTACTTGAAAGACAGACCTGAAAGAGGAGCTGTGTTACCAAAAACTGATAAAGAGTGTGGGGTTTGTCTTTTTTTTTTTTTTTTTCCAAAGAACACTTTTTAGGATGTTTTGTGGATTAAGGTGATAACCTTTGAAGCATTTTCACTAGGCCTACCACATCTTCCTGCTCAACAGTGTCTTGTACTTCTTTGCAGCATCTGAGGACTCCGCAGTAACAAAACTGGAATGTTGCATCCCTGGGAAAACACACTGGGAAAGACCTGGCTGCTGTTCCTTGCACACAGATATTCATCAGTGGTAATAAATGGATCAGACTAGTCACTAACAGGTCACCTTCATATCTGAGACATGTTCACATCATGAGAGCTGAAGCACCATGGGTTTAGAGCTAGGGGCAGCTCAGAAGAGTCCTCTTTGCTTTCTGTGGCTGGATTTGCCACCCCAAATGCATTCTGGCTTGGGCCAGGTGAGAGATGAAAAGCAGGTCTTTCGGGAGAACAATCTGGAACTGATGTCTTCAAGGACAAGGAAATACAAATAACAGAGCACAAAAGCATCTGATAAAATTCTCACTTAAGTGACTGGAAAAATCTCCCATTTTTTGAGATGGGTTTGGATATTCAAAAGAACAAGAGGTGCTGTGGATGGTAGTGTTTGTCCAGCACTAATCACTACAGACACTTACAGAGACTGAAATTGCTTTAAAAGATTGCTTGGTGTCCGAGTGATAACTATACTTTAGCTAATTCCTTGTGCAGTCTGGTTCAATCTATATGTCTGCAGTTTAAGGGCTCAGTTAGCTGGAATGATTAGGGATCAGCAATAAAAATATCAAAAGAAATGTGTTGTGTATATGTGTTTTTAACCAAAACTGGCACCACACAGTACATTAGCTGCTGCCTGCCAGGCTGTTTGCCTTGGCTTTGCCTGTGCACAGATGGGACAGGAACTTAATGTTTCCCCTGTTATTACTTAGTAAGTTTTTTGTGCTTTTATATTGATTAAGCTTAATGCCATTTCCAAAAACCAAACAAATCCTACCTACGCTAAATCAAAGAAACCCTCCTACCAACCAAACCCCCAAACTCTTCCAGTCGGTATCTAGTGACTTTCACACAGAACACCTCCAGCATCCTGATGATCTACAGGAGTCAAAACACTCTGTGGGATTAGCACTGCATCAAGCTGTAGCTGCTAAAAGCCATAGCTAACACACACACATAAACAAATACCACTGTACATATATGCATGTGTACATATATGTTGTCCTTAGAAAATATCTGGAAGGATATTTCATATCTATTTATTAGTTTACTGCCCATTTGCAACTCTGCGAAGTGCTCTGAGGAGAGGACCTCTGAATTCAGAAAGCAGTATGAAGCAGCTGTCAAATGAGCTTCGGGAGCAATCTGGGCTTTTTTGTGTTTCCTTTCCCGACAAACTCTCTCTTCACTAACCTGCTGCATAATTTTTTCTGCGCACGGCAAACAACTGTGAACTTTGATCTCAGAGATAATTGTCATTGAAGTGGTGGGTGAAACGATTCCTAGCAATGTATGTAACACCTCTCCTTCCCAGGGGACCAGATTCCTCCTTGCATACATTACTGTCTCAGCCATCATGCGGCAGGGCTAATCCTGGTGGTGGTACCGGAGCAAAAGGAAAACTGGGAGCGTTACTGCAGATGGAAGCTGCGAAGTAGCAGCCTGAATAAGCAGCAAAGCCCACACGCTGGAGCATGCCACAGCATTTAGCAGAAGGGACATGCAAATAAATATAGCAGGGGAATGCTTTGAATACTTCCCAAGAGTCATGACAAAGAGAAAGAGGCTGTTAAAACAGGGAAGGAATTGCCCCCCTTCTGTAACATCTCTGCTTGCAAGCTCTGCTTGCGGAACGCTCGTCTGATGCGGCCCAGAGAAATCACGTGGAGCTGCGCGCGTTTTACTCCAACCCTCCCCACAAGCCTCTGCTACCTACAATGAATCTTAGGCTGGGGAACAGAGTCCTCCGTCTGGAGTCACAGTCCCAGACAGCGGAATGCTTTGGGAAGCTGACACGTGCCTCAGCTTGGGAGACTGCCAGCTCTTTGATGCAGCAGCGCTCACAGAGGCTGACTGCAAAGCATGTGGAGGAGGGAAGGGGTGGAGGAGCCCTTAATTTGGCTGCCAACTTCCAAAGCGCTCACTCGCTCGGGAGGTTATGTGACAGCTGTGATTGAAGCAAGCGTGGGAGGATGCAACAGCAGGAAAGGGAAGCTCTCGGGCTGGGCTGGGTTTCTCAAAATGAAAGCCAGAGCAGCATTTGCTGCAATGAGAACTCCGCTGTGGGTCAGGCACCTCTATTAAGGCAAGGCTTTCCACGAGGAGAGCCACAGGAATGGCCTAGTTTACTGCATGCAGAAGACAACTATTGAGCTGTTCAGCGGACACCACACATGTTACATCAAAAAAGAAGCCTGGATTCAAAGGAACCCACTGATCAGTGCCAAGATCCAACCAGGCAGCTAAGAAATACCAGAAGGGGCTGGAAATCCAGCTGTGAAAGCTAGCGCTTGCAAAAGACTCTCCTCCCAGCCAAGGCAGGAGAGGAGGAGGCAGAAGAGAAGCTGGTGACCCACTTCATGCCTGAAGCAGGCCCTGCTCCTTAGCAAAACTCAATGAGGGCTTAGGGCACCAATCCCACTAATGCCTCAGATAAACAAGAAAAGGCTCCCGGCTGCAGAAAAGCTATTGAAAACAGGCACGGGACAAGAGGCTTCAGGCTGTTCTCTGCAATTCCAACATCTCCATCTCCTGTGCAAAGGCCACAGATACTCCGTGAATGCCAAGTCGAACGTCTCTCACCGTGCTTTGCTTCAGTGGTCCAACAGAGGATTTCAGCCTGCCTTCCTGAACTGGCCTTTCACTCACACACGCACGCACGCTCGTCTGTCCCTCTGCCTCAGATAGAAGTTGTTAAAACAGCTACTAGTGCACGGAAACATCTGTGGCCTCTACCACTTCTGAGTGGTACCTGTCAGGAAAGCATCAGTTCATCCCTTCTCTCCACGTGTCCAGTCCTGATGCCACAGCCAACATGGGGGTAAGGGAGAGGGGGCATGGAGCCAAGCAGCTGAGACCAGACACAGGCTGCTGCGTCCCTGAGGTGGCCACTGGCAGGTCCGAGATGGGGTCAGAAATAGGCACGTAGTTTGGGGATCAAAAAGATCCACACAACAGAAAAAGAGAGGTGTCTCTCTTTCCAGAATTAAGTTAGTATCTGCTAAGTACAAGGATCATCACACTGTATCTCTCCATTTATCAGGGGCCAGCCCATAAAAAGCAAAATGCCCTGGCCCGAGCCTGTGGCACACTTCAGAAGTGCACCGTCTGCAGCAGGAGGGCAAACCCTCAACTCCATGACTTTCACTTAAGTCTCACGCTATGATGAAGGCATATGGCGTAACAGTATCTCATCCAACTTTGGACATCATAAGGTTTCTCTACCCCTCCCGACTAACTAGGATGTCTTTACATATGAGAAAAAACAGATTTAAATCATCTTAGGTTAGACATATAATGTACATCCACAGTTGTGCTGGTAGGACTCATTTCTTTCACTATAAACAGGGTGTCAAAGTCTAAAATCAGGTGAGATGAATCCTGTCTTTACTGGCTGTACATGGGACTGTAAACCTGTGGAATGATGTTGGGAAAATCCTCACGGAGAACCCAACGTTATGGTCACTGCTGGATTGGATTCCTTTTGAACTACTGGCTGCTTGAAGGCTGCTTTCCTTTCCCAGTAACTTCCCATGTTGCTGGGCTTTCAAATTCATCCTTTACCACCCCAAAGCTGAGAAACCCCTTTGGGACACCGTGTAAGGTTTATTCTGTGGGAAGGAACGCAGATGAAACGCTAACAGTGCAGCCCAGCACCTTTCTGAAATGTTACAAATATCGTCCTTGCTTTCTGGTCTTGCAGCCCAACAGCCCCATCCAGGAGAGCCCCAGCTGCAAACTCCCCCTCCCCATGCCCCACTGATGGAGGCAGATTCCATACCTTCAATGGGTTTGGGTACAAAATGTGATGAGGGCTTGGTTTTTTTCACTCGGTTTCCCTTCATAATTTGACCTTCTTTATTGAGTCCCAGGAACCACGCTCGTCCGGATTCTTGCTGCCGGTACAGCGTGGAAGAATAAATAACGTAGTAGTTTTCAAAGACGGATTCCTTAAATTTGCACTCTGGTGTGAAAACATCCTGCAGTGAGAGAGAGAGAAGAAAAAACAATGGAAGGAATTAATCACTGATTTCCTAAATTAGGCATCACTGGGTGACACGACGGTCATGCATTGCAGTTAGTTGAACAATAGAAAACAACAGGCATCAGCAATAGCAGCTCCCAGCAATAACACACAGCTAGAAAACTCCCCATTGAAAGGGAAGGCCCTCTTTCCTGGCAGAGCTGTGGTCTGCAAAACAGCCTACAGTGAACGGGCATGAAAAATGTGCAGAAAAAGTCAGGAATTTGCCAGGATTTAGATTGAAATACTAAGAAAAATCGAAAAAGAGAGCTAAGAAGCAGACACAGCCACAGCCTTGCTGCTCATCTGCTGCTTCCAGTGCCTTCCCCTGGCTTTGCTCTTACCTTCCCTGTGATGGGCAAGAAACCTGCAATGATTGTTGTCTAAAACATCGAGGCTTCTTCAAATTTTTATGGGCAAGAGGCATTTTATGAGGGGCATGTAAGTGCACTCGGACAAATGGGAGTATAAAAGCAAGTAAACTATTTATTTTCAAGAGCAATGGGACAAAACGCTGGCACAAATCCTGGAAATCTTTCAGTAAAGAGAAAGAAGTAACTGTAAAGATTTCTGGCACAAGGATTTCTTCAGATACTGAGAACTGGTCCCACATCTGCCCATGAACAAAGGACACATGGGCCTGTCTGAGACAACCCCTGAGCCTGTGCTGGCTTTGGGGTGGCTTTGCAGAAAGTCTCAAGGAGGAAACTACACTCAGTGATAGACCAAAACTTGTCACGTCCCAGTGAATTTTCAGTATTTTCACAACAGAGGAATATTAAACCTCTTTTAAAAGAGCTGTCTGGCCAGGGGACTCTGGGGCAGTGGGCTCACAAACCTTCACTGAGACAGATGCAATTGTTGGTGGGTTGTTTAATTCTCAGACTTTGATTTTGAGCAGAAGCTTCATACTGTCCAAACAAATTCTCCCACTGGGTTCCTTAAAACTATGACATTCTTTGAAAAAAAGCTCAAGCCACAATGAATATGCATTTCCCAAAGAAAAACTGTTTTAACAACAAAGTCCCTTCTTGTAGGACCCAGAAAAGGTAACTCAGAGCCCTGTGAGAGAAGGCAGGTGCTGCTACAGGCGAGCACTGCTCTCTCCCAAGCCCTTGCCACTCAGAAGTCTTTGGGAGCATCTCCAACTTTGCTAATGGAAACCCCATGACCAACATCTGACCAAAGCATCTGGAGGAAGGCCACATTTTTACGGCAGACCTCATTTAAGAGTGAACATTTTGAACATTCAGCAACACTCAGGTTTGTGTTCCCAAGCGCTTTGGGGGTTATATAAAGTGTTGTTGGTCTGACAATAAATCCAGCGTGCAACAGACCTACAGAGCCAGGCAGGCTTGAAGCCACAGAAGATAAAGCACAGCAGAAAGCACGAAGTGCTGCTGCACATGTGAAGTTTGCATCAATCATTAGTGCCACACAGATAAAAACACTGTCAGCCCAACGGGTCATTCTGCCCTATCTGAGGCAGTCATCCTTGCTGGAGAAATAAATATTTTAAGAAGAGAGTGAAACAAGTTAAGAGAGATCTAGATGACTTAGAGCACTATAAAACAGTGTTTGAAGTAGCTTCCCAAAAGATCAGTGTTTAAGCGCTCCTTAAATCTGCTCTTTATCTCCAGGCTTTGTCTTGCCTCGGAAGACGCAGCTCACTGGGGAGCCCGGCTGGCTTGGGGGCTTCCCTTGGCATCAGGCCCAGCCAGGCAGCAAGCCCTGCCATGGAGAGCATCTCTAAAAACCAAACCGCACAACTCAATCCTCATTCCCGTGCCTTCGTTACCCCATCAACAAAAGCTCATCAAGAAAATTCCTTTCATGGGAACTGAAAAGTTGGTAGGCTGTGAAGGATAACTACCAATTTCACCAAAACATGGAATTTACTGTGCACAAAATATCAGCAGTGTAATATTTTATGACATGCAGCAATAAGCAGATACCAGATTGTATATATATCCACTTGTACCGATAAAGCAGCATTATTATTATAGCATTTTAAAGCAACTGTATTTGAAGATATCAACTTAATGAAGATCTAAGAAAAATAAAGGAAAAGCAGTGATTTCCTTTAAATGTTTAAGCTCCCCCACAAGCAAACAAAACTGTCCCACCGTTTCTGTGCGTTGGCTGGTTGATTCCTCATCCCCCACCATTCAGCTGCAACAGCACGTCAGGACACTAACCATGGCAACACCACAAGAAACACCCCAGCTCTGTCTATTGGCAGTTTAGAAAACCCACAGATTTGACAGCTAGGTTATAGTTAAATAACACCATTGTTACTCATTATTATTATTATTATTATTATTATTATTATTATTATTATTATTATTATTATTATTATTATTATTATTATTATTATTATTATTATGTATATTGCCTCATCAGCAACAGCAAGTGTCCCACTGTGCCATACAGGGACAAACACACACTGGGACGCAATTCATCCTGCCACCAAATTGACACGCTGCAGGGTCTTCACAGGTTCAAGCACCAGACACCTTTGGTTTGGGCACTGCCATGTGCAGACATGGCACAAAGAGCAAGCAGATGGAGAAGAAAGACCACAGTTGACCAGAAAGGAGATGAGACAGACAAGCAGGACACAGGCCACCACCTGGGGATGTTTGGAGTGTCCTCTAAATCTATTTAACATGCAAACCTTTATGTTTTTCTTCATTGATATCTTCTTGGTGGCCAACATCAAGACTTCAGCTATATTGTGTCACTTAGTTTCTGCACATGCCTCTTGCTTATGTCTTTGGGGCTACCAATAACAAAAGGCTATTGGGATATTAATGGCAGAACGTCTCTACAAGCTTTACTGTCAAAATTAATTGGGGCAGTTATATCAAATCAGGTGGGAACTGCTTTTTCAGTTGTCTTGGGCAGAGAAGAGCTGGGAAGAAAGAGGAAAGTGCAGGTGAGCTTAACAGGCTTCACAGTAATAAAGCAGTTCTTAGCAGCCACTGCTGCACGGACTGAAATCTGAGGTAACTGAAGGCATTTTTGGAAAACCAGTTATCTATTGGCTAGACCTCTCGGGTGTGCAAACTTGTTTGTTTTGTTTTTTAAGATGAATTCAGCGCTGATGAAATGTCCTTGATGGGCAGACCTTGAGTCCAATACTTTCTCTTCATCCCACAGACACAGAGTGGATAAAACCAGCAAAGGGATCCTCAGGCTGTGTCTCCCACAAGCTTCTGATGGGACATAAGGACATCTTCCTCCAGAGGTAAGCCTTGGCATCAAGGGCACCCACTTCACTCTCTCACTTGGGGCAGGGACCTTTTGAAACACCTTATAACAAATCCCATTCAATTATTTTCACAGCTCTCTCCTTGGCAGAAATAGCATGACCAGCTACAAGACAGTGAAAGGACAGATGGCTTCATCTTTTAATCAATGGTCTTTTTTCAGTCTATAAACAAAGAAATAAATGGCGACTCTATTTTCTGTACAAACTTGACAGAGGCCTCAGTTCCCTGACAGCACCATCATGAACTCAGCTCACTCAGAAAACCCACCAGTTCTTATTAAAGAGTATGCTTATAATTTGGAGAAAAAAAAGGAAATTTGCCTGTCTTTATATTTATGTGAAATACGTTTCTTCAATTAAATAATTTTTGCATATAAAGTAAATACATTTATTTGTTTCCTATTCGGAGAATTAAAGCGTGAGGTATTTTGTTAAATGTCTATAGATATTACAGAAAGGGGTTTGAAACAGCAGATTTTTTTTTTATTGTTAAACTAAAAAGCTGCAGGAAATATTTGTAAAAGAAATGTTAGTAATTTACATGCAAAATGATTAGCATCTGCCTGCAACTTGTTTTCTGTATCTCAATCCAATCCTTTGAACAAAAGGCAATTCCAGTAAGAAGAATAATTAGATTTGCTTTGAAAAACAAACATAGGTCTGGTTTATGCTAACTCTAGTTTTATTGGAAATTGCACAGCCTAAAAAAAAAAAAATGGTAGTTATCACACAGAAAATTATGGAGAACACAATCAATGACACTGGGAATCAGAGAGCTAAATGGATGCAGCTGCCATTTGCAGGTTATTCAGTGTGTCAGACCTGCTGAGGGAGGGTATAAGGTACCATGGATTGCCCCAAAAGCGATTTCTGTTTTAGAAAAATGAAATGTTTCATTTATCCTTGATCCCAGTAATGTCTCCTGCCATCTGTAAATGGAAACGTGGACAGGACTTCCAGGCACAAGCCAATCTCTGTATCACTTAGGCCAGTCTGGTCCTTCGGGGAGGTTTGCCCCCATCTTCCTCTCCACCTCCCAGCATCACAGGCTGGGGGTCATTTGTGGGACGACAGATTTTTTTTTCCTAGTCTACCTCAGCTTTCTTCTGCCCTGATCAAGTAAATCTAACCCAACCTCTTGGCCTTGAACACAGTAAGTTTGGTTGGACTCTCCTTTGCACATCTGTAAAGCTGGAGAAGCTCCACAGACATCAGTGGAGAAGCATCGCTGTCAAACCTGCGGACATGAGGCTGCAGGGTATTCAGGGAATGCACTGTCACCCTCGGGTAGCTCAGCTCCTTCAAAAAATGCCAATCCAGTGGTGTCACAGCCCTGGTGCAGGCACAGCGCTGCCAGGGCAGAGGACATTCCTGGTGCTGCTCCAAGCAAGACAGAGCAGTGCCAGCCCCTGCTGGTACGAGGCTGGGAGCATCACTGCCACTGGTACCCTGAGCATCCTCAGCTGGGAGGTGCAAAGAAAGGGTCCCCTGTAAGCAATAACATGGTGCTTCTGGGTACTGATCATGAGAGTGATCAATTTGCTCCCTTGTTTGTTTAGACCAAGCTCTGACCAGCACAGAAGCCCTCGACATCCCCGGACCACAGCAGAAAAGGTGATAGGCTTCCATGTGCAATGCCCAGGGACAGGAAGGAAGCCAGAGGGAAGGCTGTCACTAGCTGTTGTCCCCAAACCCAGCTGCTTACTCAGCATCCCCCTGCCACTGGGCCACTTGTTTGTATTTCTTGCCATTTCCCTACAAACATTCTCAAAACTGCCAGATAAAGAAAGATCTCCTATTTTTTATTCCTCAAGATCTCCTTTTATTATGGCCCAAAGGAGAATAGCAAATATACACATCCATACGCAAATCTAATGACTTAATAAATTTAGTCACTGAAACCAGCAGCAATAAAAGAAAAAGCCTATTCTGCAAGTAGTTTGTGCCACAGTTTAGGAAAGGGAGGTTAATTATGAGTGTTGAAATATCTAACTAACACACTCCCAGAGTAACAGTTTTCCTTTGTTTACAGCACTTACGGGTTTCTCTTTTATGTTCTGCACAATTACCGAGCCAGATCTTCAGATGGGATAAAAGCACTAAACTGCACCAAAGTCTATGGCACGGCAAGGCTTCCCTCCCAGAGAATCTGGCTCAGGATACTTACCGATGTTAGTGTTAATACTTATAGCTCATCAAGTCATTTAAAACATATTAAGTAGGAATCATAAGTATCATCAGAGCTATCAGCAGTGGCATTTCATTGTTGTTGCGGTGGCAGACCACGGAACGACTGGATCATGTTCACTGTGTCTGTATGAGTGCTGCTCCACCCCAGGGGAAAGGATGGCATTGCAGAAGAGCATCTGCTTTATGGTGCTCTTTACCCAGTAAAGCCCATTCTAAATTCCTCACTGACCTCAGCCAGAGCAGGGTTTAATCAACACCCCTCTGATGCCAACAGCACCGAGTCCAGCCTTGGTATCAATGCGCATAGACCTCTGCGGATAAACAAAGACAACAGATTCTGGAAGACATTTGGGCTCAGATGAAACGCAAATGCCTGACTCCCATTTAAACCTGTGGAAGTTTAGAAACTAAACATGTCTTTGAATATCTAAGAATTTGTGACCACAAACTTCATACCACAGCACCTGATCCTGGCATAATCTTATTCCTTGAACCATGTAGGTCCTCTTCAGAGGACCAGCCCTATGCAGACCACAGCAGTGCTCCCACAGGCAATGATGCCTTGCATATAGCCTCATCAAGTTCAGCCTCCTCCTGCCTCAGCACAGCCTCTCCCATGACCTAGGGCTGCATCTGTCTGCAAATGCTCTGAAATAACTGTAGCTGAGCTCTCTCTTGGCTTGTGACCAAGAACCGCAAATGTGCATCCAAACTTTACATCTCATCACATCTTTGTCCAGATGGCAGGTGATATTCTACTGTTCACACTCCACTTTTCCTCCCCCTTCTAGCTCCATAAGAGATTGGTGACAAGTCTTCTTGGTGGCCTTTTAGAAGTAGGAGAGAGCAGATATGTTTTAAAATAACAACCTGCTACATGGGAGTGTACAGCCCTGCTGCAGAGCAGAGATTCACTTGATGAGACAATATGGTATCTGCAAGCATTCTGGCTCCGCCTGGACCATCTGTGGGTTGGAGGGAGCACATTTTCAAATAAATCACCATCCATGCAGGTCTGGTCCCCAGCTCTGGGAGCTGAGAAGCAGGATTAACAAGCAGTCTAGCTTGCTGCCTCTGAAAAATATAACAAGAGAGCTATTCTGCCCCCACTTTTGTGGGAACTCTCTGTGCTCAAGGTACGTATTTGTTCAGTTGGCTTCATTTTAAAAGACCCCGGCAAGAGGTGGAGTGCAGGTCTTCTAAATCTTGCAAGCTGACCCAATATTCCTAGACAGGCAAAAAAATCAAGTGCTGGACAAGCCTCTGTAATTAAGCCGCAGATCTCTCTACATGGACACAAGTTGTCCTAAAGCACCTTTTTTCGTGTTCAAGGACTGATTAAATTGCCCTGGCTAACTGGTTACCTAGACCAAACCAAGCTCGTATAGATCCACACAAGCTACACTCTCACATTTGTCTACAAAGCAGATGAACACGATGAGTTGTGGGGATCCAAATTCAGACCCGTCCATCCCACCACACCTCAGTATTGTGTTCTCCTGCTTTCAGGTCTTGGCCCATCTACTGTGCAGGCACATTTTTACCAGCTACTTCATAAACAATAAAATGCCCAGATTCACTGCATTGGCCTTTGGCGAGCTGCTCATGCAATCCTGATAGGAACACAGCTTTCAACTTAATGAGTGCTGACAAGAACATAACTCAGGATAACTCTTCCAGCTGGGCTGCTCACTTCCACACCTCCCTGGAGAGACTGGGTAGGCTGGGTGGGAGAGCAGGCTCCGGAGTAAAATTTGGGTACCAATGACTGCACAGCACTGTGTACAGTGTTATCTGGGTAAGCCTGTGCATCGAGCAACTCACCCATGGGTAAACCCATACAGCAAGTCCTTTGCTTCCTTTTTCTTAATGATGGACCCCAAATTCATGGTTGGATGGAATAAATTTTCATCCCTTCTTTTTAAAATACATATAGTATATTTGGATTTTAATTGATCGATTTTTTTTTTTTTTAAATTTTGGATTTTATTTCAAGCTGGAATTGTAAAGTCTTTTAAAATTTGGAGCTGTTATGAACTGGAGTAGTGATGGCAGCACAGCACGGTTCACATGGCACTCAGCCCATCCAATTCAGCATGCTCTTCTAGGAAAGCAACTACTTCCTACAAAGGAGGGTTTTCCGACAGCATTGTCTCTGGTTTTGCATTCCTGGCAGCCTGAGGATCTGGTGAAACCCCAGGGTAATTTCTCACCTGGGAATCCTGACTCATCCATTGTCTCCTCTACATTCTGTTTTTCTGACAAAGTGTCTTAAGTTGGTAACAATGTTATCAACTCTGCTTACTCCAAACCAGGATCCAGAAACACAGCTTTGCATTCAGAGATAACGATCACGAGACAAGATGGGCAAGATGAAGATATGTTAGTTGCATACAAGAAAAACAGATTTCCTAAATTAGCATCATACTGCCTCATCTGCTAGAGCCTGAAATAACTGTGAAGAAAAATAATAATGCAGGAACCCTAGAAACACAGCCAGATGGGATGCTTTGAACCTGTGATCTCTCTATGGGGCCAGAGAGAGCTACTTGGCATCAATTTGAGCCTGAGCACAGGGCACAATAAAGTGATTTGTGGCCTTTGGTTACTTTTGTGACAGTGCTATTTTTATTATGGTTGATAATAGTAACAACAACGTATAAACTAAAATAATGATTATGCATTTATAAACACGACTCTTATTTTCTTCTGATAATCAAAAGAAACATCTAAGCAGAAAACTATTGGTCAATTCTAGATTTATCATCCTATTATTTATCAAAAAAAAAATATCTTCAAAGGCTCAAACCAGAGTATGAATGCTTTGGGCATTTAATAAAAATGCCCTCACCATGACAGGAGTAGAGGGTCTAACCTCTTTCCACGTTTTTTTGCTGAGATACTGACCACTGGAAGAGCAACCGGCTTGCCGGGTGTTCTGTAAAACAAGGAGTGTCAGAGCTAGTAGAGAAACTTATTTCCCTAGGGTTCCAGTTCAGTTTCCTAGGCAAAAGCCCTCTCTTTCTGATATAAATAAAATAATGCAGTCATAACAATGTCAGGGAGAAGGGGACTGTGAGTGTGTCCCAGTCCTTGTAAGGCAGAGCCTCCGGTGGATGGAGTTTTAGCACACAGACAAACACATGCTTGTTCCTACCCAACGGTACGGCGCTGGGCACGGAGTGCCGGCCTGAAGAAAGAAAAGGGCCTTAGCCCAGTTTTCCATGTAGTTCATTTTTTGAAGGAACATGTCACGTAGGCAGAAGATAAGAGGACTAGCTCATCAGGCCTATTACAACCATAAGCTGCTGATGTGCTGAGATAGCCTCTTTGCTTTGACTCTTAAATTCAAACTGCAAGACTCGGTGGAAACGCACCATCTCCGACACTCTCCCTATCTTTCCTAATGCTGGAAAGATCTCTCCTGCATTAAAGCAATTTCAGAGCTGTCATGACCAGGGCTGGAAATTCAATTTCTTTGCTGCTAAAACTTCCATCCTGAAAATGAGTGGTGCTAGATTATTAATATTTTGACAACTTACTGACAGGTTGGCTAAAAGGATTTAATTAACAGCAAGCCCTGTGGTCTGAAGCATCCACTGAGCTTGGGGTGAGCCAGTCTTGGACAGGCAGGATCTTACAACCAAGACGAAATGTTATGAAGTGTGACAATTTACATGGCTTTTCCCTCCCCCTTGTTCCAGCTGCTGCAGTGCCTGCACACAGAAAAGCAAAAGTTCATGCCATATTCTTGGGTGGAGGCCGGCTCTGCTGCCCACCAGGAGAGCCAAAGGGAACACACCAAGGCACGTGCCTCAAAGCCTGGATCTCAGCAATGTTTCTGCTGACAAAGACGGCAAAAAAGATCAATGGTGCTTCCTTAAAATCTGCCAGAGTGACCCTGAGGTGTCTGCCCCATCTCTGCTGGAGGCTGCTTTACCCCAGACACACAAACCACGTGCCAAACGCTTCAAATCCCTCTGCTCATCATCCCAACCATCAGTGAAGGCAGGTATGTGCTATAAAGGAAGACTTGAAGAGGGGTTGCAAGCACGTTTCTGTTGGTCCTGAGCATCATTTACTGCCAGTGAGAGAGTTTATTGATGAACACCTGTCACGTAACTGAGGCACTGGATTTTAATTCCTGAGAGCAAGCTCCTCTGCTGGTCCTGACTCCTGCAGGCTCCATGTCCTTGAGACAGACACTTTGGGCTAGCATCCCATCTAATATTCTTTAAATTGCTCATTGTGTATGAAGAGCCTGTCTTTGGTTGTATACAATAGAGGGATATTCAGCCTGAGGAATGAATGAGCCTCCAGCTCCTCAGAATGTTTTTGGGAGAGAAAAAGAGAAGAAAGAAAGGATTTGGCATGAAGTGCAGACAGCCCTTTGTTCATTTATTTTCTGGGAATTCAGAAAATCAGCCAACTTTGCTGTGATAGAAGTCTCATCCACATATTGACCACAGTATTTCTGCATAGCCTGAAAGAGCTGACAAATCTCATAGCCCAAAACAACTTTACAGAGAAGACTAGGCTTATTTATACCTTGAATGGATTTTGTGATACGCCTGTGCTGACAACCTGACTTGCTCTTTTTCTCTTAGTTTCCTTTTGATGGGAAATAACCCATGGACAATGCACAAATATTCTGAATGGACCCGAACTATGCCACAGTTTAGATATGACTGTTCCAGCGTATGCGGCCAAGTGATCCATAGTAGCTGATGCTTTGCTTCCCAGGAATCAGACAGATGGAAGTATATCATCAGGGATTTTGCAGTAGTGGCTATAGTGAAATTTTTCACTCTGTTGAACACTTTGCTAGAGAACTCAGATTAGCTTTGGCATCTGATCCTGTTCAGAAGCCAACTAATGACTGCAACTTCCAATCTAAGATAATATAGTCACTCCAGAGAGAGTAATATAATACACTAACTCTATTTGGCAATGCATGGTAAATCAGGAGACCATTTTATTGTGTTACTAGTATACAGAAGACTGTGCAACTGTCTTTAAATTATATGACCCAAAATACATCAACAAAGCAATCCAGAGTTAAAAACTGCTATTTCCTATTTGTAGCTACTTATTTCAGCACCCTGTCTCAGTGAGATCCAGGGTTTACTATTAGATCTGTAGACATTTGATTTTCTTTTACAGAGGCTGTATCTACAATGCCGGACTGAATGCGTAGAGCGAAACTGTTGGTAGCAAGGGCCAGACACTGGCACTGTACACATTTCAGGATGGGTTCAGTCTGGTCTAGCTGCCACCTGGTCCCATGGTCTGAGTATCTGGCACTTTAGGAGCACTAACGGAGGGCATCCTTCAGTTTAGTTTCATCCAAAAGGAATCTACTTTGCACAGCCTAAGACCACTCTGTGGTGCAAACCAAAGAGCTCTACGTGAGGGTGACTGGAGGGATTGCTCCAAAAGTGCCCTCTTGGTCTGAACTAACACACTAATCCCAGAGATGGCTGGAATATCTGGTTTACTGCAGCAGGATATAATAAGGCAGGCACACAATGGATGTGAAATGTCCGTGACCTACTGCACATTGGTGATCTTCAGAAGGAGCTGAGGGCCCTGTGTGCACACACACTGGAAAACAGGGATGCGAGCAGCATGGTGCAACCTGGGTGGTGGCTGTACGCAAGGTCCTCTTTTCCTATCATGCAGAGTTTCCACTTCAAATTGTTCCTTTGTGATCTGAAATGCCTTACAGCCGCACTGGATATAGGAACAAGAAGCCTTCCAAAAAGCACTTACCACCAACATCCACAAAGAGAAACAGCCACATTAGCAACAATAAGAAAAAAGGTTAGTTGTTAAGCCTGCCTATTTGAATCTCAGCACCTCGGCTTGCAGAAAGCCTGGAGTTTACTGCCTGTCACAGCTGGATCCTTCAGAGGTCTGAAAATACTTTTCTTAGCATGATAAATTTTAAAGAAATCTCATATCTGTTCCAGCAAACATGTTGAGAGGGGGAAGGAAACCTCAGGGCTGTCCTGACTACATCACTGATGAAGGAACATGTCATTACTGCTTTCTTTCATGCTACTCCAGAACAGGGGAAGAAAAAAAAAATGAACCAAGAAAACACCACAGAAGAGATATAACAGTCGTGGGTATAACAGTCTCTTCTTACTATCCACAATATTTCATAGTTTTAGTATGTTTTAATCAATGCTAAGTCCTGAATCATTAGCGCAGCAACAAGAGCAGAATCCTCTAAGAATCACTAAAGCTGGACCACACATTCTGTTCAAGGAATAAACACTGATTCAAGGATGTTTCAATTAAAATGGGTATGATCACTTTCATAACAAAGGAAATGAAGGAGAAGATTAGAAGTCCTGTGGGAACGTAACTTGTGGTGCTGTGAGAAAAAGACACAAAGATAACCTGTCCCAAAGTGTCTGATTTAACCCAGCTGAAGGCAGGGACTTCATGCAAGCAGAATGATTTAGCAAAATGCTGTTACCTGATGATGTATTCATACTAACAGACCTGAGCAGTCACTTCTGCCCCTATAGTCTATGGTGTTGGGGTCAGCAACAGGCACAGTGTCCCACCCTGCCCAAATCTGTCTCACAGAGCAACGAACAGTGTAGCCATGAACGACTATCAGTGTATTTCACAACACGAAAGCATTTGGAAGGTAAAAACCTGTGAAGCAGAAATTCGATCAGGCAAATGGCAGAATTCTTATAAAATCACTGGACTTTATTTACAAGTTTTACACTACTGCATCTCTACCGACCTAACCAAAGCACATTAGCAAACTGATAATACACACAGAAATACATGCGACAAGCCTGTGCACTTAGAGAAACACACAGAAAGTAAGAGCACCATGGGGATCATTTTACTTAGAGGAGGGCAGTAAAAAAATACGAGGCATGTGAGGCACAAAAGAAAAATAATGAGAGCTGTGAGATTTTGCTTTTTAAGCTGGTCATAAAAAAAATAAGCTTTCAACTGACAAGGATGCTTTAAAAAGTCTGCTTTCTAAATTTAACTTTGATATTGAAAAGTCTTGTGTTTTGTTCTTTTGTTTTTTTTTTTTTTTTTCGTTAGCGTAAACTTGATAAAAAACGAGGCGTGATAATCCTGGCGCTACACATTTTCAAAAGCCATTTTTTAGCTCTAGCCTCTTCAGAGGGTGCAGATAACATTTGCACAGATACAAAGCCTTTGCAGAAAGAACGTTCCTTAAGGGCAGAGCTGGCTGTAGGGTTTAATACTGTAGGAACTGAGATTCAAAATCAGCAGCATTCACATTAATAGCCATTAAATTATTTATTCATATCAGGCTATGGAAGTCTGTAGAAAGACTAGGTTGTTCTGAAGGCCTCAACTCTCAAACTTTGTTGCATGACTTTCAGTTACTGTTTTGAGGGATGTACGTCCATTTTTACAAGTCCATTTTTACGTACACTAGAACCTTTTGTTCCTTCTTTCCCCAATTTTGTGAATGGGAAAAAAAACAGTCTGTGCGCTCAGTAATGTCCATATGCAGGAAGCAGCTGCCGTGGTGTAGCACAGCCCATGCTTCAACACAGCAGGACAGAGGGAGCGCAGTGTGGAAGACGATCCCTGAATTATTTGATCCAGTCTTTGCTGTGGCACAACAACAGTTCTCAGCAAAGCTCCATTTATAACCCTCTGATTTCTCTCCCCCACACCTCATGCTACAAAGCTCTACTGGAAGACAACTGCTCCAAGACTCATGAACCTTATGCTTTCCAGACAAAATCTAGCCCAAAGCCCCCAGTGACATGGATGTCAGGTTCAGGGGTCTTGAAGGACTCCTTTAGAAAGGCTCTGCAAGGAAAGAAAAGGGGCTCTTCAAATGAACTGACTGCCTGCACCCCACCAGCCAGCCGACCATGGTGCTGCTGCTGGCCACCGTGTGAAAAGCAATGTGAAAAGCATCTCATCTTACCTGTGAGGCCAGAGGAACAAACAGTAAGGTCACAAAAAACTAACCTGGGCTGCAAAAGATGCCAACAGGGTGGCATTCTGCACTAAAAAGTTCTCAGCCTCTTTCCCCCCCCACTTATGTCCTGAGCCCTACTGCTGACCTTGATCCATTTAATTACCTCCATAACTAAATTACACTGTAGCAGAATGTAATTATGCAATCAAGTAATGAGCTATGGTTTTGCTCTTGGTCTTCTATGCAAAGCCACCTTTGAAGAGGGTGATAAAAGAAGCGATTATTATAAAAGGACGGCGCAGCCCCATGTACCAATTACTGGCCATGATGCAGGGGACAATGTCCGCTGGCAACACTGATCCATCAGCTGCTTTTCAGGGGCAGCTGGCAACCTTCTCCGTGCCGCAGCCTCACAGCCAGCGCTGTGGGTTTCATCCCGACGCCAGACATACGCTCACGACAGGCATGCTGTGCGACGGGGCGGCGTTCCTGAACATACCAGCTTCTCCAGCGACTTGTCTCTGTTTCAAACACGCTTATTAAAACTGACTTAAGAAGAGCTGTGCTGAGCCAGAGCAGCAATCTGGCAGTGGCCAGCAGCAGCGCCTAGGGATAGGTATAAAACCAGAGCAAACTTGTAGTGAAAGCTCCTCCTTGCTCCTGAGGAGCAAGGAGGGGAGCTTATGCCTGTTCAATCTGGTGATGGTGCCCTGGTGGCTCAGGGAAAGCATCCACGTTCCCATAGGAGAGGCAAGAAGGGTCTGAACCAGACGAGGCTTCAGGGAAACATCTACAGGAGGGAGGTCTCCTGGTGGGGCTCAGCTTGGAAGAGCAGCTCCAAGCTTGGGGCAATTTGCTGCCCAGCTTGGGGCAGGCTGCACCCCTGTCAGGTCTTGGCCCAGGGAGAATTCATCTGTGTCACATTAGATTCTGGTGAGAGGAAATGGCAAAAAAGAATGTAATATTTTAGGGAGAAAAGAAATTGCCAAATGTAGTTTTGACTATCATGACACTTGCCTGCGGCATGCTAGACTCACACGTACACAGGCAGCTCGGTGGGACAGCAGCAGAATCAACCCCATGTAAGGGTGGAGGTTTGTTCCTTTAGGGAAACAAATAGTGCCTACTGGCAGAGCAACTAAATATTTTAATTCACCTCACTCACACAAGGGTCCTCACATCACACAAGGGATGGAGAAAGTCCCACCACGGTGAGGAGGTAAAGGACAGAGAGAAATAAGGTCAGTTCCATAAGATCCTTGGAATGGCTGTGTCAGAGTCTGGACTTTCTGAATCTCAGCCTAATGCTTTCAGTGTAAAAGCTTTTCTCTGCCCCATTCAGGCCAGTATGTGAAGGCACTGACACACCAGACAGAGCAGCATCCACTGCAGCCACAAAACACTGCCCTTTATAGAATCATAGAATGGTTCAGGTTAGAAGGGACCTTAAAGATCATCTAGTTGCAGCCCCCTTGCCACGGGCAGGGACATCTCCCCCTAGACCAGGTTGCTCAAAGCCCCATCCAGGCTGGCCCTGAACACTTCCAGGGATGGGGGATCCACAGCTTACCTGGGCAACCTGTTCCAGGGCCTCACCACCCTCACAGGAAAGAATTTTTTCCTAATACCTAATCTAAATCTCCCTTCTTTTAGTTTGAAACCGTTACCCCCTCATCCTATGCTTCACTCCCTGATCAAGAGTCCCTCCCCATCTTTCCTGTAAGCCCATTTTAGGTACTGGAAGGGGCTATAATGTCTCCCCGGAGCCTCTTCTTCTCCAGGCTGAACAACCCCAACTCTCTCAGCCTGTCCTCATAGCATGTTCCAGCACTCCGATCATCTTTTGGCCCTCCATTGGACCCATTCCAACAGGTCCATATCCTTCTTGTGCTGAGTACTCCAGAGCAGTACTCCAGGTAGGGTGTCACCAGAGCGGTCATGTCCACTCTGCAGGAAAGCTCCACTCTGCAGGAAAACTCCACTCTAAATCACCTTCTGAGCCCAAGAGCCCTGGCACTGAGATACAACATTGCTGTGGCCCATTTCTTTTTTCTGACTCTAGCAGTAGTAGCATCAATATTTGGGAAATATAAAGTCATTCAGCAGCAATGCTGAGCACATGCACATCAAAAAGCCCCGAAAGGTCCATGGAAATGAATTCCCTACCGTCAGCAGCAGTTTCTCCCTTTGCAAAGATAAATAGCTTTTTATGTATGCAGTATATGTGCTAGCATGTTCTCTACAGCTGACAACGTTCAGCCTCCAGTGTAACTTGTCAAAGCCTGATACGCCTTCCCTTAATCAATGTGGCAAGCTCCTGAACACCATGTGCTTCAAGCAGTGGGCTGTTGTCCCTGTAGGCAAAAGAATGAAGCACACTGTCATTCTTGCTGCTGCACTTTGACACACGCATCTCCTGGTGATCAAAAGCCAGACCTGAGCTGGATGCAGCTCACAGCTTCACCAGCACAATCCCTCTAAGCTGTGGCTCCTCAAAAGGCCCCGAGATGAGGTGCTTTGACATCCCTCAGCTCCACGTGAAGACACAAAGCAGAGAAAGCCATGACAAGCAATGCGGGATGGCCACAGCGCTTCAAGGGCCTCTTGTCCCAGTTCTAATTGTGCCATTTCTTGCTGTTTGTTTTACACTGAACAGGATGAGGATCATCCCAGCATGAATCATTCAGACAGCACTTTCCCCCTGTATTAGCTGCTCCACACCCCTACGCAAAGCTGGGACAAAGGCTGAATCTGTGCAGACAGTGACTAGGAATATTGTGGGGTTAGGAGAATTTGTGGCCAGATATCAGGAGTGTTTATAAGGGGAATTGCTAAAAACTGACAATGTATGAAAATCTGATGACCAAGAAGCAGCTGGAGATACCTGAGGTGTGGAAGGCAATCCTGCAGCTCCCGAAAATGTTTGAAAGCTAAAGGTGTGCACGCAGGGACAGGGCACCGGGGAGATGTGTCGGCATTCACAGGTCATGCAGAACAACTGCACCGACTGCACTTTCAGGAGAAATGTGCTGGGGACAGCAGGGAAGCACAGTCATTTCAGCTTCATCATATCTGACAATAGCACTTTCGGGGATGACCCTGCAGGGTGTTTCTCCTTAGGGCGGGTTTGGACTGGGAAAGGGATATGCTCTCTCCCATGCTTTTCAGGATGCCATTTTGCTCTAAAATCCTCAAACAACTTGTCTCTTTTCAGTCTCACAAATATGCGCGATGCCACATTGTATCAATTTCTTCCCCTTCTTTCCATTCATAACTTACATCATCTTTTTCCCACTTCTGATTCCTCCTTCTCTATTCCTTGGCGCTTTATTTCACCACAGCAAGCTTCTGTTCCTAAGCCACAGTTTTACACAAATGAAATCACTCAGAAATTCATCTGCTCTGTCAGGTCCTTCATGCACAGGTCACACTATGCCATATTCTAAAAACTTTTAGACATAAAAACGCTTCTACTTCAACTTCAATTGACTGTAAGAAGCAACTTCTCCTTGGACACTTCCATCATGTAGAAATATGACAGAGGAAAAGGGCTTTTTAAGCATAACAAGAAAGGGACATATTGTTTTCCCATGGGAAACTTTGCTGGCATGACGGAGCAAGAAAATTACAGGATCAAGGTCGCTGTTAACGTCTCGTCCCGACACAGAGAGCTGAGCCATGACAGGCATCAAGAAATCTCCAAGTGCTGGACACGTGAAATAAGTTTCATGCAACTGATTTCAGAGCATCCATTACCCCCTCTCTGCTGCAATCCTATATGACGGCACAGAGCAGTGACAGGCAGAGGCCTCTCGGCTGGCATCTAATCACACGGGACAACACTGGATCCAGGAGATGTGAATGAGTCCAGTCTGCACTAAGAGGACACCTCGTGCCCAGCGTTTTCCCGTCCCCTCTTTGCCCTCACACATGCAACCTTTGGTACATAAGCAGCCCTCATCACTTCGCCTTAGTTGTTTTGGCAGGAATTTCGGAAGAAACCTCTGAAGAAGCAGATATTCAGGCTCTCCACTTCTCAAACCATCCTGAGAATCAGCAGGGATCCTTCAGCCATCCCTGCCACCTCGTGGGACGTGTGAGCGCTTGTTGCACCGTGCTAAGGCTTATCCGTTCCTGTCACTGCCCTGCGGGAAATACAGACATACCCAGCCAACGTATGTATTCAGTGTGTCCTGGTGCATCAGTACTGTACAGGTGCTGCATAAAAAGAGGCTGAATGAGTTCAACACATGCTGTATTTTAGATGCACCAAGATGACGTGAATATATTTTGACACCTACACACATGCAGTGGCTGCTTGTGTGGGATTTCTGGATATTTGCTACCCTGGATGAAACCTCAGGAAGGGCCAAACCTTTCTGCTTCTGCCTGGGGGAAATTTTGGTGTGGAAAAGGAGCGTCCTGTCCTGCTGCTGCACTTCTGCAGCCAAGAACCCGCAGGTCTAACCCCAACTCCTCCCCACCACACACAGCCCTCGCAACAGCTGGTAAGTGGTGCAGAGACGTGGCTCCTGCCCAAACACGTGACAGTTTATCGCTGTTGCTGTCAACTCACTCTGTCGAAAATAATCCAAACGGCAACAGCAAGAATCTTTGGCCAAACAGGTTAATTTCCATGAAAACGCTGTTCCAATGAAGGAAAGAGTTACAGGCAACATGCAGTGATCAACTATCAGGAGCAACCATACTCAGAAATTCAGACCCTGAGTGCATCAACAGGTCTGAATGGGGTTTGCACACCATGGCTCCAGTGGAAGGAGGCTGTTGGTGCCCTTCGGAGCAAGGGAAGAGCAGGAGAGCAGAGCTCACCTGCTATGGCCTGGCTGCTCTCCTTTGCAGCGTGCCCTGATGGCAATCCCAGAGCTAGGAGTGCCCTGTGGGCAGCCCCATCATCACATGGAAAAGATAATCAGAAATTGAAGCACAAATCAACCTCCAAAACATCAGCTCCCCCAACTAAAGCTAATCTCATTGACTGGGCAGTAGGAACTTATATTCACTACCCCACAGGACCGGCACACAGGGAGTAGCAATAGCACTTTTTTCTCTTAATAGGAAACTGCTTTCATATAACCATCCCCCCCAGCTACTGGGTCCACCACATCTTCAGCCTAAAAATAGAACAACAGATATGCAAAATGTGCCTGGACCACTGCAAACAGACAGGGGCATCCCCTCTCTTCTGTTTATCCCTGTATTTAAGAGCAGGTCACTAGAGAAAATTCCAGTAACTCTTGCTTATCAATTCCTGTCTTATCCAAACAACAGTCTTCGCAGGACAACCACACCGAGACTAGACCTTGGCCTCAGCAAAGGCAACATTGCCACTGGTGAGAGAAAGCAAGAGAAAGCAAAATCCTAACCCAGCCCAGGGTCCAGCAGACGCATTCAGGGCCTTGCTTCCCATCTGTCCTGTCTTTATTAAAAATGATACAGCCAAAAAAAAAAAAAATCTTAAAATATAATCTGGGCAGAGCCTGCTACGGATGGAACAGGCAACAGAGGAAGGAGTGTGGGCAGCAAAGCCACAGCCTCCACTTCCCGTCACACCAGGGTGGCTCTGTGACAAAGCAGGGAACGAGACAGCTCCAGGAGAAAGCCACATTTCATTAGAGGCTCTCTGCACAGACAGCAAGTTTGGTGCCAGCGGGTTACATGGTTTGTGCTTTTTAGGTTTGATTTTGTACAAATTCATATACTCACTGAGAGAATGAATGTGGTCTTGCAGTTTGGTCTGTCTGCAAGGATTTCATTGCAGTGTGTGTGTCTCCTCATTGCCTGGGGGCACAGAAACCAGGGACCTGACTCTCCAGGGAATTTGCGATGTCAGAGTCATCCCTCTTGTAAGTAAGGGAGTGTTTAGGGCAATGATTCCCAAAGTCTGAATATTTTATTGATGTTGTGGAGACTGGAAAAAACATTGACACGCATTATCTCCATCTTGGATGGAAGCATCAAGGACCTCATCAGATTCTGAGCGTTCACTTTGCTCTGATGGTGCCTATGCCAAGTTGCAACCATTTTGGTGGCAGGCGAAGACACAGGAGTTTGTTCTTGGAAGGTTTCTACTTCTGCCAGGGAGGGGATAGCTTGTGGCTGGCAGCAGGATTTCACTGCTGTTCTGGCAATAAAGGTATAATATTAATAGCTATTTCCTATACCTTCGAAGATGACAAATACACTATCCATGGATGGGTAAAACTTTTTGGATCTCCCCTGACCTTGAAGATCCTTTGACAAAACTTTCCTCTGTATTTCAAATGTTCCTATATTATTGATGAACCCTTCAGTCATGCCTAGTGAAAATCCTTCAGACATTCAGAGTATCAGAGATTGGCTATTTGGACAGGTGACAAGCCCATTTCTGCTAAGCCAATATTTTTCAAATCAAGAGTCACCAAGCAGTGGCAATGAGAGTGAAACAAGATGAAAGCTGGAGATATCACTCTGGCTCCCAGCTGATTTCCTGAGTGTCCTGCCAGCCAGAGTGTGCTTCTGCGCTTGATTAATTTAAATTGGGAGTTTCTGAAAACAAGAAGTGTCACACTCAGCTTCTAATCAGAGCGTAAAGGTCCCGCAACTGATCAGCAGGCAGTGAACGCTCAAATGCACTGCAAGATACTCATTCTTCTGAGATCTTTTGCCAATAATGATATTTTCCCTGTGCAGCTCTTTAAACCGAGACAAATAACCTCAACAGCAGGGCAAATAACCTCTCGCTACCGTGGCTCCCAAGTAATTACTCCAGGGACCTCGGTGCTGTGACAGCTTCACTCCAGACAGAGCCCCTGCTGCTGGCTTTTCCCACAGGACGGAGCTGTAACAGAGCCCAGTGCATCCCACTGATCCTTCCAGCTGCTTTCCATGGTCCCTCTACCTGTTTGAGTTTCCATCTGAATTTGGAAAGATGGACTTTTCTTTATCATGTTCCTTGCCCCAGGCTATCCAGCTACTATGAAAATACAAGCCAGTGGCTAACAGAAAGGGCTATTACTAAAAGGCTTCTTGCTACATTACTTTTTACACCGACTCTCATTTTACATTGAAACAGCCACCTTTTTCTAACGCATGCATGCACACTCAGTAAGCTGTGAAAGTACAACTTTATTACCCTGGATTTAGCTCAAAGGGCAAAACTGAGCCAAAAATCAATTCAGATTTGCTGACAAAAAGCAAAATGCTAATACTGGTGTTAGGGAACCAAAATGTCATTCCTGAGCACCTGCATGAATATTAATCATCCCTTTTTTTACATAATATTTTCCTTTCCTTTGCTCCACAGCTACTTTGCAGAGCAGCTCATACCTTTCTAAGTTTGGCCTGGAACCAAGCCATGCCATTTTCTGTGCCAGATGTGGTTGCAGGTTTGAGGGTCACAGGCCCTTGGCATTAAAACTAATTGATTTTCAGTGGTTCCTTGAATTTTGTCATTAGCTCAGTAATAAGCCCCAAGTTTAATGGCTTCAGATCTGTATATGTAATATCACAGTGGATGGTCACAAGTGGTAATCTGGCCCTGGATTTTTAGACCTAAAAGCATCAGTCTTCCCTACTTTAATTACTGCCATAGACAGACTATACCGGAGTACAGTACATGCTTGGGTGCCCATCTCCCAAGGAAGATATTTAGTAGTTTTGACATGTAGTTCATTTACTTATAAGGCTATGAAACAGCTTTGGCACCTAGCTTCCACTGGGCATCAAAGAGAATTAGGCACCTAAGTCATTTAAGCACATCTGTAAATCCCACAGAGCTTCCATAAGCATCTTTCCACATCCGAGTACTATTGGAAATCTGTGTTGTAATGTAGATGAAGTAGAAGACGCACAAAGATCTATAAGCAATCAAACTGTTAGTGCTATTAAAGACTTAGAAATGGCTATGATATGTTATAATCACAGGGCTCGTTAATAATAACAGGATGTGGGAATAGGCCTGAATTCTAATGCAACAAAAAAAATACACAGCAAACAAATTTCTGTGTGCAAAACTGGCTCATAATTATTATCCTGGTCCAAAACCATAGGAAAATCTTCAGCCTCATCTGAGCAACCAAACAGACTACAGGAGAGCCATCTCTCTGATGCATTTGCAGCTCTTTTTCGCCTGGTCCTGCCGGCCCTGCGCAAAGCCTGGCAGCCGGGGCTGGGAGCACACCAGCTCTGCAGTGGAGGCATTAAACTTGGCTGTGCTCGCTCTCATCGTTTGAACTCTTTCAAGGGGAAATGTGCTCCTGTGATTAACTGGGGTTATTAACAGTGCTCAATGATGTGTAATGCCATTGGTAATCAAACAGGTCCCAAAAAGTGGACGAAGAGGAACTGAATGGAGTTAAAATACACAGACTGTCTCCAGCCCGTCATCCCAGGTCAGCAACGTGCCTGTGCCTACAGCCTGCTATGCATACACGGAAATTAATTCAGTGACTGCAGATGTACAGAGGAGGACAGAATATCATTTCGAATGTCTTTGCTTAGCAGACACTCGAGCAGCCAAGCACCATTTTAATGTGAAAATACTGATGTCATATAAATCACTGACTTCAGTGCCAGGAAGTATCTCTAGAGATCTCAAATCTGCCTATCTACTCTGAAGCTGGAGCAAATATACCAAAACCAATCCTTACAGTTATTTACCTAACATGGTCTTAAATGTGCACGATATCTCTAACTACTTGGTCCAGTGGTCCCCCAGCTAGTGGAGTTCTTCCTTCCTTTGTTGTTGAGAGTTAAACCTGTTGGTTTTTTGCCATTCCCACAGTGGTCACACAGAACAATCATCCTAAGAACAATTTCTCTGTGTGTGAATGCTGTTCTCACGCCTGTCATCCTTTATGCCCCTGAGCCATACTTGACCTTCTCCCTTCTAAGAAAAAACCCAAAATAAACGCACTCCATCCTCCCAATAATTCACATTTTTCTCCCTAAATTTTACTCTTTTCCTCTGGATCTCTTTTTTCCTCCTTGCCTTCCCCCACCCAGTTTTCCTGTGGCTTTCTTAGGCACAGAACTGGCTCCTATCCTCCACCTGAGGAGCAGAATAACAGCGCCTTCCCAATGGCACCCACTCAGAGCCAGAATAAAAGATGCCTTTTTTATAAACTTCTCATGCAACCTTGACTCATGTTCAATTTGTGGAAGGCTGTAAGTTCCTATTTCTTTCCTGCAGCGGTGCTGCCTTTAACATTTTTCATTCTCTATTTCTGCACTTAAGTTTTATTTCTAGAGAGTGTAACTCACAAGAAACTCATCTTTACTGATTTTACTCTATTGATTTTGGACTACTTCTCCAAGTATCAAGGTGATACTTGACTTCTGACTATATCCTTCAAAGTTAATCCCAATTTGGCACAATCCATACATTTTTCTAGGAGCATGGTCTCCTATCACATGCACCGTTAATTGGCTTGAACAAGACTCAAGACAAACTGCTCAAGACTCCTCAGTCTGTTCCCCATTTAACTGCAACACACTGCTATGCACCAAGGGTGATTTTTGCAAGTATGAGTCCTCCCATCTTAATTTAATCCAGCCGCCTTTTGCCTAGAGAGGAGTTCCTCGTGGAGAATTCTCAAAAGGCTTACTAACATCACTGGGTGGATGCGATGGGACTGAGATCAGAGTAAGGCCTGGGTTTTTCAAACTTATATGATTTTTAGACACATAAATCTGTTCTGTTCAGAAATATGGGTTCAGGCAGTTAATAATGGTACTGGAGTGTGACAAAATCAAGGTAAGTCTATAAAAAGCAGATGGACTTTCATGCAGCTAATTCTTTATACAGAGCTTGCTTTGCTGTATTCTCCAGCTGCTTAATAGCTATTTCCCTTGGAACGCCCCCTCTGTGTCCTTGCTTTCTCTTTTTTTTTTTTTTAATAACCTGTCAACCTGTCTTCAGTTAAATCTTCACATCCCATCTCTCCTTTGAGAGAGGGTTTGAAAGCTGCCTAGCTAAGCGATTTGCCTAAAGTGCTCCCTTTGACAGAGGTGGGCTATGAGGGCTGGGAGGACGGGCAAGCCCCGAGGGGAAGCAGCAAGCAGGTCCCTGGAACTGGTTCAGATTTTGTTAATGAGCCTCGCAGGTGAATGGAAGAAGCCAAGTGTCTATTTGGCTTATCGGCAAGGACCCTTCTAACCTCTAGTTAATTGGCTTTTATTGATTTTCAGGATAAGAGAAATTTCTCTTATGTGAGATTCTAAGCAATTTTAGGGAACATGCTGGACTGCTGATCAGTTTGGATTCTCCCTCACTCAGGGAGAATTTGCATTTTTCTCTCTCTGGGCCCAAGTTTCACCTTTTTCCAGGGTTGAAGCCACACATTTAGTGAGGAACACTGGACACAGGAGGGAAATGTTCTTCACAGCTGTGTAAGAGAAATCTGGGTGAGTGTCCAAGCGCAGACAACAGGCAGGATGCTGTATGTACCCAGTCCACCCAGACCTGTAGAGATGGGTTCATGTCCAAATTGCTGTGGCAACCCCCTGCAAAGGCACACTGCTGTGTCTGCACAGCCCCTGGCCCACAGGTTTGGGCTGTACCAGGTGCTGTTCTGGCTCTGTCACACCATCATTATTTGCTGTGTGTTTCTTCAGGTTCAAGTCCTTGAAATAATGAGAGGGTCATGGTGAAACCCAGTGGTGATGGTTTTAGAGCATAGGACCAAGTGTTGCTTGCCCTGGGTTCCTTGTGGGGATGTAAGAGGATATAAGACCTGCCAGGATAATTTTGGAAGACTGCGCAAGGACTGGAAGAAACCAAGCCTGGTCTGTTCTGTCCTCTGTACTGACTCCTGGGGAACAGCCGCTACACCCACAGTCCCAGGGGAACCAGGTGGTTGACTCCAAAAAAGAGCTTGGGAGCAAGCTGCCATCCAGTCACTGCAGATAACTGGGGAAACTGAGCGAGGGAGCGCTATGGAGAGCTAAATCACCTGACGGCTCACAAATGGGGTTGGCAGATGATCTCAGTCCTATCTGCTGGAGAACTTTTTTTTGTCTACTCTGAATGGGCAAGCTACAGGATGAGATGAGAATACAGGGCTGACCTAGTCTGGCAGTTGCTGTGCTCTGGTTTTTTATTACCACAAGAAAGCTGATTCTTGCTGTGTTTGCCATACTAATGATGCAAGAGGCACCACAAATGACTGAGTTTTGCAAACTCCAAAGCAAGGGTTGACATACAATAACAAAAAATAAAAAGGCAAAGGAGGAAGCTGACAAGACATGCTCTGTTCATTTGCTTGACATGAGTGGTTTGGCTTTTAATTATGCATGCCACTGCTTCACAGGGTGCTGGGGACCGTTCCACCGCAGCTTATTCTGAAAAGTAATTTAATTCTCAGTAACAGGAATCCTCAACTGCTGCTCTGCCACGGCTGCTAAGTCCTTGCTCGAGACTGAAACAGAAACTTTCAGTGGCATACAAGCAGACAGGCTCCGTGCAAGCCAGGGAAACATATACAGATACACGTAAGTGCTACACAGGCACTCAGACAGTGACAGTCAGAAGGTACCAGTCATGAGGGCTATAAATCCAATGAAATGATTAAACTTAATTTCGACCACTAAAAAATTCACTTGTAAGTGCGTGATAACGTGTATTTGCAGCGGCAAATACATACTACAATGCCTCTGTTCAGTGTAAGTCTTGTAGACTTAAATAGTAGGTAAATTATGTTATTAAATGCAAGACTGCAGAGCTGCAATCTAAGGACCCTGCAATCAGAGAGGAGAGCAGGGATCCTGTTTCCCATCCTCCATCAGTCTCAGTCCTTAGCTGGGACAACGGTGTCTAATGCCAGACACCGACAGTCAGGGCAGACCAGAGGGAAAAGCATGCCCTTTGAGCTTTTGATGATTTTTACCATTATCTGCCACAAATATTTGGGCTCTGCTGAGACCGAGAGGATACTGGTTACTGAACCAAAGGCAGGGGAGGAAGGAAAAAATATTTACAAAAAACTAGTGACATGGTAATTTCAAATCACTGCCTCTGGGCGCTGTGCTAATGAACGACGGTGAGACCAGTTGTGCAGAGCTCAGCTCAATATTGATCCTGACAAACTAGAAAATCCTTTTCATGTCTAAAAGGGCACAAACTGTCAAAACTATTGAGGACTTCTTCAGACTGCATTTCCCCGTTTTTCTTTGCCATCAATTCCATCACTCAACTTTGCCATCACTCCCAGTTAATATCTGTATTGGACGCAGACATCTCCAGCCACAGACTGTACTTTTTGTATGCAAGTTCTCTTACTATATGTAAGAGTTGTCACATCAGATACAACCTGGGGGGTGCCCAATAAAACATCCCCTCTCTGAGCAGCACAAGCTGCTTCAGGGACCATGCAAGTGCTCCCATCACGGCAGTAATGGCATAACTTGCCTTAAGGAAAATTTCCTCTGTAGCCTCAAAATTTAAAGGTTAGCTAAAATAAAAAGTCATTGCATCAATTCAGCTCCTGGGGAGGCCAAATCCACAGCCACAGCATTTTTGAACTTCCATGTCCTACCACAAAGCAATTCATTGCAGAAAAGGAGATTGAACTGATGCATAAAAAGGTAATAGATTTTTAAGTAATAGAAGGGAAGATAATGTGGCCTATAAAGGGCCATCATAAAAAATGTCACACACTGACCAAGGACGGAAAATGACACTGGCAGGTCTGCCCAGACACGTCGCAGCTGCAAGGTTAAAAAAAAAAAAAAGAAAAAGCAAAGAAGAAATGTTACCATCCCACCAGATCTGCCATTTGTGTCCACGGGACCGTGAGTTCTGCAGCTCCATGTGGACATCCCCACTAACGGGTGGCCCCATTCCCGCAAAACACAAGGCTCTGCCTGAGGATTTTTTTCCCGTCCCTCCTGAGCAGGAGCGGGATGGCTGGATTAACCTCGAGCAGCACGTTTGATGTGCATGGAAACCCTGCCAAGGCAGCCTGTCACTTATTAAGAACATTTGTCAAGGTTGTTAAACAACCTTGACAACAAACCCAGAGGCAGCAGCAGCGGAAGGGGGCCTGCGACGCTCCCTGGATTTGCTTTATTAAATGTAGCCTCATTTGATTCAAACATCAAATGAACTGGCTGTGATCTCTCCCGTCTGAGGGCCAATAGGAAAGGTTTGGGAACCACAGCTTGCACAGGTGGCTAGTTGACACCTATGGAAAATCTTCCCAAATCCTCCCAGGAGAACACCCACACATGCTGGCAGGACACCTTGTCCCTTCCCAGTGCCATAAACCCTTTCCTCTGCCCCCGCCTCTGGAGTTGCACTGGGGCTTTGCAAGAAGAATCCTCCTTCTCTTTTCAGTTCTTTCTTTTTCAGTGAGGACAGGCCAAGGGGCAGCTCCTCAGATGTGCTCGCTAGTTTGGAGACAGTAGGGATGGATTAACTTGGCAAGGAGGGAGGTCACAACTGGCAAGCCCCCGCAGTACGCACTCCACATCCATGCACACACCCTCCCGTTCCCATCCCCACCACGGCTACAGCCAGCCCTGCCTGCCTGCCTGAGAAAGAGAGCTGTATGACTAACTTTGGGAAAGCCAGAGTACATACACACGACATTTTCTCAGGCTCTTGTTCAGTGGAGCTAATGAACAACAACTAAGCAAAGCACTGCATTGCCTAAAAAACCCCTAAAGCTTAAAAGAAACTTCTTCCATTGAAAAGTGCTTCATCAAAATCAAAATATCTGTGCCTCACACTGAGTTCCAATGGGAGGTGTGAGGTGTGGGTCTGTGAGGGCGCCTCCGTGCCCTCCTCAGGCTTGGGTGCTCCACCAGAGAGCAGGAACCCCGATCTCCTCTGCTCTCCCCAAACTGTTCCCAAGTCTCCATGTTTGTGTGGCACAGAAAGCTCTGCAGAACAGAACGATTTTCCAGCCCCCTCTTATTGCTTTGCTCACTGAAATCTGGCAAGTAGCTCAATGACAGGCAGGAAGAGCCCTCACAGGGAGGAGATTTTGGACAGCAGAGATGCTCTAGACAAAGACTAACCTGACCTACTGCCTGGAAGATGAGGCAAGAAAACCAGAGATGAACATGAGAGTAATCACTGGACATCGGTTAATCCCAGAGGATTGTCCCCACGTATCACCCTGCTCCTCTTCAACACAGATTGTTAATTAAGAAGATATTTTTGTTTACTTTTCCTTATTCTTTTTTCCACTTAGCAAACAGCTGCTGTGAATAACTATTAAGCAGCTTTCCCAGTACAAAACATACTAGTTTTACTTATGCTTTTATGTTCTATTCATAAACCTGTCAGCAACAGAAAATGAATGGTGTCCTGTCCACTGACAGTGCAGAGGACCAGGACTCAGACCATGGATGATACAGAACAGATGAAGCAATAATTTCCCTCTAGCTACACAGGGCAGGTTGAGAGTTAATTAATTCACAATTTATAAAGTTGTTTGCAGTGTCTGGGTGCATTCAGCTATTTTAGTATTAGGGATTAATACATATTATAGCAACAGGAGGCTGGCAATGGTTTAATTAACGAAACCATTAGCTTCATTTTAGTTCACATATATGTAGTTTAGCTGTATTGCTAGAAAATTCTGGGCATTAGTGTGGTTTATGTCTCAGAATATGAGCTCAGTTCTGTTCCCCCACACATGCCTGTCCTTGTTTCTCCTCTCAAATTTAGGCTGAATGGAACCATTTTCATCAACGACGGACAAGGAAATCAATGTAATAGTATGTGTGTGAATGATGACTGAGGAATGACATATTTTATGAACAGAAGAGGCAGGCAAGTGGATTCTCTGATGGATATATTCTTCTAGATAAAGGATCTGTCTGTGTTTGGAACATCCTGTTTGGGAGAGAACAAGAGCCAATAAAATTCGGTCACAATGTTCTGAGCTTTGGTTTGCATTTATATAAAAATATCATTTCTTTATGCAAAGTTCAAATGTGATGTCTCAATTCTATCCTCTGCAGTCATAAAATTAACGCTGTTATTGTGGCCTTTGGCATTTCCTATTATGTCCTTTAAGACTGATCTTTTTAGAGAAGCATTTTGTGGGACTCAGGGTGGATATTCTTTGAATCTGAATCTAATAAAAGTCAGTGACACAGTTATTTGTAATTATAGAAGAGCAAACATGAGGAACATGGTGTCTACTCTTCCCCACCATTTGTTTCACTTTGATGCCTCATCAGAGGTGAAACCAAAGTGCCTTATATCCATATTCCCAATCTTGAGATAATCCACACTCCTGTTTCTAGATGTCTTACTCATTTCTGCACGGCTAAACCACCATGGCGGTTAGCGGGTAATCCATAGACTCCATAGGAGTTGTAAGCCAGGTCAGAAGGTCACAAAGCAAACCATCTGACTCTTCTTAGATCTGTGGTTTTCATTCTTGAAGACTTTACGTACGCTAATTTTCATCCTGACATGGAACACCAACACCTGTGTGCAATATGTGTGGATCCACCACAGAGCAGGAAGACCTCGAGAAGAAGGAGGGCAGAAATCAAAACCTTCAATCAAGCTTAACAGGCAGTTTGATATAGAAAAACCTGCAGGACCCTTCTCTCAATGCAGCTAAGGCTGCAAAAAAGAGAGATTATGGATTTCTGAGGGCTTTTCCATACCCAGTCACTCTGAAGATCAAAGACTGAGCTATCTCCTCCCTTGGCAGGAAGGGGAACAATGTTCATGTCAGAGATGAATCAGCCTCAGCACACATGAAAAGATACTGTTTTGTTTTGCTGAGCTTTATTATGTATGTATCGGGAGAAATCTTAACGCAGGATGAAAAACTATTCTTCTTGATGTACAACTTATTTCTTTGGGTTTAAGACACTTTTTCTTTTCTTCATGTCTTTAAACTTGTATAATTTAAAACTAACCCAGAGTGTAACATGATTGGAAAATATTCTTGAAATGCATGCTGAATCTAAATCGACATCGTCCATCTCAAATCAACAGAAAATCATTGGTGGCTGCAAGAGGGAACTGCAAAAACAGGCGCTGCAAAGCTGGGCCAAAGTGCTGCAGAAATCTGGGGGTTCAGCATTTGGGTCTAAGTTCACATTTTACAAATGAGGTCTATAAAAGCTCTGTATAGTGACAGCTCTGCAGAACCACAACATCTCTCTCAGTTTAAACTAGATCAATGTCACTATAACAGAATGGCAACTTTTAAAAAATATCTTTGCATTCTCCAAAATCTCAGCTTTCATTCCCCCTCACCCCAGATATTTCAAATCCAGGAGCATGAACTGAGTACACGTGGATGCATGCAAGATGGCTGCTTGAGTTCAGGAAGGTGTGGAAGTGTGTCCCAGGGAAAAGTGGATTCCCACCTCTCAGAACTGCACATGAAGCTCACGTTGTAGGGAGAAGCTGGAGGGCTCTTCCCACTTGCAGCATTATGCACAAAATACAGTAGTCCCATGGGAGGCGACCACACCACCACGCTGGGCAACAGAGGCGGTGTGAGGAGCAAGTGGAGTAGGAGAGGGGAGACAACAGGAGGACAAATATTGTGGGTCCTTGGATTTTCTTCCACATATCACCTAAAATGAAACAAGCTCCTTGCACTCCTTGATCTGAAAGTCCGTAACTCCCTCTGCTCTGAACGTCTCACCAAACGAGGAGACTCTAAATCCAGTGGCTGTATCAAGCCTCAGGAAGAAAATCAAATCACTAATTATCCAAAGTGACTTCTGTTACCCATTCGAGGTCACTAAGGCTTTCTTCCCTTCCATTTTGTCCATTCACTTTAATGTTTTACATAAAACAACTCCCACTTCCACTGCATCTGACCAAGTGGGAGTTCTAGCCTCTTTATGACTTCCTTTTAATCTTGTATTTTAAATAGGAAAGTAGTTTTAATGGAGAATTGGGATTCTCAGCTAGCAGTGGATGAGAAGGAATGAAGCAACCAGAGGGACTGCCAAGATGGCAAAGTGGGGAGAAAATGCACTCCCATCCCAGAGGGTCAATCACTAGAACTCAGCACAGGGACTGCAGAGGTCCCTTCCAGGAGCAGTAAAAAGCCTCCTGAGACTTCTATGGAAATTACAGGAATTTATGGTTATATTAACATGTATGGCGTTTTACACACGGTACAAAGAGACACCAGACCCAAACTGTGGGTTGTCCTGCACTGAGGCAGGGAGCAGAGCTGGGTCTGGCTGCCCTCCAGGTCCAGCAAGAGGGACTGATGGGGTGGTGTAGCCCCCGCCAACACTCGCTGCATGCAAAAGTCATGGCCAGCCCACCACGTCAGGACATGGCAACTGTCCTCCAGCTGGGACAGCACTTCAGTCTGCTACTTGGTTTTACCTTGGATGGGGATGGTGTCCCATGCTGATGAACGAAAAATCTATTACAACAGCTTTTGCAATAAAGATGGAAAGACAATTTAAAGCAATGCCTTAATTTTGCCAACTCATGGGTCACTCCACTGGTGCTTTGTTTGGAAACTTAAAGCAGGTACTGCTCCTAGGGTGATGAAAGATGAACTGCAACAGTTTTACTGAGGCCAGTATTCAGAATGCATCTATCTGCCCCTCTAGGCACCAGCAATGGCCACATCTAGGGAAAACAACCTTATTCCTTCAGAACAGTCAACGTATTTTTCAGTGCTTTCTCCTTAGCCTTGACTTCAGGCTCTCAGTACAAAAGCACTATCCCTTCCTGACAACATCTGACAACCGGATCTGCAGATAAAACCAGCCAGCTTTTTTTGCCACAAGTACAAAGAAAACACTAAAAGTTCCCTTCATACTTGAATTTTCAATGGGGAAAAAAAAAAGTCTTGAAATGAAAGAGGATGAGCTGCTAGGGAAGGAAGAGGAAAGTAATCCCAAAGAGTATTCCAAACTGCACTGCTTAAGCTTACATTTCCTTGACATGAAAACCCAGAAAAAACATTCAGCTAATTCTCCTTTCTGACAGCCTAATATTGATTTTAGACTAATTCTCTATATGTAAATGAAGTAATTAGAATCCCCTGTTCTTTGCAATTACTTTTATTGTCTTTTTCTAACAAGTCAAGCCTTTGAGATGGGAAAGAGTAAGAAGAGATGGATAGGAAAGATGAAGGGATTTTATGCATCTCCTCAATGCTTCACTAAAATATCTCAAACTTAGATACAATGAGATCCATCTATAAATCCCCAGCCATTCCCAAAGGAATCTGATTTGAATTAGTTTAACATCTCCTTTTCCATCCAGCAATCTTGCTTTTACCTTTCTTTAACTTTACTCTTTAGCCTTAAGAAATATAAAATGCTGCACAAGATTTAGTTGCAATAGTACTTTGGTTCCAAGGATGTGGTGGGGCCAAATTTTGCCATGGTTTTGCTCTACAAAAGAAAATAGTGAGATACGTAATAACCAGAATATAACTCAGCGTAGGGCTGCAGGGGGTCACATCACAGGCTGAACAATCGCACACATGCCAGTGGGAGTGAACTACCAGCCTTGCCAGGAAAGGTTTCTTTTTCTGGGAATGTCTGGAATCTTCTTGGGTCAAAGCAGGACAAGATACTGATGTATTAACCAGTCCAAAAAAAAAAAAAATCGGGAAAGGGAGAAATGAAAGTGGAATCAGTCACAGCAGAAAGGACATTTCAATCAAATCATAATGTTATGACATATCAATGCCAAAATGAATTTTTTGTTTCAATTCATCTAATTGAAAAATTATAACATCTCATCAATTTGTCATTCTCCTTTTGAAAAAGTCAAGTTCTATAAAACTCAGATTTGCCAACTAGAAAATGTATTAGATGAAAGAGTTCAAGTAACTGCCTGCATCAGCTACTCTGACCTGTGGATTACACTGAGCATGGCTTCACGTGGAATCGGTGCCTGCACATAGTTCCAGTTCTCATGGGCTTGCTTAAACTGGGAGTTTAAAACAGGGTTTTGCACTTCTGTGGCATCTTTCATCCCAACATGCCTTATAAATTATACACCTTTTAATGAAGTGCATCCCTGCTGGACGAAACATGACAGTAACACGTACTATCATCTATGGTCTGGTTCCTTGTACCTTCTCAGGTCATTTATATTTGAAGGCAAAGTGCCAGCTAATCAGAAACATGTTGAACATTTATATGAGCTGGGACAAGAAGGCTTCTCTGTTTTAATCACAGCCAGGATAATATCACTATATTCTGTGAATATGCCATATTCTATTTGTGTCCCTTACTAAATCCAAGGCTGCCTGAAAAACGAATGGAGCCTGTGTTAATATTGTATGACACAGTACATTAACGACAGACAGAGAACAATTCCAGTGTATCATATACAGACTGATTCGGAGATGAAGTTTTCAAAAGCCAGCCTGGCAAATACGACATCCTTTTAGTGTGTATTGTAAAAGCGCAATAAATTACAAACGTCAATATGGATAGTAGAAATAGGAGCCTGTGGGGCAATCTTGTGCTGAATTAAAACAAATATCTCCTTGACTACAGCTGAGGGAAATGGCAGTGGCATCATATTTCATTTTAATAGACTGCAGAGAGGTTTGCCTGGGGAGAAATCAAAGTGACTTGATTATCCCACCGTGTTAACTAACATCACATTCAGGCTCTGTCTCTAAACCAATCTGAAACCCTACTATAAGAGGCTTTCAAAAGGGAGAACTGGGTTAAAAAGCATTCAGAAGAACCCCTCTGCTTTTACCCTTTATCCCGTGGTGTTACAAGAAAATGTCCAGGTAGTTTTAGGCTTTGTAGAAGAAAAAGGACAAAGGAAAAGCACCTGAGTAAGGCATGATAGTGTCGGACCTGATGCTGGCAGCCTGAATTCAACCAAAATTCTTGTTGTTTGGGATCCTGTGAGCACCTGGGTGCAGAGTTCAACCAAAGCTCTTTCCAAAACCCTGCACCACCTTTGACTAAAGCTCTCCACCACCTACTCCCAGTGCCTTTGCCTTCCGTCTTCTGACTTCCCTTGACCTCCAGGTGCAATTGCAAACCCAGAGGAGAAGAGGGACTCGCACAGCCTCTCGGCTGCTTACACCTGCCTGCTGCAAAGACGAACCACTCTGCCCAGTGACTCCCAGGGGCTTGTGACTGAGATTCACGGCCTGCAGTAGTTTACGCGTGATTCACAAAGTGCTGCAGCTGCACCGGCTGGGCTGGTTTCTCCAGGGGCTTGATGGACCTTGGCAGTAGGAGCCAAGGAGGTGCTCTGCTTGCCCTCTGCGCTCAGCTGGCTACCTGAAGCAGCCATCCACTGAGGAGCGGCTCACTGTGTCTTCAGTGGAACTCCCCACACCTTTGAGTTTTGATGCATTTGTCTAGAAAAGCCCAAGGAAGTGTTTTGCGATTATGAGAAACAGTAAAAAAGATATTGCTAAAAACAAAGAGCTTTTATCAACCAGTTTGAGAGGAGGAAAGACAGTGTTAGAACTTGATATTTCCCTCCAAGAGGGAGAAGGGAAATAACTGAAGGAAAGTTTGATGCTCTCAGACACTGATATTTTTCATTCCCTGCTATTTAAAACTCAAGAAATGTGGTTTTTTTCTAGCAAATTAACATCTTCACTTGTCTATTTTCTACCCCAAAGTTTTCACTTAGATGACTTCTTTTTCAGACAGTTCGGCTTCTTTTGCCATCTGCATCTGTCGAGGCCAACCATGTGGCTAGTCCTGTCTTTGAGGGAGCAGGAGGGAGCCAGGACACAGGTGGTTCCTCCATGCTACATCCTGTCAGCTCATGTACGGAAAAGGCAGGATCTGTGCCAGCTTCTATCACTGTCTTTCTATACATCTATTTTGGTTCTCATGCAGCATCCATAACCATGACAACTGCCTGCTTGCCCAAACTATCAGACACATGCAGAAGCTCTCTGGTTGTCTAGGCAGCAATGTTTCGAAAGAGGAGACCAGCTGAAGGAGAGCCTGGGCTGATCTCTCCAAACCGTGCTGAACAATTCAGCCCATTTAATGAAAAGAGTGACTGGAAACAACTCTGCTTTTCCCACTAACGTTATCCCACTGCAACACTGGGTCCCCGCAGCAAGAGGAAAGTCATAAGCTAATGTCACAGCAAAGCGCTTCCAACACTTTCATGCAGGCTCGGCTCATCACCATGACCAGGATGACTCATGGAAACTTCTCCTTGAAGAACATTTTGGAAAATATGTGACCTGGCCACGTCCAAGGTGTCTGACAGCAATCAGAAAGGGAAGCACCCTATATTTGGTCTCATGCTGATCTCTAGCAGTTAGAGAATGCCTTAAAACTCAAAGCACTTTCATAATATCTTGCTATGTGGCACTAAGTAGTCCACAGAGCAGATCTGTCTTAGTTCAGCTCATAAGCAGAACCTGGACTTGACAAATCTGCAGAAGAGTCTCCAACACCCTCCCTACAGCCCCAGGCAGCTCCCCAGCTGGTGAAAACTCATAAAGTCCTTTTTCTTTGCTAGAGTGACCCTCACTTTTCTACTTTCATGTTTTTAGACGCACCCTGTGGAACATAGAAACCGAACTCATGTTAAGTCACTGTTATCTGTAACAGGACAGACCAAGGGCAACAAAATAAACTGCCAAGAAACTGAGAAGAGAGGGTGAGCACGCCTAGGAGGCGTATACTGCATTTGTCCCATGCTTTTTCTCTTCCATCTATTCAGCAAAGATAGGCTAAACCGACACTTGGGCTCCAGGATTAATCTGCTCATTACACTTGAGCAAAGGAGATAGGTACACAAGGAGGAAACCTGCCGGGGATGGATATCTTGTACTCCTGGTACTGACACTGGGAGAAGTTAGAAATTCTACCTTGCAAGCCTCAAACCGAATTGATAAATGGCCCAGAGTTGCTATCCTGGATTTTCTCGGTCAGATTTGCTGGCACAGCCCATGCTGTCAGGGAGGGCCCTTTAGAAAATGGGATGTCGATCCATCAGTTTGGCATTGCCACAAATCTCACTCAAACCTGAGCCGCGAGGTGGAAACGTGGGACAGGTGAGGAGGCAAAGATGTGACACAGTGCTGGTGGCAATCCGCAGCATGGGTTTTGCTACGCTCGCATCTTAGGAGCACCAGGCTGTTTTTCACTTTGCTATTACGCTCATATAACCTTTACAAATGTAACGTTAGAACCGCAGCCTTAAGTGCCAGGGTACTAGTGTTTTGCACTCTCTTAGGTCCCATTTATCTAATGGTGTTCATCCGTGCAGTGCTGATGCCTCAAAATTACATTGCATTACCGAATTTTGCTGTTGTAGGTGAAACTATTATTAAGGCTGTCTGACAAATCCCATGATAACCCCCTGTTTTCAGATGCTTCTAACTTTGCCAAGTTTTAACCGTTTGACTGATAATTTCAACTATTTCAAGATGAATTCACCTAGAAACTTTCAGCCATGACAGCTCATATATTTCCATGAAAAAAAGCAAGAAAAAATGTGTTAATTCGGGTGAAGTTTTCTTGCAGAAACATCCCTCATCCTCAGCCTTTGGAGTAAAGAATATTCACCTAAACTTCAGCTAAACTGATGATCTGTGAAAATGAGCAGTTCACACATGAGTACAGGGGAGATGTGCTATAGTTCAAGAGCTGTTATTTCCTACTGATTCTGTCCAAACTGAATGCATTCCAGTGAACAAATTCCTGGCAATTTCAACTCTGGATGGTTACAGGCTGTGCCAGGACTGCTCTGAATTGACAGCAGAGAGATTTCTTTTCATCTATCTTCTCTGCTGGATCCTGACAAAATGGAGGAGTTGGCCAATTTGAATACAAATGAGAGTAAACTGGACCAGCAACCAGAAGGAGAGACAAAGGGAAATGTGGGAAAATGAGGAAGGCAAGAGGTAAACTAGGATTGACTGGGCAGGGATCAATAAAGGGAGATACTGAGACTATGTGGATTTCAGAGGGTAAGATGAAGGAAGAAATAGTAATGAGACAGCCAGAAAGAAACTAGACCAGGAAGAAAGAAGGGCTGTGTTGGAAGGGAAGATCACTGACTCTCTTAGTTAAACCACCAATGTTTTCTATGAACTGTGTAACATTTCTCCCAGAAGACACCAAAAGAGCCCAGCCTCAATACATCACACTGCCTGATGGTTACACCACTCCTCTGCAAGTCCTGATGCCTTTGTCCAAAACCCTCATCCAGTGGACATGTACTTACACAAAGTCGAAGTGTGTAACCAAAGTACCAGGCCCAGCCCTCCCAGTTGCTGCTGTTTCACATCATCTGCTTGGAGATGCCAACCTCAATGCCCTCAGTAGATGAGCTACCAAATAAGAAGTAAAAACCTCCACGTGCTTCTCCTTGAGCATTTCTGTTTTAACTGAGTTTTGTCAAATCTTTTTCTATCTCAGGTAAACTAGGGAACACAGCCCAAATGCCCATCTATGCTTGGAATGTCAAACAGATGTTGAGAAAGAGGGGGACAAAATTTTTAAATGAATATTTATCCCAACACACCTTCAAAAATGACACCTGGCCCTTACACAAGCTTCTGGGAAGGAAAAGCACAATCCACACGTGGCTCACCCCTCCCTGCAGTCAAACCAGGATGGCTCAGGACAGAGCCCACCACTCCTCCTCACAATTTAGGACCGTACCATAGAAAGAGCTTCCTCCAACACAGCAAACTTTACCATCCAGCCTCTTACACACTCCCTTCTCTAACGCATGCAGGTCTGAACTGCAGAATACTCCTAGCTGAGCTTGATGTCATGTTTTCTGCATCTTTTGTCTTCACTGGTTGCTTTCCTACACAATTAACTCACCAGGTGGATATTAGCAAGAGGAAGAAAAACAAACCAGGCTGACTTAAGTACCTTAAGTAGAGCAGGAAATCGCTGGTATCCATAAGCTCAGCAACTTGCAGAATATTAATCACCGAGCCACAAGTGAGATGAAAACATCATAAACATCTGTATCTCTCAGCAAAGAGAAAGGGAACAACAGAAGATGCAAAGTGATGAGCAGGTGATTAACATCATTTAGCAAGGGGAAAAATTAACGGTTTTCTAAAATAGTGTTCAGGTGGAATTGCCAGTGCAGCTTCCAGCCGAGAGCATCTCCCCTTCTAAGCCCCCGTTGCTGTACAGGTAAAAGGTTTGGTGCATGTAAGAGGTCCTGCAGGTTTCTTGCTGAGGAGCTCTAACAAATGGGTTGGGTTCAGGTACCAGAGAGCAGCCCAGCAGTCCACAGGACTCCACTTTGCCTTTGCCTAACAAGAAGCTCTCCCACATGGCAGAACACGGCAGGATTTACAAGCCCTTTCCCACAGCTGTGGACATGCCTGATGGTCCGAGACTGCCGGCCACAACTCTTGGCAAAGCCCGTGCCATGGACATGATGGACACTTGCTGGGCACCCAGGCACGTCCTGCACACCGGAGACAGCCGGGGCACAGCTCGGAAAAGTCCCTCAGTGACACATCTGTTTAACCACAGGAGAGCAACTTCGACCATTTACACAGGCGTATACTGCAATGTCCTTTGGTAGCACTGTGACCCATGTTTTATAATTTCCTTCTTTTTGCGTGTTCCAATTCACAGGCGGCACCCTGCAAACCATCTACAAGCACTTTTGCGATTTTCCAAGGCAATACTTACAACAGGGCTTTTGCCATTTATAATTTGCTCCTCAATGTCGTTTATAAATTACTTCCATTTAAAAAAACAATCTTAATATAATTGGACTTTTAGCTATAAAAAATGGCTGTTACAAGACAGAGGAAAATTACTAGAGAGAAAGCACCCTCCTGGTTCACACTGTCCAGTTCCTGGCAATACCTCATCATCCCTTTCATAAGTCCATCAACTTTCACTTTTAAATGAGTTATTGGGTTGGATTCATTGCCAGGCTGTGACCATTTGTTCCTGTGCCAGCTTTGGCCTTCAGCATAAACATTGCTGGTATTTACCCCCTGGTGTTAATTTATACAGTAATTATAATGCATTTTCATCTTCCATTTTGCTGGGGACTAAACAAATCAGTCAAATGCAGATCATATGAAAAGACCTCCTCTGAACTTGCTCTGCTCAATCTTTTTTAACACAATTAATCAGAAATGCATGCACAAGTTAGACTGGGTCTCCGTGATGATGTCTTTAGCATTCCACTATGCCCTTAGCTCTCCACGGGTAATCTGTGCCTATTACAACTTGCACTGTCATTTGGCATTTTCTGAGTTGCATTTCATGAATGGTTCACCATTGCCTGATGTAAACAATACAGCCAAGGTTTAAGCTGCTATTTCCAGCAAATTTAATAACTCAGAGCACAAATTCCTATTATCAGGCCAAATTCTCCAATATCCACTTAATATGACAACTTTTTTGTGTAACTGGTGTTTCTATAACTCCAGTCCCTCAGAATTCCCCAGTCGTTCCTATGCAATATTCCAGCTGCCTATTGCAGTGACAGCATCTCCCGGATGCAGCTTCATCACGCGCTTCCCTCACCCAAACTTCAGCAGCTTCGCAGGCAGCCCAGATGCACCCTTGCAGCACAACCTGTTGTTTATCTCCACTGCAGGGATCCTCACTCCCTCCGCAATCCTCTCTTCTGCTAATCCTGCCCTTCCCAATTGGACTAGAAACACGTGGGACATGATAGCAAATGCTTTACTGAAATCCACATAAATCAGATTTACTTCATTCCCTCTAGAAAGTCAGTTATTTTATAAAGACTAGTAACAGAGTAATCAGCACAATCTATCTTTATTAAGCTCAGGTTACACTTTATCTCATTATCTCCATCGTTTTAAAAGAGTCTTCCCTTTTTGGATAACACTGAAGTCAAAAGAATGAGCCTGTATATGCCCATAATATTTATTTTGTTGATTTTTAAATGAAATTCCTGCACTCCCCAGTATGAAGCACATTTCCACATAGCCTTCCTAAAACTGTATGTCAACAGACTTGCAATTTGGTACACCAGGCCCTTCAGCAGTCTGGGGCACCGTTTCCTCCTTAGATGCAGCTGCTGCATTCTTCTTTGTAGATACTCGCTTTCTCCATCCGCTCTGGCAACACCCTCCTGCTAAGCAATGAAGAGCACCATTCCTTCTGTTCATATATCTGGGCATGCCTTTAAATCACCTCTGTCTCTGCTGGCTCCTCACCACAAATCAGGTCTACTTCTTTCTTGCTTTGTTTTTAATGGCTAAACAGCAGTTTACTATTTGGCCGTTTATTTTTTATCTTTTTGCTCTCACTTTCTTTTTTTTTTAATGTGGGTTGGTTTTTTTTTTGGGGGGGTGTGTGTTCTAACTCCTCTTCGTACTTGTAATTCTCATTTCTTCCCTATGCTTTCTGACCAGAGAGCAATAGCTTTCTTCATTGAATCACATTTTGCTTTTATGTGGACTCCCTGCCTGCATCAAATATCCCCCTTTTTAGCTTTCTTGGTGGTTTGTGTGTGTTTGTTTGCTTTTTTTTTAAATCCGTTAGACTAAGTGTCTTTCCCTACGAGATTTTTCCTTTGTCTAGTATATTAATTCTACAGCTGTTTTCCTTTCTCACAGAGAAAAAAACCCAACAATCCAAGTCACTTTTGCATTGAAGTCCTGAGCTCTACAGCCTAGTTTGCCTCTATAACTAGTTTCCTTCACTTTTAGGCAATAATAAATCTTAGTTACAGTTGAATGTTTAGCCTTCCATTTAATTTAAATTGAAACAACTCACGATCTCTCAGATGCAGGCTGCTTTCTATGTCTCAGTCTTCTATAATAATCTCAATATATTGCAAATCTGCATCGCTTTTTCTTAGTTTAATAACTATTTGGAAAAGAAATCCATGAATTATCACATCCTGGTATATCTGGGTCCAGCATTAAGAGCATTATTTGTTCTCCAGCATCTATGGAGAACGAAAATCTCTTAAAATGACATAATTACTGATAGTTTTTACCTCACCAATAATATGAATGAGATTTTTGAGTCTCAAATATGCCTTAATAGACAATGAAACACATTTTTTTTTGTGATTGAGTTTAACCTAGAATAATTTAATCACAAAAATACAGCTAAATCTCATTAAAACAGGCTGACTACGTATCTCTGCACCTCTGCCATCAGGAGAGCACATTTGTAAAAATTCTCACAGTTCATATCATGCTTATTGCTGCTGAAAGAGGGAATTATTTTCCCTGTTAATTCCAATTAAAAGAATTAAATAGTGCAAGCCATTGTGCCCTAGCAAAGGTCTGTATGCAGCAGTATTATCGGTGCCTGCAGCTTCTAACCCTGGGAAAAACAGTCCCACTAGGAACAAAGGGAGAGGTCCCCACCTTGTGCCATGTGCCAGAAATCCCTGCCTGCTCCTGCTGCCAATGGAAATCTGCTCTGAGGCTCAGGACAAGGACGTCTGGTCCATGGCATGGCCGCCCTACGCTGGAAGCAATTTGGACTCCTCTTCTCCCCCAGCGTTATGATTAGCCCATTTCAATCATGCCAATACAAATCCAGACCGACTCGCACAGTGCTGTGGTGAGTAATTCTCACTTTTCCCTGGTGAAAATAGAGCTGAGGTTGTCCTTTCTGCCTCCCCAGGGAGATGAAGGAAGGAGGTGCCAAGGCATCAGACTGAAACACACTGCTCGCATCTGTTCCCATGGGAGCTGACAAGCTGGGACAAATCTTTGCCTGCACCCCTGCTGACTTTTTCAGGTTTCCCACGTGCCCTAAGCAGAGAAGCCCTGATCCCCAAAGGGAAGCAAGGGGTGTTCGCAAAGCAGCCCCCACTGCCTCAGTCACCACGCTGCTTTCACGAGGAAAGAAGTGGCACAGGAGTTAAGTAGCAGGCAGTAACTGAGGAGAAGAGTAAAAAATCCTAGTCCAAAGTCATAAATGGAGGCCACAGAGCCAGCACTCAGAGCGGGCACAAGGAAATGCTCGCGACCCTCAGCCACAAATAGAGGAAAAGAAAAACAGCTACGTTCCCCTCCCTGCCACGCTGGAGCCCCATAGCCCAAAGTCAGGATGACGGCAGATGCTGTTCCCCTAATGAGCTGGGAAAACATCAGCATCACCTACCTCTCAGCCAGAAATCTAGAAACTCCTTCAACTAGTAGTTTTTAAGATCAGATGCACCTATGTTAGACATGCAAAACGATTCCAAAATCCAGTAGCCTAGAATATATGCAGCGCAAACCAGAGCAGGTGTTTCCAGGAAAACCCAACAGGTATAAAAGGTGGGTTAAAAGAATACTGTCATCACTGGAATGAAAAGCTGCCAAGAGATCTAACGCAGCTAGGATGGAAATGCTGCCAGCATCCTTCTTGCAGGATTGCTGCAGGCTCTCCTCAGTTCTGCGACTGGGCTTCACAGCAGATCCCAGCACCTTTTTTCCAGAGAAGTTGGTTAAGAAGCAAAGTGGCAGCTTCAGGGCATTTTACTTAAGCACCTTCTACTAATAGTTCATTTGTGAGACAGACAGTTAATTAACACACACTCATTGGAAAAGAAAAGCTTTCTTCAGCTCCCAAATTTCTTGTTATCCTTTGCAAATGACAGGGATTTTTCTTCTGTTAAATAAAAACGTCCCTTACATACAGGTATCAAAAGGGACGGTATTAATAACTGCTGTCCTTCCCACCATTAGTTATGGGCCAAGTCAAAGGAGGCATTCCTAGCAGTGCAAAGACGGTGATTTAAATAAATCACCTACCTGTATCTATATTCATGACACACCTGGAAACCTCCATTTTGCAGAGCTAAAGATCACTGAACTAGTGCTCTCCGGTCACCAGGGAACTTGCCATGTACCTCTTGCAATGTTTATGTGCACTGCTGGTTTCCTGAACGCTTCCCCGTTTTTAGTCAGTACAGCACATTACATGCTCAATTTTCTCCCTTATCAAACGCTGATGCCTTTCCCTCTCTTAACACATCCCCTCTAACCCAACCCTCGGCCCCGTAACTGTTTCTGTTGCCCTTCTCTGAATCCCTTCCAATCTCTGACTCATAAAGGAGGATTTATTGGACTAAAGATCCACTTTTAATAATGCCTTCTGCTGTATAATTTCGCTGCTGAAGTTAACTCAGGCACCTTCTGTCCTGTTGGATTGTGGCTTGGAACAATCCACGACAGCATGTCTGGAGGAATTTTGCTGAATAAACTCACAGTCGCAGAAATGTCAGATACATAATGGCAGGAAAAATCCTCACAGGGAGAACCTGGGTGACCGGGGGAAAATGGCGTAGAGGGAAAAGAGCAAGACGGCATCACTGACCTTAATTTCTGCTGTGAACGTGCTCATAGTGATCAATACGCAAATGTAGGAAGCAATTACAAGCCACCAGCGTGCAACCCTGCTCTCCCCCCACTACAAGAATCAGTGGGAACAAATCTCAAATTGTAATAAAAACTCACAGATGGTTTCTGGAGACCTTTTAATTAACACTGCAGTTTCCAAACCAAACAAGATAATCTCCCTGGATTCTCACTGAGTAACAGCAACAAATGAGCTCCCTTTAAAGGCAGATCATTGGGAACGTTATCTCCTCGTTTTGAAATGAAAGTGCAAATTAAGTGGCAACATTTTTATTACCGATGATTGCAGGATCATCTCAGAGCTTCTGGAGTGTCTGGGGGAAGGGCTGGTGCACGCTAAGGGAAGCGACGCACATACCAACACACCATTCATTAAAAACATGGTAACAGAGGAACAGCAAGTATTGTCCAAGACATGGAAAGGCAGCATGGATAGCGCTGGGCAACAGTCAGCTCTACCAGCTCCTAGACCATGCTTCGCTGGCAGTAAACGTTTCTCAGCACAGAGAGACTGGTTTCTCTCCCGTCCCAGCCAGTCTGTTCAGACTGAATTTCTATACTGACAATAATGACTGATAGTAATTGTCACCAGTGACTAATGATATGGCTTGGATGTGGACACTAGCCAAGAGGCGGTGATTTATTAGGGTGGTATTGTGTTGGACAGGGAGGAATCTGGACATGGAGGTGAGAGGTTTTGCATCACAAATCTCTTCCACCACCCACTTTCCCTTGCCCAAGTCTTCTCTACCATTCCTGTCAAAATATCCTTCCTGTCACTTTTTTCTCACCTTTTGGAAAAACCAGGCATGTTATGGAGCAAAAAAGAGGAAACTATTAACACAAATACAAAAAAATGCAAAATTTTGGGGGGAGGGAGATTTTTTATTGTTGCTTTTTTAGTGGTAACCAGATTGCTCCTTCAAAACAACCAGGACTTTCAACAACTTAATAGCATCGGTCTATATCTGAGCTCTCTATTAAAACTGCTGTGCCTCCCTCTTCTTTTTGTCACCTAAAGGCTGATACTGCAATACAAAAAACATTCATGTAGCATAATGCAGAAAGAGGCCCGTATGCTTCTGAGACATTGAAGACTAATTATTACCTCTCTCTCTAATTTTTGGCTTCCCTGGTAAGTTTTAGTGGTCTTTGCAGATGGCTCTGAACCTTTCTGCTGAGATATTTATGCATTAGCTTATTGCAGCAGGTTGATCTGCTGCTGCCTTTGTGTCACTGGGTCTAATCTTGGCAACATATTTGCATTTGCACTTTAAAGCCATCTTAAGACATTCCAAAGCTTTATTCTATTTTGTGGTCCTTGGTTAGTTTCCACAGCCAGGAAGCCACTTCAGCTGAATCTTACAAACCATCTCCAGAGCCATCTGGAAAGACCACCAAAGCGTACCGGGAAAGCCAAAAATCAAAGATGGAGCTAATCCCTGCAAGGAGGGAAACTCCACAGCCTGTTCCTGTGCTCAGTCACCTTCACAGTAAAAAACTGTTTTCCTGATGTTCAGACAGAGCCTCCTGTGTTTCAGTCTGTGCCTATTACCTCCAGCCCTAGAGCCAACTGAAAAATCCCACTCTACCAAAAACGTTTATCCTATTTCTCCCCACACCGGCAAGTTAATGCCCTCAGCATACATGACATTAAGAGGAAAGACTATATGAAACATGATGAGCTAGAGAGGAAGGAGAGTCCACTAGTTAAAGCAGGAGACTGATGAATTCTTATCATGATTTTAAGTAAATGCTCGGGTCTTCCACAGACATCCCACGTGCCATTGGTGGACTTGCATGAACTTCTTATAACTGCTGTGCTGCTTTCAAATGGACCTGGCCATGAACCCTTTTGTCAGAGACAGCTTTGCTGATACTCCATCACTGTTTTTGAGGGGTAATTGGAAGCTATAGAAAGGCAAAGGTTCATTCAGGGCACCCTTTTCTAATCCCTTTGCTCCTAAACCCTCTTGAACACAGGCTCCCTTCTGTCCATCAAGATGAGTATTTTGTTGCTGGCAGGGATCGGTACTGGATGTACTAATGAAGAATGTAGGAACACGGCCTACAGCCCCGAATCTCCAGCAATCTGTGATATTCTTGTTTTTAACAGACATCACATATTACATGAAGAATATTTTTTTCCTCCATTTTAAACCTGATAATGTTCTCCTGGAAAATGCTGGCAGGGATACTCAGAGAATGAGGCTCACCCTCCTCTGAACCTCTCAGTGGGGCTGTGTTTCCAAGGACTCACCTCTTCTTCTCTTTCTCCTTATTCTTTTTTCTGCACACAAACATATGTGACACTTTCACGGACTCTAAGACCTGTTTTGCCCCGCTGTGTGCCTACATCTAATTAGCCTCCTATTTGCTCTGCTCTGTCACACTACATGAAACTTTCCAGGCACCTTCCAAGCTGCTGTTAGACTACAAGTAATCGCTCAGCATACATCATACTCCCTAAAGGATAGAGGAAAACCCTCCAGTCCTGGCCCAGTTACTTCATTAAAATATTGCTCCAGGTAAATACGATTCAACCAAGTTTGACAGCTTGCTTACAAAGCAATCACACTTTCTATCTTGCAATTACTTCCTCAAAGAAATCCGCAGGTATTCCAACACCAAAGGTGGTGGGACGTGGCCTAAACAGAAAAGGGACAGACTGACAAAGTTACTGAGATGCCGTTGACCTGGGCAGTGAAGATCTCCTCCTAAGAAAAACCCCAAACATGAAAACAATTTTATGGCAGAACTTCCTTAGGAGTGTGCATTTCAGTCAGTTGAGGTTGAAAAGGGCACAGTTATTGAATTGTTGAAGGCTGAAAACATCCAGGAACACATTTCTCCTTCTCATTTATTCACCGTAATCTAAAGACTAGGTTAAATAAGTTTTCCTTTGCAGCCTGGACTGTTATTTTCTGCTGACTCCACAGTCGCACACTAAAGAACTATTCAATGGCTTTTATTACCTAGAAGCCAGAAAAGACTCAAAAAAAAAAAAAAAAGAAAAAAAGGAAAATGTTCTGTTAGGGAATTCTAAAGCGGTATCTAATCAGGAAATAGCATCATTTCAATTGTTTTCAAGCCAGAAAATACTATAACAGGGGAAGTAGAAACTGCAGATTTTTATTGGATTTGTGGATAATCTGCCTATTTACTGAAAGAATTGTTTCTGTATCTTTTTCTCTGAATATATATATTTGAGGAGGCAAACCACTGTCTCCACTGTGTATTAAGCCAATATATTAGCTGATTTGTCTAAACAAACAAGAATCATATGTAAGCCCACTTTTTGAAATATATAAATCTGGTTTGCCTCCCCAATATTATCGTTACAACAGGCTCAGAATATTATAATTTACCTACCTAGCATGCACACTGTGTTCTTCGCTATGCAATTACCCATTCTGAGTATGCAAATTCGTCTTTGTCCTAGTGAATGTGGATTTAGCTTTGTATAGCTGACAATGTAGTTCCGCTGAGGCATTCCTTCTTCCTTCCTCCAGAAATTTTTCAAAGGAAAAGTGGTCAATATTTGCATTATAATAACAAGATTAAGGGTAACTGGGATGTTCATTTTAAAAATTACACTGCAGATTTGAGTGGTGAAAGCAAGCAAGCAGCTGTAGGAAGGCTGCACAGTGCTCGCTATGTACTAGCAATCATTGCATCATTGGCTTCATCATTAGAGGACTCTATTTGGATGGTCAAACTCTTAAGCACAGCCATCCGTTAGTGCTTGGGAAGATGAGAAAGACAGATGGCTCCTACAGAGAGATGAGTTAGAAAGATGCAGGGAGGGATATTTTCACCAGATGGATGCTGCCAAGTTTTGCAGGGCACAAGAGGTGCCCTGAAATCTAGATCAAAAGGTAGTCCCTCAGGATCTTCTGAAGGAAAATAGTTCCTCAGTTCAGCCAAGTACTTGAGTAGAGGAGTAACTGGAGACATAAGTTTTCCTATTGAATTAAGGATGTGCTCATGTTCTTGGTGACTAAGTTACTATGTAAGGCCACTGAATCGGCCAGAGAAATATCCATCAACAACTGGGCTGAATATGAAGGGCTCCTGACTCCAACAGCTAGCAGTGGATGGGAGGAAGTGCAGCAATGGCCACCGTGGCTGTCTCTTAAGAATGTTTTCAGTAAAAACACAAAAGCTAAAAGTGAATGGAGAATCCACGCAATGCCAGTGACTTACAAATACACTGAGAAGGCCTTTGCTGGTTTTCGCTCACTTTCTGGATGTTCCAATGACTAGACATTCATGAGTACTAGGGGGAGGGGAAGTAGATTGTTCATAACTACATCAATGCATTGTTCACAGAAATTGAGAAACTGTTACCTGCAAAGAATTTTACAATTTGAAGTGACACTACTGAGAGAAGATTATACTCAAGTATTTGAACATAAGATTGATGACTACAGGCACAGAGAAAGGGGATACTGTGAAAGTGAAGATAAATAAAAGGACATAATGACCTAAAAAGTGCATGCTGCAGACTCTTTAACAGAGTCTTTGGAAAAACGTGTGTGGTTACTCGGTTTCTTCTCTGACAGTTGTGTGGCTAGAGCGTGTGCTGCAGAGCAGAGAGGTCTTCACAGCCTCTTCTTGCTGCCCCAATGCACTCACCTCTCCCACTGCGCATGGGAGCCCTCTGCTGCAGGGAATAATGGTTTGTTTATTTCAGGGGAGACCCGAGGAACCTAACACCTGCCCTAGATTTCAATGGGGTCTATAGCTGTGACTATCTAAAGTACCTGTTCTAGTTTGGTCTCTTACATCCCAGAGACTTCCAGTATTTGTCTCCCTTACAGGGAACTTTGAAAAGCTCTCTTGGCTATAGAAAATTTCTTTCGGACAGTCTCCAAATGGATGTCAGGAAACAGAGTCCTAAAGGATGAGCATAAAACCGAGCTTTTGAAGTCTGTAAATAAAAGGGGAAAGAACTGCAGGGATGGTGATTACTTTGAAATCCCGCTGAAACCACAGGGAGCTGCAAGTATTTACAGCACCACTGGCAATGAAGTAACTAGGTGCCAGAACAGTGATTTAGCTGAAAAATAAGATAGCTAGGTTCTGGGTTTATTCTCTCAGGTTGTGCCAGGTCAATTTATTCCATTTTGAAGTCAAATAGTGATTTCCCTACTTCCCTGAACCATTCCAACTTGGCAGACCTGAAAACCAAGAGCCTCCTTTTGCTTTTTCTGTTGGTTTTTTTGGTTGTTTTTTTTTTTTTAATGAGTAATAGAGATATCCTAAATAGAAGTTGTCTCCAAATGCTGCCGAGGCATAAGCACACTTCTTCAGTTGAGTAACATGGGGCAAATAGATCAAACAGGGCTAGGATGGCTGGACTCAGATAGAAATGCAGCTAGATTTGGAGCAATATTAACCTGGGAAGCCTTCAGGTGTGAGAGGCTCATGTGAGCTCATCTCTCTTTCACAGCACTAACATCCTGATAGGAAAAGGACAAGTGAAGGAGAAAAGTCTTTTGAGGTAAAAAACAAAGCAAAAAACCCTCATGCTGTCATGTACTCACTCTCTTATCTATTCAAGCTCTTACACAGTGCCCTCAACGTAGCATCCGAGTGCCTGTCAATCACCAATGCACTTATCTTTACTCTGTCTCTGTGGGAGTAGGAAAGAAATCTTATCTCCACCATATAGATGAGCAGCTGAGACAGAGAAATTAAGGGCTTGATCTAGTTACCTAAACATAAGTTTTTAGTGCCATCTAAGATGACCTGGGGCACGCAAGGCACGCACAGGGCTGGCAGGTGGGACACAGGACCTAAGGGAGATCCATGGTCTTCTGGAGTCCAGGATATGCTGGCACATTGCAGAGGGAGAAGAATGTCTATGTTTAGGCAATGGAGTTGAATCCTGCACTAAAGGCAAGGCATTTGCAGCAGAACAGCAAGCTGAACCTTATGAACTGCCCTGCTACACCCTAAAAACAAGAATTGACTTCTGTCTGCAGAGGGACACAACCTTTTATTTCACGTTTTGACTGCAGGCCAGTTTTATTACTAAAGCCAAGTTTCCTGTGCCTGGGACCTCCCAAATAACTACTGCTGTCAGGAGCCTGTATATTGTCTTTTTCCTGGCTGAGTATGAACACGCATCCACATCATCTTTCAGCCACTATCAAGAAAATCCCACCTATGGAATACAGAGTTATTTTCTGTCAAAGTCAATAGAAACACTTAGACTATAATACAAAGAGCCAGAATCAGTATCAGAACAGTCTTTCTCCATGTCCACAAGCCCAGACCTCATACTGAAAGGTGAATCTACCTCCTTGTCGCAGTATTTACAGAAAGACACTTTCATTGTAGCTCATGGCAAAACCCTGATGATGATTTAGAAGCTTGTAATGAGCTTACCGAGGAAGAATGAAAGGATGGTCAAGGTCACAGCCCCCATAGGAGCGCTATCAGTCTTGACATGTACAGCAAATAAGGTTCTCAAACAGCTGCCAAATCAGAAATAAGCTGTATGCAGAGAAGCTGTGCTGGCCTTGCTGCAGGCTGTTATTTTGGTGCATTAGGCTGAGGACAGATTTGCAAAACCACTCGAGCAATTCGGACATTTGGTTCCCCTTTGAAATAGCTCTGTGAAAGAGGTGGTGGTGAAGCACCAGCCTGGCAAGTCCTGTTGCCAGAGCAGCTTCCTGCAGTGCAACCTGCAGCCACACAGGCATCTCCTCTCTGCCATTTGCCCCCATTGGTTTGGGCTGCATCCACACACCTTGCACGTCTACATCCCAGCTGCCACCCAGAAACATAGGTTTAACCAAACAACCCCCAGGGACAAAGCTGGTTTCAGTCCTCCCTTCTGGCCTCTCTCCAAAGATAAAAGACACACATCGGACACAATTCTTTCCCCAGCCACCCCAGGTACCCTCCATTGTATTCACAGCTGTAACAGTAGGCAGAATCTGATCAATGTCTTAATTTACTTAAGCCTCCCAAGTACTTGAAAAGAGAAGAATTATTTTTATGTTATTATTTTTTTTATACGTGAAATCTGATTAGAATAATCCTGGCAAGGCAGAGAGTGATAAGCAAATAGAGTAGGTGAAAAAAGGTAGTTTTGAAGCAAGAAATTGATTTCCTTCCATCTCTCCAAATCTGAATAATAAACTTTCACAATGAACTTCTTTGCAAGAAACTCCTGGAGATGCAAGAAACCGTAATTAAAATATTTTAATAAATCATCTTTCAAAGCTCCTTACAAAAATAGAGGTTGTTGCAGAGTAAAAAGTTTGAGACATTCATACTTGGAATCCAGTGGCCAACACTTTCATGGGGTGCAGAAAAAAAACTGAAAAAACACTTGAAATTAGGCAGTGTCATGCAAGAAACTGAGGCTATAGGAATCTGGGTGCTTTGCCTTCTTTTGCAACTAAGGAGTTAGAAACCAAAGAGAAGTGTGACAACAGGCATCTTTCCCTTTTCTACACCTCTGTTTTTTTTCTGTAAGGAAGTGAATGATTGTGTCCTTTTTCTGGAAACCACTTTGAGCTTTCCGGTAGGAAAGCAGGTCTTGCTATGACTTCACAGAAAGACATGATGATTTCCAATTTCCAAAACAGGCACGATTTCTAAAGGATTACCATTTATTCACTTCGGTCCTAAAACACTAATAACAAATTCATCGAAAATTCATATTCCAAGGTCTCACAAAGATATTAGCTTCCTATATATGTAGTAGTATAAGCATGCACACGTTCGCTGGACACTACCCAAATGACTGAGCAGACCGCGATCTCAGCTGTGCTGGGGTAAACACACTCATCTCAGTTTTCTGATGTGATGGTTTATGGACATGTTTCCACTGATAAAAAAAACCCTATGGAACAACATTTTCTGGCGAGTCACAAACAGTCCACCTCCAAGCAAAACCATGAGTCTAGAGTCTGGCTCACAACTCTCATAACCAAGTCCTTGGTCATGCCTGTATGGCACAAGATGCCTTGGAGAGAGGAAGACAGTGCGTGGCACCATACCAGGGCTATAAAGCATTATTGAAGCATTGTGAATGCTGGACAGACTGCCCAGCAATCCACCCAGATGGTTTCTGGTACCCAGCCTAGCTCTGAAAAAACCCAGATATTTCTGCACAGCCTAAGGAGATGTTTTGGCACTGATCAGATAGCTCACTGTCTCTGTTACTGGTTTCCTCCTAGCTGTCACTATTAGTGGCACCTACTGGAGCTGGACACTGAGTTAAATACGCACACAAGAGTCACCCTTACATTCACCTCAGCGAGAGCAAGGGGATGTGCTGAGTGCCCAACACCTCTGAAAGCAGGGCTTTAAATTGGCTGAAAATCCATGCCTAATTTTGTTAGTGGAAACAGTTTATCTTGCAAGACCTGGCTGTTCAGCTCCCGAGCGCATCAGCACATTACAAATGCTTCCTTCCAGAGCATTGCTGCAATCCTGAGCTTCTCGGGAGCTGTTTCCAATTCTCCACCTGCCATCTTGTGAAGCCAACACCGTAAACAGGCCCAGCTCCTCGGGTGGCTGAAAGAGAGATATCTGTGGAGCCCTGAGCAACTGCACTTGACATATGGTATTAAGATGTGCAAGGGAAGATGGCTGGCAGAGTACGACTCTCCTGTGGTTCTTTTGCCTGCTCCCATTATCCTCAATGAAGGTTGCTAGGGACATAAATGCCGGGGAGCCAGAAAAGAAGTGGAACGGGAAGACAGAGAGGGAGAAGCAAGCCCTGCCTACACAGCTTTCAAAGTTAACTGATTTGCTCAGACACAAGATACTACACAAATTTGTGCTGCTGCTGATGCACCAGTACCCTGAATAATCACAGTGATACAAAAGAAAGCTTGTGATTAAGGCAAAGAATTAGGATGAAGAAGAACAGAAGGCCTAATCCAGTCTCCACGCGTGACCTTGGCCATGTCACATCACTCCTCTATGCTCAGTTTTCTTAACTATGTGATGAAGCTTCCTGGCGTGAGTGGAAAATTACCTGACAACGTGGGAGAGACCAGGAGCAACTCACAGGTAAGTGATAACAGTTTCTTTTCGGGGCCCACACCATTGGCCTCTGCAACCCCAGCTATGGTAATTCCTCCCACTGCCAATGATCCAGATGACCCAGACACCCTCGGACCAGCACAATCCTAAAGCCCAATCATAGCTTTAGGCAAAAGAATTGCACTTTAACAGCTCTATATATACCAGACAAGTGAGTGCCACAGGCTGGGTCCTGCATTATGCTGACAGTATTTGTGTGGTGCTGCCATCAGAGATTGAAGCGACACAGCACCTCTCTGACCTGGCCTCACACCTAAAGCTGGAGATCAGCATGAGCTCTCGCTCCTCTCCCTCCTCCTAATCCAATACGGGAAGTTATCACCAGATTACGCTGCTTCTGATTTCACCTCAAGTATTCTAGAGTCCTTCCTTTGCTCCATCCTCTTCCTGCTCACCATGATGTGTGTTGGGATTCCCCAGCATCCACAGGGAAATTCCGCTACAGGCAGTAAACATAAACCAGGTGACAGGGTTTAAATAGGAAACAATCTTCAGTGCAACAGGACCATGAGCATCATGACAGGGTTGGCCAAGCTGTGGTCTGCTCTTAAAGGAGCTTTACATCTCACACAAGGTCTCCACTTTTTCCATGCTAAGCCAGAAAAAGAGCATGTCAGTTCCCAGAGAGGTCTACAAGTTGAGAAGCACTGGATGGCAATGGCATTTTAGATGCCTTCCTATCACACCAGGTGTCTGCAGCACACCCATAGACATCCCTTGTGGATGAGATCCGGTTAAGCCTCTGGGCAACAGCAGATCATCAGGCAGGAGTTAAGAAAGACAGAGAGCATCGCTCAAGACAGCACAGCCAGTGATGTTCAGTTACAGCTCCCAGAGCACACCAGGAGAGGCAGGGAGGGAAAGAAAGGGTTTTGCCCATCCAAAATACCCATAGCAGCAGTAAGAGGTGCAAGAAGAATGAGGTTGCTTTGGACAAGCCAGTAGAACGGCTGTGAGCCTTTTTCTTCTAAGAACTAGGAAGGCAACAACCAACATTATGGATCCCAGCTGCACTGGGCTGGTTGCACAGCACCCTTCTCCTGAGCTAGCTGGATCCCTGACAAAGGTCCTTCCTCCAGGTAGTCTGCCCTACCCTACTGGAAAGCAAAAGCCTCTCTGCAGCCACCTACCTGACATGAGAACAAGCACAGTGCAGAAAAGACGGGTCTGTGGGAAATAATTAGTGTCCCCCAGTTGCAGATGGTGGTGGTTCTCTTAGGCACTGAGTATAGTCCAAAACTCAAACCCCATTGGCTGCCTCAGTTCAGTCAAAGGTAGTTATCCAGTCTAAGGAGGAATGGGGGAACCTCTTTCCAGTGCACATGACCCAATTTAGAGCAACATGGGATGATGCAGTGACTCCTCGACCCCACAGGAGCAGAAAACTGTCACTTTAAGATGTACATGATGTCTGGCACGAGTGCATGGGCTTTGAACACTGAAGCAGAGATACTAAAAACTTCCCTTCTTGACCTCTGCTTACTTTAGAGAGCTTCCTGCTGGGGGAAGCAATAGCCCAGCACGGCCACTGCGCTTGTGGGAATGTCAGAATCTTGCTCACCATTCTCACTTTGCACATGCCTAGAAAGTTGGACACTATTTTTCTTGGTGTCTCCTCACCTAACAGCCTTGTTCAAAAACCCTGAGGTTCTGTTTTCCTCTCTTCTATTTCATGCTTACGATGATTTAGTGGTGGAAGAGAAAAGGCTATGCAGGAGATTCATGCTGATTTCTATCTCAGAGGCTTTACAGAGAAGCAGACAATCTTCATCCAGCTGCAGTAATTCCTCTGCAGTGTTCCAGACAGCATTTGGGAGCCTGTAACATGTGCATGCAACTCCCAAGTGCTGTTATCAATAATGCATTTGATGTGCAGCCTTCAGAGGAGCTGACCAGGGAAGCTTCTTATAAAAAGAAGTCAATCCTTTGGCCTTCTCAGGAGGAAAGTGGTGAGGAGATAGTAAAACTTAACATCTTCAAGCACGTCTTATTTATGTCAAGAGGGTGTTCACATTTCAGAAAGCTTTTAGTGTGGGGCTGGTGCCTAGGTATGTATTTGGGGGATTAGAGAGCACATTGTGAATATTAAAATACTTTCAACTTTTTGGGATTCAACTAACTTATAAAAAACAGCTGCATGAAAGCCTATGAGTGCTCCCCAAGCCCAACTCCTCTGCATCTTGGATGCCATTGGTACGTTAGAGGTGTCAGGATACCTTCATAGTCTCTCGATGGCTGAGATGTCAAACCACCAAATTAACCTGCAACTTGTGTGTGTGCGATGGATTTATCAATTTCAGAGAGAGACAATTAATTTAACTTCATAAGTTTCAGGGGTTATCAGACTTTTTCCACAGAAGAGTAGCCATCTCCACACAACAAAGGATGTGATCTGTACTGCATCAGCAGGGAATAAGGTCCCATATTTAATCAAGCAAAAGCTGCAGGGAACGCCACAGGCTTAAGTCTAAGTAGTGTTCGCCCACTGAGACTTTTGGTCTCACCAATCTTTTGGTTTGGGTAAGTTGTCTGAAAGACACTGATGTTAAGATTAATGAAAAGTTAAGGAAAAGGAAAGACAGCAAGAAGGTGAGCAGTAGAAGTCATAACTGAAGAACAGCAAAACTGTAAACAACTGAAGTCAGCCACGAAAGATCAAACATGTAACCTAATTGCAGGCAGAACGGTGGATGGTACACCACAAAGGCACAAATGGGTACCATTCCAACCATCACTACTAGTGTTTCTAGTCCTATGACAAGTCTACAGACAGCTGCTGGTGCAGCAGAGTGAGTTTCATTTAAGTCTGGAAAATAAGGCCAGGCCATGAGGCCAAGCTCTGCTCTGAACGATCCTGTCCAGACTCAGCCTCCAACAAAGGGAGGACTTCCTCCTCCTACTTACAACACAGAAGAGGCCATCGCATCTCCTGTACCCTAGTTGGCGTGCCCTACTCTCAACCCTGCTGTGCCATCGAGTAGGGTAGGCAGCTACTGGTGGGATGGCCATGTGCCCACTTGTCCTTTAAAGGGGTCCCAGATGCTGCTGCCAAATGGTCCCACTCTACAGAGGGTCTGGGCCACTGGTTCAACTGACCCACTCTGCAGAGGGTTTCTGATGTTTGCTAAACTAACCTGCTCCATCTGCATGGGGTTAAAGTGAAGGTTTGATTACACTGATGACACCATCGGGTCATCGTTCTGCCAAGGACCCCTAAAGAACCTGCTGGTTCCCATGGTGTTGGGTGGGCGCATCTCAGAACTGTGTGGGCCCCATCCTAGAGCCTCCTGAACCATTCCAGAGGAAAAACTAACACTGAGCAGGGGCGGGGTGAGAGGGAAGAAAGGTCTTAGAGCCGAGTATTTTTAAAGAGCTATTTTAAGTCCAGATTCTACTCAGCTTACTCATTCATTCAAAATTTACAAGTTGGATAATATAATTAAATATCCCTGTAATAAACAACCAGCAGATCTAAACCACTCAGCCATTTCGCCTTGGGGCTGACGTTTTCAGCCTTCCATGAGGGCCAGGCCTATTTTTAAAAACAAAACTCAGTCCCTGTGTCAGAGGACGCAATGGGCAGGGAAGGATGGGCTCTGCCTCTGGCGCCCACTGCTCTTTGCCCTCTAACCCATGGCTACAAGGCCAGAACCGGGCTCAGCCTCAGCCAGCACGTACAGAAGACAGACACTGCAGGCTCTCTTTGGTGCACTTTGCACCACGAGGCCAGGCGTAAGGACCGGGCATGGTTCAGGGTGACCCGGAGTGGGTCCAAAGCTACGTCCTGCCCGCCTGCTCTGCTGCTGGGATGTCTTTAGGCAGTGCGGCTGGCAAGGTGCCTCTCTGCTCCTCCTGGCTCACGCACAGATTGCAGCCTCCTCAGCAGAAGCACGCCGGCCATCCCACACGCTCTGCGGAGCTGAGCATGCTGTCAGCATTCAACACATCACAGCAGTGACCGCCTGCCAGTAGTACGAACAGATCATCCCTTCCACTGTGCTCACGGTTCCTTTACAGATGAATTGCGGCGAGAGAAGTTAGGTAGACGTGCAGCTGTCCTTGCAGTAAGGAGTGGCTCTTCCAGAAAAGGCAACTGAAAGTGGCTGGTAATCCCTAGGGCACGTGGCCCTGGGGCAGGGGGGAGTGGGGAGCATGGATTCAACAAAGCATCAAGGTGCAATTTCAGTGCTTTGTTGAACTGGATCTTGTATGAGGACATTTCAGCTCCTTGGCCAGGTTCATGACTTTTGCCAAGCACGTTGACTCCACCAATTTCAGGAGGCTCCTGTACCACATAACTACAGGTGCCAGAAGCCAGCCCTCTATCTTGGGACTTACGGGAACTAAAAGATATGGGACCTGAACTCAGCGCCTGTGATTCAGAGACTTCAAGAAAATTATTTTTGCTTTGCAAGTGCTTAGTCAGGATAGCAGCCTTTCACAGCAAAAGCAGGGCAGGGATGGTTCAGGCTTCCATCCAGGCCCTTCTGCTACAGTACACTACATTCCCCACTGATTCAGCCACTCTGGCTTGAAATAGCTCAGGTATTTTGAACTTCTCTCCCTTTCCCCTGGAAAATTGCATTACCAGTCCAACAATGTTTCTCATTTTAAAAGTTTTCTATCACTTGTCTCCCATTTATAATTGCATGCACACAGTTGGTAAGGTTTCTTCTTGGGTTTTTCAGCCTATGACTGTTGTATCTCCTACTTTTGCCTCCAGAGCCATTAGTCACTGCTTGGCAAAGGCACACCTTTCACTAGTTTTATCCATTCTATATTTGACTTTGGTGTTATCAGAAAGGAGATCCAAATCACCTCACTAACACGCTCCTGACCTCAGCCAAATATGTCTTCACTCAAAACTGTCCTGCTTTCTTTTCACATCTAAGTCCTGGATTCAGAAAGGACAGTATTTGTCCTCCCTCCACCACAAAATAGAATGTTAATAATGCCATTATCACCCCAGTGTACTGGAGTTTAGTCTAGATTTCACTTGTGGAAAACACACAGTACTACTACTTATGGACAAGACACCTGATAGCACTACCCTGGAAACGTTCAAGGCCAGGCTGGATGGGGCTTTGAGCAACCTGGTCTAGTGGGAGGTGTCCCTGCCCAGGGCAGGGGGGCTGTAACTACGTGGTCTTTGAAGTCTCTTCCAACCCAACCCATTCTATGATGATTCTTAAAATGACATTAAAAACAAGCAAAGCAGGCTGGAGAGTTTGAGGAAAAGCAAAATATTAGCCCAGGGAGAGAAGCCCTAGTTACTGGCTCCTCCTGAATCCTCCCAGTCCAGCAGGTTGCAAATGGAAGGCAATGAAAGGAACTTCTGCTGCGACTACCTCTCCAGAGCAACACCACAACAGCCAGCTTTTGATTCATGTTTGCTGAGGTGCTCCACTTATACGTTGTCTCTAACGAGCGTGCAGGGAAGCCCCTATCTCCTGCCCAGTCCACACATTTCCTAGAGTTTTCTTCCAAAATCCAACTCAAACATTGCACTGCCATCAACCATTCTGCTTTAACCCCATCATTTCCCCTACAGCAGTTAATTGACCACACACAATGCACAGGAGAAAAACGGGAAAGCTCCATGCAATGCTACTGCTGCTTCATACCTGCTCCAAAGACTTCATCTGCCTCTTTAGCTAAGGTTAGACCCCTACATTTAGCCTCAAGGAAATCAGCAGAAGGAATGCTGCGCCGAAGACAGCAGCTACCACATTCATCTCTGCAATTTCTACTCTTGCTTTCCTTACTATATAAAGCAACCCCTCCTTTGCGGTGTTTTACCCTCCTCCCTCTTCCACACTAAAAGGAAATCATGTGGGATCAAAGCGCTCAACCAAAATCTAAACATTTCATTCTGATTTTATTAGGAATGGTAAAGCAATATAAAACAGTCTGGAGTTCTTTCAAAATGGGAATCTATAGCATTTCTTTGGGGAAGTGTCAAAATGAGATGAGTTAGCACTAGTGGAGCATTTTTCCCCTGATTTTCTTCCAAAATGAAATTTCTGCAAAAGATCATAATGCATCCCAATACTGACAGACCACTGTTACAAAGGGAAATGTCCCATCCCCTCTCCTCCAGCTGGCCTTAGGTGGAATAAAACACATTCCTAAATATCCTGTGCAACTAAGGTTAAGAGAAAGCACTTCTTATTGAAGCATACTTAACCCTTTATAGTGTGCACTACTATCACACAAGACAAGGAACAGCTAGCTAGGAAAACAGAATTAGGTCCTGCTGTTACCGATTTTATCCTCTGAACTGTCTCTGGCTTGAATAAGCCAACTAAGTTTGACTTAACTCACCCCAGACATTGGTACAAGGTGCAGGGCAGCACCCTCCCCGTGGGAGCCCCACCATGGTGCTGTGCTAGGACAGTTCAGGGAACAGGGGTCCCCTTCAACCCAGGATGCCAGATAGGAAACTTGCCCCCAAAAAGCCACAGTATTGCACTGTCCCAGCTCTCCCCGTCTGACAAGCAGTCCAGGTGGCCCTGCCAAGTGAGGTCGTTTCCATTCTAGTTCTTACAACATCTTAAATAACCCCTGAGCCAGTGTGGGCCAGCACTGGTCCTGCCTGACTTGCACCAGTCACACAGGGGATGGGGGAGCTTGCTCTGAGGTGGAAGGAAGGCTGGACTGTTGAAGAGCTCCTGAGAGCCAAGCAGGGCAACGTTGGCAGCAGCACCTCACCAAGGGAAAAGGGACCACTTTGCTATTGATAGCTGTGTTTACAAGTTTCCATACTACAAGGGTGGCATGCCAGGGTGCTCGCCAGCAGCTGTATTTTAGGAACATTCGATGCAAGGCAGGAATCTGTTCCCAGGGGCTGGCTCTCCTCAGCACAGCTGCTTCCCTGAGCATCCATTTTGATCCCTCCATATTTATGATTAAGCCAGGGGACAGGAGGAGTTTTACATCTCCCAGTTAATTTCTTCATTCAGAGAGACCCTTTAAACAACCAGCGAAGAAGAGCAGATACTCTGGAGGGAAATTAAAAGCACATTACATTGGGCTCCTGCTGTGCTTTGCCTTTGGAGACATTTCTTACTCTCCACTGACCTGGCTCCCTAATGAGGCATGTAAACTAGGGAATCCCCCCCCAGCAAGTGTGCTTGCTTGCAAAGTTTGCAGGAGGGAGATGTCCAGGATAACCTGCCTGGCCTACCTGTACTTCTGACTGAAGCAACTAGCACCACTGGCGGGCAAATAGGGATGAAAGAAACGGCATTAGCAAGACCAGGTTTATCACCCCAACCTGTTAGGGGAGAGAATGCAGTATATCGATTCCAGCCCCTGACCTTGAAATGATGTAAATAGGAGTGCAGCAACCCTAGAGGAGTCGTAGCAAAATAGTTACAGCATTGCAAGCAGATTAAAAAATACAGTTAATATACATACTTCCCCAGATGCTTGTTTATTATTATGCAAGACATGTTTATTATGCAAAATGATAGAGCATGAAAAAAAAGCAGAGAAAAAGAAAATGCAAAGACACACTGAGCTCTTAACGTGACTTGGGTTTTTTCAATGCTGTTCAGATTTTTTTTTTATTGTGCATAATCATTCCCTTATTAGCAGTAATCTTTGAAGTGATTCAAGCTCTAATTTCAGCATTTCAAACTCACAGGTTTATACTGTAAAACCATACTGGGCTCTCCTAAGCGACCCATTTTTTTTTTCCTCTGTATTCTGTATCTCTACTAGGGTTTTCTCAGTCTTTCCAATAAATTATGTATCACAATTTGCCATTTCAAAAATAATTAGAACTCAGAGTTAAACAACAAGGAATATCTGAGAGCAGTACATTTTAGAAAAGAAGCGTTATGCACTTGGGGCAAAACCAATCCCAGCTGTAACACCACTGAATTATACATATCATCACATTGAGAGCTGCAATTTCAGTGTACTTGGAGTGATTCGGGGGGGCCTGTGGCGGCTCTGCAGCCCCATGATGAGCATCTGCTCCAGGAGAACCAGGTTTGCGTCTTAGGCAAAACACTGTGCAGGCGCTGCCTTCCCCATGGCCCTGTGAGTTGCTGCAGCAGGGGTAATGGAGAGAAAGCTGGGTGCCGAGGAGAGAAACTTCCCAGAGAAAGGTTACTCAAGAGTAGGAATTAATCTGATGGCGGAACTATTAAGTCCAGACAGAGACAGGAGAGCATGTTCTGTGTCTTCTCCCATTACAATTAGGCTGTAAACTCACTGGAGCAGGACGTACCTCTATATTCTGTGTTTCCCTCTCCTCTACAACAACCAGCCTTTGGTTTCAGCTTCCCAAACGCTAAGACAGTACAAGTAATACCCCACTGCCCTTCATTCATTCTGTATGTTTTTACTTTGGCATAAAATGCTAACAGTGGATCCTCAGGAGAGTCATGTCACTCCCCAGAATAGGTGCTGATAAAAAAACCCAACTCCTTCATGCACCATCAGGGAATTTACAGCTGCTCTACATTACAAGAAATCAAATGGGAACACACCACTGACTCTGCAAACTTGCTATGAAGACAGTGTTTCACATACTACTGTCTGCAAAGGCAAGTGGCTCAGACCAAGACCTGATTTTCTTGCCTACTAAGCACCTAATTCCCCAGCAGACCTCAGAGGTAGCAATAAGCTAGTCTGGAAAAAAATAATCAGGTATCAAGTGTAAGTAAACAATGCACAAAAGTCAAACAGCAGTCTCAAGTCAAGAGACTTTGGCATCTAATGCATTTAGGCCTCTGAAGCTGGCTACAGATCTATGGTTGGCTTCAACTCAGCAACCCAACCCCACACTGTCCCTACCCATCCCTAACTGAACAGAGGAAACTTATGTTAAGTAAACACCAATGTGGCTAAGCACATAGAAGAGTCTTGCGTGTTTCTACAAAGAGCCTTCTCAACAAGTTTGTCTTTAGAGGACCTCACTCAGCCCTGCTTTTGTGCTAATCAGCACCAGGAAGACTTTTTCCAAGGGCTAGTTACTCTAAACTCATTCATTCGAGAGCTCATTGGCCCAAACTCAGAAGGAGCTGGCACAAGCCATCTCTGAGACCAGGCTGATAATAGCCTCTGGTGTGATCCAGGGCAGAGGATGTCAGCCAAGGTCTCAGCTGACGCACACAGATTAAGTATCACCAATAAACCCACACCAAACAAAAACAAAACCAACCCACTGTGATGATATGTTCAGTTTCAGACACAGTCTGGACTCAAGAGAAGAAGAAAAAACAACCACACAAAACATTTCCCTGGACAGTTGCATTTTATCTGAAATCAGTCCTGGGCTTGAGGGTGTTACAAGAAGTCCTAGCAGGGCTAGGACAGATAGCAGGGGAGGCAGCCAAGCAGCAGAAAAAATTCATTTATCAATGGATCTGCATGTGTGAACAATATCTATGGGGATTATTGACCCATTTTTCAGAAAACCCTCAGAAAAGGCTAGTGAAAGAAAAACAGGTACATGTACACCACCAAAGAAAAGTGGCCTGCGACAGAGCAAAGCTGTAGTTTAGGGTCTGCTAAGCAAAGGAACGGGGACAGTGTGTCCTTTGCTGTGGGCAGCAATCAGGTCCAGGCAGCACAGCCAGGGGCCCTGCTGGCCCTAGAGAGGAACAGACTGTCAAGGCCCACCAAAGCAATTCTCCAGCACAGTCTTTGAGACCGACAGAGCCACACCAAATGTTGGCTTGGAGTGAGATCCTGGCCCCACAAGGAAAGCTGCAGCATCCAAAAGAGACTGCTTGAACAGTCCGAGCTCTTCTCAGCCATATCCAGTTCTCTTAGAGGACTCTGGTCTCATCCCTTGTCTTTGATACTATGAGTGGCTTGACCCACACTCCCCGCTCCTAACAGGCTTTATCCACAAATTTTCTTTTTTCCTGCCTTGGGGTCTGCTCCAAAGCAGAGCTAATTCATTGATTTACTGCTGTAAGACAGAGCCACCAGTCAATACAAGAAGAAAATAGTGTCCAGCAAGTTCCATCTCTCTGGAGTAGAGATGGGCCAGTAGCATCCATTTACTGCACGCAGAATTGTTGGATTATGTTGACAAAAGGAACAGTTTAACTCTTATTAGTTCAGACAGAGCTGAATGTCATCAAGCCATGGCATGTAATAAGGTCCACCTCATTAACCACTGGCCATCACACTGCATCCTTAGCCTTCCCTGATTAACCTTCCTACTTAACACAGGCACACTTGCTGGGAATAAGCAGGCCATTAAAACACCCTCATCTGAATACATGTATGATTTGGTGCCTTTTAGAACACTTCACATTACTAGCAGGTGTTTCCTGGACACACGGTCCTTCTGCTGCCCACTGTCTTTTGGTACATCCCTCCCACCCTTTGCATCATCTCACTACTGCTAGCAAAAGATCCTTTTCCTCTGCATCGTCTCTAATCTTTCAGCTGTCAAACATCATGTTTCCAACTCTCCATTTCCACTCTTGCCTGAGCTCCACACCTTTCCCTCTCTTCCACTATTTGTTCAGAAAATGCTGACCCCTCACTGCTCCAAAAAGTCTGGATGTGGCTCTGCGACACACACTGCTTTCCTGCACTCCTCATATACAGGCCACTCATATATGGGGTGTGAGGAGCCTCAGCACTGGTTAGAGCCATTTACACCCAGCACTGCACAAAACCAGGACAAAATGTCATCCCTGATCCTCCTGATGATGTGCCTAGAGGGAAGCACGCGCAATAATGCAGCACCACACCACACTTGGTATTACCTTTAGGTTTCTGATAGCTTTACAAAAAGAGGAAGTTTACATTGTTAGTAAACCGATGTAATTTATTTAGAAGCAGTCATTTATGTTTACTGGGCTATGAAAGAACAGGAAGCGTCTGGCATCCACAGAGATCCAGATTGATCTCTCTGTCTCTTCTTGACAAGCAGCCAGTTTTGAGACCTATCTTGCCAGGCATACTAACACATCCACTTGTTTTCTACCCTGAGCCACTGAGGAGACAGAGCTTTGCTACCTCTCGAGGGAAAGGGGGAAAATCCCAACCGTGTGAGTGGTTTAAAACTGACCAAAACCAAAGACGGATGGCAAGAGTTAGGAAATACTGTGTAGGAGCAACTCGGACTGTTGTCCTTTCAGTGGTCCCATCTCCATTCTCACGTAGGCTTTTAAAGCAAAGTAAATGTCTAGACAAGAGCAGAATCACTGCCCTGTAAATTTACACAAGGGCAGATGAGATTAGAATCTTGGCTACACACTTTAAAGATATCATAGCTACAGCAATGAGAAGTGTATTATTAACTATCACTTTTTACTATGTAGAACTAGAGCAAAGTTATTTGAAGCATAAAAAATTCTGGCAAAGGGCTGCCATATTTAATAAATCACTGAATCAATTATTCACTGTGAAAATCAATTACTTACTTCAAATGAGAATCTTATGAATAACCTCATGCCCTTTCATGCCATCTATGAAAGTTATAGGGGAATTAGTCAGTAAAAAATGCCTCACTTATCTTTTATGTGCATTAAAAAGACCACACAAATACAGGGAAATTCTGCCAACAGAATAGTCCAGAATCATTTTAATGAAGTCAGGGTATTGCTGTGGATTTACACTGCAGTCAAAAGCAGAGTATGACCCATTGGGGCACCACCTAAGAACAGTTATCCAGACACAATTCAGAAGCAATTCCATTCAGTCCACGCCATTTCACAAATGTGAAACCAGAACGTAACCAGACAGCCACACAACCTCCTTTACAACGTGACCTACATTAAGTAGCTACTCAAAGGAACACAAAGTGTTATCTTCACAGGTCAGGAAATATTGCCACGAATCTCCTTGGAGACACTTTAAAGTGAATATTGCATGGCCATGCAGCAGCTGCCCCCAGTTCCTGCTTTTAAAGATTTGCTGATACGTGACCATTTTCAGAAAAAACTGCAAATCCCAGTGCAGTCTCTTCCCTCCCACCTACAAAACCAAACAACTCCAGGAGCCCAACAGTGCTAAGTACTTACTGAGCTGTAGAGATATCCCTCAGCATTCATGGCAACGTACAGACCTGCCTTCACCCCTTGGATTGCCACCACGCGAAGACCCACAGGAATTAGATTGAAAAGAGCTGCAGAAGGAAAAGAAAAACAAAGGTTATGGAGACATCATCCTGCATGGCCGCCGCTGCTTTTTGCCCCCGGGCCAACCCACCTCACTCCTGACCCTTACAAAAGATACTGACTAGAATCAAAAGTCCTCCTTCCAGCTACAAGAAAGGTCTGAAGCCGTGGGGCCAATGTTGAAAGCAAATTTTTAAAATGTACTGAATTTGGCTGCCTCCCAGAAGCCTTAACACACCCAGTCTGTCTGATCACTGCCTTTGCGATGCCAAGGGCTCATACGTGCATCTCAATGGCTTTCTGTGGGCCAGCTGAGCTGTGGTAACTGCAGGTGTACACATCTTTGCCCGTGGCAAACACAACAACACAAGTTAGTTTAGTTCACCCTGAATCAGATTTTAGCCTAGTCACAATTTCTTGCATTTCCCATATGCTGTAAGAGTATATAGACAGCGACCACGGCCAGAAGAATGCAAATGAACTTGACCGTGTGTCTGGCCCTGTCATCCCTGCTGTTAAAGGAATGAAGAAACTCAGGAAGAGATACTGCTCCCCTCCACGACCAGAGTACTGCTCATCATTCAGTAGCAGCACTAGACAGGACAGAAGAGGACGAGACCTTTTGATACACAATTCTACTGCAATCTTATTGATTAAAGCATTGCAACCACTTCCTCCCAATTAATTACTTTGTGGCTTGATTCCAAGTAGACCTTGTATCTCATTGAAAGACTTTTCTCAGGAGCTTATCCATTACTGTACAGTCGGACTTTTGCTACATTTCTAGCAGAATCAGCTCATAGAGGGAGAGGACTGACACTGGTGTCAGACTGAACGCTGAGGCATTATCATGGCTTTGTTTCCACTGATATTTATAAGACAAGATTATCCAGAGGTTGCAGGACACCTTGTGCTTCAGCCTACAAAAAGCTAACTGGACCTTGTCCCAGCGAGCTCAGGATATGGCAAAAGGGACACAGGGTTGGGAAGAAACATAGGCACAGACACCATAGAAATACTGCACTCAAGCTCTGTTCCAACACAACTGCCCTGAAACAAGAGTATTTTTTCCTGGTTCCCTAGTCATGAGGCAAGATTGCCCCTTCCACATTCATGAAGCATTTCTTGTGGCTTTTAAACATATGCACTTATGCGCAAAAGTCTGCCTCAAACTTCTCAAGAGCTTTGGGGTGTTCAAATTAGCCCAGAGAAGACCTGTTAATGGGCAGAGTGCTGAGGAAAAACTGAATGCCAGAGTATGCAGGGAAGCATTTCTATTTTCCAGCTGACCGTTAAGGACATCATCCTCTAGCTGATTCATTTTATAGATCATTTATAATTTTTTATGCCTGACACATCACACTGGAGCAAGCACAGTGCAAAAGGATCTTCCATAATGGTTGTAGGAGAAACAGTTCTCCTCCTCTCTGTGCCACCTCCCAGCCTCTCTTTCCCTGTGAGATGGATCACTGCTGATTTAACATCAGCCCTGAATGGTAAAACAGCTTTTGCTGAAATGGCCTATTCAAAATGCTAGAGCTCCCCAGGCCAGGCTAGTGTTAATGCTGCTGTGATGGGAGGGAATCGAGACCAGCTCAGCATCAAACCACCACCCTGAGGAGACTGGTTAGATATGCACAACTCCAGGTAACACGTGGATGTAACTCAACCACAAGACGTTTCCCAAGAATGTCCCTCATGTATGGCACATGAATTATTGCAGAGGGGTGGAGAAAGTGCATTGGAATTCCTTTCAAAAGCAAAAAATGAAATAAATAAATTTACAGCAAACATGGAGAGAAAGGCAGGAGGAGAACTGAAACTGTGGATTGATTCCTTCCTTGCAGCCAGTGTGCTTGCTCCAAAGTCCCAGGTGCTGCACAATTTCTAAGAGGAAAAAGAAGAGCCCACAGGGTGTGTGAAATGTAATGGGAAACTGGTTATGTTTGACCTAAACTCGTGGTGGATTTGCTTAAAGGTCAGAGATAGATACCTTCTCAGAAGTAAAATCTGAAAAAAGCACAGGAGACAGAAAGCCACTTTGCTCAAGTTATCCAACAGATGCCCTGGCTAAGCTGGTTTTAGGGCTGTCTCCAAAAAGAGATTCATGAATCCCATTTTTCCATGAAGGTTCTTTTCTCTCCCTCGATTCCCAAAGACAACTGGATGACTCCCCTCAGTGAGCCCCTAAAAGGAAGGCACCTTGAGTTTAGCGAAAAGAAACCCACCCCCATCCCCTTTTCATGCCTTTAAGCACCACATTCTGTAAAATAGCAAAGTGTGTGCTGAAGTCTCACCAAACCTATATTTTTATGTGATTTTGTAGGAGGATGTCAACAAACGTATATGGCCAATGAAATCCAGCCTGGGTATTGGTCTGTGAGCACCTGGAGTCAAGGACGGTGCTACTCTGACACTGTCTCCAGACAAGACAAACACACTCCAGTATTGCTACTCAGCATTGAAGAGCTGTGTTTTAGCGCAGTTCTACCGTTGAAAAGCTCACTAACCAAGGCAAGCTTATATTTCTGTCACTTTCTCACTACCATGAAGGTCTAAAAACCCTCTGCAATTAACAAGTCTATTTATAAGCAATTCCCCTTCCCTAATTCTTCCCCCCCACTGAAAAATGGAGCATATTACTGCTAATAATGAAGCCAAATGGGCATCATCATTCATTCCCTACAGCCAATTTGTCTTGCATAGAAAACTTGTGACAGACCATTCAAAGCATTCATTAGGCAGCGAGGTGATAATACCCAGAATTAGTGGGTGAGAGAAGTTACACTTGGAAGCACCCACACATCTCAAAACCTTTTTCTTTCCACCTGTATGATCTAAGGGAGCACAGGAACAATCCTGCTATGCTCCCTGTTACAGTAGCAAGACTGCAGCCACTTCCTAAACTCCCTGGGCCCCCGCTGCAGTCCACGGTAGCAGCACCCACAATCATGGCTTTTCAGCAGAGCATCTCCTGCAACATACTGCAGAGCAGGGGAGCAAGCAGGAGGACGTGCATCTGACATAGATAACTGACAGCCATAGCAGTTTTAGGAAGCAAAGTCTATTAACAAAGTCACTTGGGTCAATCAAAATTTTCTAAGTTCTCAGAGCTGTTTCTACACTCAAATCTAGAAATATCTTTGAAGAAGTTGAAGTCATTTGTTATCATGCTTCCAAATGAATAGTTCATCTAGATTTGAAAATATTTCAGAGCTTATAAGCTTTATTGTAAAAATGTAAAAAGATAGGGGGAAAAACCCTCAACCAACCTTGAAAATGAGATGTCTCATTTTTTGTCAGGAAAAGAGATTCTGGTTAACATGAAACACCAGATGGGGAAGAGGACTAGCTGTGGTAGAGTGGGACTGGACACAGGATGAGCTGATGTGAAAAAAGACAGAAAATTTAAGAAATGCTTTTAAAACTCTTCGTCTACTGCAAACGGTACTTTTTCCATGCCATCTGCAATTATGTGGAATGGTCATGTTCTTTTACATCATGGTCAGAAGAGGAAAAAAAAATTAAGATGCTTAATATTTCTGCCTGTTTTCCGTCATTATATATTACCAATTTCAACCATGAGTAGATTTACACCTGACCCTGCTTTTTACTCTTGGCACACTCCAGTCCTAAACCCTTTGGCCACGAGTATGTTGTTCACTGTTATGTTATGGCAGTTTATCAGCTGCATAACACTTCTTAAAAATCTGAACGCATACTTAGCTATGGGTCTGGGCTAACATGTTTACAGAAATGGAAGAGTAAGGCAAGTTATGCCATGTATAAGATATGGTCCATATGCTCATCTGATTTAAACAGCAGTCAGTCAGAGGAGCTAAACTAATTTATACCAGGTGATTTGTTCTGGAGATAGACGTCTGTTCTGCATATGGATAAGGAAGAACTAATGGAGGACGCAATAGGCAACAGCGGCCTCAGTGCACCATGAGATGGGGGGAGGTTTAAGATCCTGAGGGGAGTGAGGAAGGCTGCTAAGATGATCAAGAGGCTGTGCTGCAACATGTATGTGAAGAACTGGATTTGCTTAGCTCAAAGAAGGAAAACCAACACTGCCAGAAACAGACTCTTCTCAGAAGAACACCGTGAAAGGACAAGAGGCATTAGACAAAAGCCTCAGAAAGAAATTATGACTGGATATAAAGAAAATTCTCTACAATGAGAATAGTGCAGCACTGGAACCAGAGAGGTTACGAAACTACGGAATAGGTCAATGCTGGAGACATTTGAAACAACTAGACAAGATAACCCAGCTCCAAGTAGGATGTTGGACTGGGGACCTCCAGAGGTTTCCTCAATCTTAATCTTTCTGTGTTTCTCGCTGTAAAGCCCCAAACAATATCCTAGATATGCTGGGCTGTTTCCACCTGGTAGCACAGTTGACCTATCCTTTATGTATTGTCCATTTGCTGAGGCTTTTCAGACATTAAGCAGGATTATGCTGGCAAACAAAGAAGACCAGTTGCTCTCACAAAGAAGGGGCATTACCCTCCTCAGCCCAGGAAAAAGCAATTATGATGCAAGCACTGACAGCAACAGTAAGCCCTGAAAGACCATTTGAGATCACTGGTGCTGGACAGAAGAGATGCTGCCCCAAATTTAAGTTCATCTATTACATTACTAATAACAGAAAAAAAGGCTTTGTACACCATAACACTGCACTCCAATTAAAAGAAAATTCTTCATATATCCCAGTGCAAGTGGGCAAAGAATGTGTCTTCTTGCTTACATTAAGATGGCATGCCTTTAACTACATGGTATAATGAACAGATGTCCCAAGCGCTGTTTCGCGCGAAGCTGGCTGGATGCCCATTCAAATGCCATTAGAACTTGGCTTCTGGGTTTTTTTTTTTTCCTTTTTCCCCTAAGTGAGAAGAGGTTGAAAATAAATGCCATCAGCCTCTCAACACACATAAAATGGGCACCAGATAATTAATTTTAAAATTGCTTAAATATTAGCAGTTCCTCTTATATAAATAACTGGATTTTTATTAGAACTTTTAATTGCATCAGACGTATCTGAGGGACATGTTGTGTCTCATTTTAAACGTTTATTTTGCCAGAGTAAACCAACCTAATGTATTCCATGAAAATTAAGCTTCCTTCCATAATGCTAATTTGAATAATCAGTGTGTGGCTACAGAACACAAAGCAATGTATGGAACACGGTGTTCACCACATATTTAATTGTCCTAAGATGGCTTCTGCATGGAGAATAGATGGTCATTCTAGGGTAGGAAGGATCCTGCTGTGGCCATCAAGATTGCCCTTCTCTGCCAGTGGATGCGCGTTAACCAACTCCTCTCCAGGGACAGAGAAATATTATTTATCTAGTCTTTGATGAGTTTTGCCCTTGCACAGAAATACTACACAGACTTCTAACTGCCTGGTCAGGAATCTTCTGGAGAAGTATTTTAAAACAGAAGATATGAGTGAAGTAAATCTGTAAGCTGTTCACTTAGAGAAGCAAGTTTTGACTTTTTTCTGGTCAAAAATTAAGATGTTTGGAGGAATAGAAAATAAAAAAATAGTCAGTATGCTTTATTTTGGCATTTCCAAAGTGAAAAATGTGTTTTGAAGCGATTAACTGGAAGCTTCATACGTTGACATAAAATGTTGACTCAAACTGAAGATTTATAAAGCAGAGTGTGCAGTAAAAAGTTAAACAAAACTGAATAAAGCACATTCTTCATTTCATTTTCAGGAGCCAAATATTATCAGGTTGAATTTTTTCCTCTTTTGATATCCTCTGAGATTAGGGGATGGGGAATTCTTTGGCTTCAGTCTTATCTCAAAAACTTCACTACACTTTAAAACGTAGCCCGTGTCTTTGAGCAAGTGGCTCGGCACCTTTCAGGTAGATGCCTCCTGTCCCAACAAGCTGCCAAGGCAGGGCTGCCATCTCACCAGATAAATTTACGCTCTAGAAGTGTCCTTCAGCCCATCTATTTCCAGTTAAGATGCCTGGGTGGAAGTGGCTCACAAGTACTCAGCACCTTGCCAAACCGATCTCTAACATTTCTAATGGGATACATAAATAAGAGCTGTCTGGGTGATTGGGGCCCAACCTCAGTCACGTGGACTCTGGAGATTCCCCTGCACCCACTGAGGTGCAGCCAGATGCAGCTTCCCTCATCTCCCCTGCCAGCCTGAAATATTGCAGAACTGGTCTTACATTTTATTCTCCTTTGCTGTTTACCTAAATTCATCTCTGCTTCCATTTAAGCCCATTACTTTGTTGTTCAGTCCTCACTGATAGATGAGGGTAATGAATCCCTGTCATCTCTAGCAGCTCTTCCCATGTCATTGACAAATAGGCCTCCAATGGGATTTTCTGCAGATTGAGAACACCCTACATCATCTTTCTTTAAGAAAAAGCAGCTAATACAGCCCAACACTGGGTCATTACTCACCCACTAAAGCCCACTGAACTCATAACATGTGGTGGTGTCTGAGAAAAATCACAAGGCCAGACTCTTCTTGTAGGAAGAGACCTGATCACTCTCTCATGGAGTAAAAGTGTGTGTGCGGAGGTCTATAGATTCTTCTGCTCCAACGTAAATTACAAGTTAGAAGCTGTGTCATTGCAATTTGTGGTATCTCATTTGTTCAACACCAGTGTATAAAAAACGGGACTAAAACCTGACACTTGCATCTGCTACAGGCTAAGTGTTTCTGGTAAATGCAGCCTCTTAGGTCATTTCACAAGGGCTTTGCCAGCCTCCCACAATTTTAGTTGCCACCTTCTCAAAGCTCCTCTCTCATGCATTACTCCGCACATGGACCCCAGCCCTCAGCTGACTGCAGCACAGCAGTCCCACCACAGACAACATTCCCACCGCAGCACCCTGCCAACTTCTTGGGGATGGGGCAGGCACCACAGATGTGGGGCTGCAGCCACTTTGCATATTTGTCCAAGCACAGCTTCACAGGACAACATCCATGCCCTGCTACATGCATTGCACCACTGCAGACACCTCTCACCTGCAGCCCAGGCCCTAAAGAAATGATGCCTTCAACCCAGCTATGAGCTTCTTTAAGTTAAAACAAGATTTGTCCCCAAATCAAGTAGATTCCACCTTTCACAAAGTACATGAAGTTGCTTCTATCAATCCTACCACAGATCGACTTCTGTTAATCTCTAGTAATGACTGAGAAGGCACGTTCCATAGTGGACAGGCTAAATAAGATGTCACTTCAAGCAGCGGCACAGGTAGCTACAAATCAATATAGGATGACCCAAATCAAGACTTCAGTCCTAGGTTGTTGATGCAGTTTGTGGTATCAAGGATCTGAGCTTATTGCTGCACTCTCAGAAGCATCGATCTGAGGCCTATGAGATGAAAAAATGCTGTAGAAAATATCCTGCACCTTTAACCTTTTGAGGAGCTTTGATATTGACAAAACTACTTTGCAAAAGAATTATTGGCTACTGCTTTGCATTTGGTTAAACCAATATGGCTCCTGTACATGAGCATCATTTTTAAATCTACATGGCTCTGCTGCACTTTGCTGTCATTTTTTGGACACCGTGAAGTCAACCACTTTGAACAGGGTTTTGGAAAATGACCTTCTTTGGAAAGGTCATTTGACACCCTCAGCGTTGACAGTAGCCTCAAAGCACTAGACTTTAGTGAACAGCTGGTTTTCTCCGGCCTGGAAGTTTCTCATGCTTGCTGAATTTTTCAGGATAAAATAGTGAAAACAATTTTCTCCTCTTCTCCTTGGAGAGAGAATTCCCCGTATCCTTTACTCACGTGGCATGTGTATAAATATAATCTCCTTTCTCTCTGGCAGCAATTCAAATCATGGGTTTTATTCTCCACCCCACCCAGATGGCAGTTATGGAATCGGGGCGGGAGGGAAGAAGATCGGAGAGGAGACATATGAAATTATACAGGCAAGATTTAAAGGGGAAGGATAGATAGAAAAAAAAACGTGCAGAAAACAGCTGGCTTCTTCCTAATTTGATCTTTTCAGAAATAAAGCTGCACAAGTGACACTCGCTAGGTGATGTATTTGATTGCAATTGGGTTGCAAAACAGGCTAATTTTTCTTACTGTAGTCACTGTTTTCGTCCTTGGTCCCATCAATTGTACCATCTGGGTGCATCTGCAGGAAGTATTCCTGCTGGCTGAATAACCTTGTCACAATTCCTTTCAGCTGGGGTTCTGCAAAAAAAATGATAATTATTATGAGATACACCAAACATGCAGCAAGTAGCAAGAGACCCAATTTGCTGGGCCCCCATTAAGCCCTAAGTAAATGTAGAAGCGCTCAGCAGATAAGACAGCTTTCTGTGATTCCTTTCAAGCATGGTTGTAAAATATTCATATATACATAGACATACAGGCAAGTAAAATTGAGATCATATGAGCAAGTAAAACGCAACGCATAGTTGCTGCAGCAGAGAGTAACAGATTTATGGAACATTGCTTCACTGGAAGTTACCTACCAAATGAAAGTCTTTAGACAGCTTTTGTATTCTGAATATGCCACTCGTTCAGAAGGGTATTTGCTAGCTGTGTTGCAAAGAATTTGCTTATTGTTTCTTATTTTACCTGTGAAGCCAACTACCTTGCTTTCTGTATAGTTGATTCACTATCGCACAGCTCCAGTTTCATGCCAATGAAAAATCTATTTAAATCACTGGTATTATAGTGGTGTAAAACCAAAGTAACTGCATGCTGGATCAGGTTGTGCGAGTCCAACTGTGTGGGATTCAAGGAGCAAAATCCTGAAAGGAACAGATGCAAGACACCTCCAAAAATGACCCCTGAAGCATTTATGGGCACCTTAAAACGCCTCTGTTTTAAAATCCCGCATGTTCCTCCCTCCCAAAACACATGCCACATACTCTCATAGATAAGAGTCACTCTTTGCCTGTAGCAGGGTGTTTTCCCAGACCCTGTACATCGCGAGTCAGCTACGGATTATCTAGAGGCTTCCCTATTGCTTCTGTAACATTTTATACCTATGCTGAAGAGGAAAAGGAAACCACTAAAAACGCAGAAACAATTTGAACTTCACATGACAGGGGTCTGCATCATTACTGCCCGACTCCCTGCCATCCAACCAATCAGACACAAATTAAGCGGTCAAAAATAAATTCAATTTTAATCATGCGAGTCTTACAATTTGTCACAGGCATTACTTCTGGAAAGCAAGCTAGCTGGCTACACGTGAACAGACACACCAGCTGGATGGCAGAGATCTTCCTTGTGTGACAGGAGTTTGTAGTTTTATGTGACCACCCACCAAAAGTAAATAAGATCTAGTTATTGCTGGCTCAATAGACAGGAAAAAATCCAGTGTAGCATACCAAAATCTCATCGGCCTCCCATCTTTCATGCCTCTAGTGCGGCTGTTTAATAAGCCATAGTCATTATATAACTCCGGTCACGTTGTGTGTTAAGTGTTTCCATTAGGAGCCTCCATCTCTAACGATTTCGCACGGCGCAGTACAACTCCCATCCCAGGAGGGCCCTCGCAGCCTGCACTTCCGCACAGGCAAACCCCCCCTGCGGCGCGGGGGGACCTTGGATGCAGACAGCCTGCAGGTGCAGAGGATTCCAGCTTCGGCAATCCCTCCACCAGCCAGGGGAGAGTCAGGTACTATTGCGTAGCTACGAAAGCCACTGAATAAATCAGTATCAGCTGGTTTCTATGCTGCTTTAAAAAAAAAAAGTGATTTCACAGCAATGAGAGTGTTGCAGACTGCAGGCAGGCTTTCTCCCAGCAAGACTCTACTCAGGGACAGTAAATAAGTACAACTGCACTGGCCATCTACTACAAGCTAACGTCCGTCAAGCCAATATACATCAAATTGAGACTTAGATTGAGCTAAGTGTTTTGCTTACTTCATACCAAAATGAATTATCTATTTTGTTGAGTGCAGAAGCTTGATTTAACTTGCTTTTCTAACAAGCACATCAAAGCCAGAGGAAATGAAAAGCTGTATTCTCAGGCATAGATGACTGCACCACCCTCCTCAAGCCTGTCCCCTTCCTCCCTTTTATCTAATACCACAATACTAACAGCACTAATTGAATTGTTTAGCTTATAAAAGACCCACCATCAAGTCAAACCATTAACCTAGCACTGGTTACACCACTAAACCATGTCCCTCTGCTAAGAGAGACCTATGCTTGAGTCCCTGAATGAGTCTTGGCCTCATTTTTACTCTCTGGTTAAATTTTAATGTTTAAGTACTTTGCACAAAATGGAAAAGCTCCCAGCAGAAGGGATTTAGAAGATGGTCCTGAAACCTGAGGCTTTCTGTATGCTAGGGAAGGGGGGAGTTCTTGCCTTAAAGCCCCTCAAGGATAAGAGGTGTGGAAAAATAGAACAACCCTGAACTTTTCCCCTTTCTTGGGAAGATGATTTAGCTACAGTATAGAAGGTCCTTTCCTTCTTCTTTGGGGTGCAAACAATACTTCAATCTTACAAATCACTTTGGAACAACATGAGAACTTCTCCCACTTTCACTAAATAGCCTACCAAGTAAAACATAGAGCAAATCTGCTCATCATTAGGAGCTTCACGTAATTTTTAAAGTGTATCAGAACAATAACCAAGATCCCCTGAAGCTCCCTTGCATCTTTGCACCAAAAGTCTAAGCATCACCATAGTAAAACACAGGTAAAGCTTCTCTTTTGTTACTGATCTGACATAGACCCACGATCAGGTCTGATTCAAGCTTTAACAACTGCCCTCTTCATAATCCCAGGCTTTTCTGAGTCAGTGCCTGCCTACAGACAGGTTAGAGGAGAAATCTTATCTTACATGTGCTTTTCTTCTGACCTGGCCTGGCTTTGCTGAAGTTTGAAGCTTACGCCCAAACTCAAAGTAAAACTCAAAAGGAGTGAAGTGGAGAGCTCTCAGCCACACACAAAACCACCACGGTCCTCCTGGCTCTAACCCATCTGACAGCAGCAGTGTTCCTGTCTCTCCTCACTGCACAGATCCTCTGCAGGAGCATCCCCGCTCCCCAGACTCATTTAGGATGCCCTGCAGTGCCAGTGAACGAATGCTTTTTCCAGACATGTGTCCTGGTTTGAGGTAAAAGAGAGCCAACTTTCTGTTCTGTAATTTTACTTCTTAGCTAGGCCTCTTCTAATTCTCTGAAATTAACAGCATATTGTGCCGAAAATGGTTCTTTCTAAGAGTGATAAGACCAATATTTACAGTTTGTGCCAAGGGACAGTACGCAGAAAGGCTCTTGCTTATACTTATTGCTATAACAACCAAGGTCAGCTAGTTTCATTATTTGCTCCACTGGAGGGACAGAAGTGGAAAACCGCAGAGGGATCCCACCTGCAGGGATGAGGGGACAGGACAAGTGACCCAAAATTGACCAACAGGGGTATTCCATCCCATCTGCCCCATGCTCAGTATAAAAGCTGAGGGATCAAAGGGTCAGCTCTCTTCCTTCAGTGGCTGATATCTGAGGAGGACCCTGTCTGCTCATCTGCCTTTGATCCCTATCCGTGTGTTCCTGACTCCAGCTCTGGAACCCAGTTCCCATGTGTTGCTGAGTCTAGTCTGGGACTTCCCCAGTGCTTGCCAGTGACATCATCCTGGGAACTTAATACGGTTTTGTATGTACTGTATCTTTTATTATTTCCTTTTTATATTAATATTTCATTAAAGTAGTTTATTTTCTTCTAAACTGGTAAATCTCTTTACCTCTCCTCCTCCTCTCCGTGTGCAAAAGGTGGGGGGAGAGCATCTGTCACCAGCCATTGGCCTATTTGGCCAAAATCATGGCAACACTAAAGGGTCAGAAAGCACTTTGGAGACATACAGATATCTCCTTCCCTGGTTTCAGGGTTTCCTTGGGTCTCTTTCAAGAGAAGAGAAGCACTGGAGAGCAGCATTGCACCTTTGGGTACCAAAGGTAAATACAAAAGCAGCGTAGAGACGTGCGCAGCCAGCACAGAATTCTCCCTTCCAATGTAGGGCACAGCCCAGGAGGCTTAAGGACTTGTCTGGGCAATGGGTGATTTGTCTCACCTGGTACAGCCATCTCTACACCTGAACTGGGATGCCTTTGCATCCCAAAAATCAACAGTCAAGCCAGGCTGGGTCCATAGGGTCCTGAAACTACCTGCATCTCTCCACCGACTGCAGAGGGATCCGCTCAAACACAAACAGCTTACGCTGGTGACAACAGCCGGCGGAGTAGCTGCTTCGTACCAGGGAACCTCCTGTCTCATGTCTGGGCATAAAGTGGGCTATTGGGATTTGTCATTCATACAGCAAGCAGTATGGCTGGGAGGCCTACAGGCAAAAATTTTAGCTGAAGGCAGCTTTTAACAAGGAGCAAGGATTTACCCATTCTTCTCCCCAAAGCTCACCACAGAGTTATTACCTGGAGAGGGAACTGTATAATCACAGGACAGGATTTTTCCTACTAGCCTAGAGGCAAAGCTCTGCACGTGACTTTTAAGAGACTCCCTACTTTTGTCATATCATATATTTTAACATCACTTCTTTCCATCTTCAGAGCAATTTTATCACAGTCTTCCAGCATTACTATCCCTTATACTGCAGCAATCATGCTGAAAACCTCAGTTTGTAGAAAAATCTCAAAACCAGCATATCTCCTTGTCAATTAAGGGTGGTGGGACACCCTGATAAGTTAGATCAGAAGGCAGAAAGACAACAAAAGAGACTGAGAACTTTTCACAGTTTTACAATAGGAAAAAAAAAAAGAGAGTAACCTTCTCAGCAGACAATATTCCCAGTACTTATTACAGCCCTAGTGAGAAAAAAATAAAATAAAAGCCCATAACCTTGATACTTTTATTTGTCTAAAGTTCCCTCACTGATACTACTCGAGGCTATAATCAATAAGAGAAAGAAGCAAACCATAAAAGAAAAAGAAAAATACAGTGCAGATAAGCACAAACACTGCCATAAGCATTTTCTTTCTGTAATTCACAGAATTTAACAGAAATCAAACTCAAACCTACTCTCTAACCTCATCCTTATGTAGCAAGGAGACACAGATCCTCTTGCTTTTAAAGGAGCAATACTGCATAATGCACTTGGGATAAACCTATTCCTCCCACTCAGGCTCCTCCGTACACTCCTCTATTTTGCTGTAGGAGTAGCTTTGCCTGCAGAAATGGAACTGAACTAATGTGGACAAGACTTCAGCCCAACTCAACATCTCCCTAAACACAAAGTCAAGTACTTCAAAATGGATTTAAGAAGGAAGTTATGACTGCCTTGATCCCAAAGTACCAACTAAACACAAGAGATTTCCACGCAGCCTATATTCCCAGTGCAGACCCCGTACCATTAGGATTTCCACGTGATACACAAAGGGATATTTTTATAATTTAAAGATTATTTTATAAACCATACCGTTATGCTTTAGGATGCTTACTTTAAAGATGCTGTTCTGGTTGCTCATACACAGCTGCTCAGGGCTGGGGGTGCTGGAGAAAGCTCGGCAGACCCTTTCCCTTATGCTGATGCAGTAAGCTCAAATCCTTCAAATGCAGTGCTCCCAGAAGACGGAGAAGATCACAGTCACAGCACAGACCAGACCAGTAAGAGTAGCAAGAGCTGAGCCATGGCCCTGTTGCTGGTCTGCAGCATCTGCCAGGCTAGGAGTTTTCCCCAGGGTGAAGGTCCCTGATGACCCTTCTTAGAGCAGCCATCCAGTGACCAACTCACCACACATCTCCTGAAAGGCATTCTGCTTGCTCCCCTTTCCACAGGCCAAACTCACCCCCTCTGCCTGCCCTGCTTTTAACTTTCTGAGCCCTTTGCCACAGCTGAGGCTAAGTAAGTCATGATCTGATTGCTAATCTCCTTGTCTCTACTTCAATGGTAATGTGATGCTGCCATTATTCATTTCAGCTGTTCTGCTGCTGAGCCTTAAAGTCATACCAGTTCACCATCCTTACTGTGCTGTGCTTCCTGCCTTACTGTACAGCTACAGTGATTTTCACTCTCCTGGGGCTTGTCAAGGACATGATAAGTGCAGGGTACTCACGCATACTCTGTTTGATCTCCAAGGATATGCTCACAGAAGGCCGGGGGATGATGCCCAAATCAGCTACTGCCCAGAGTTGCATCCCTCACCCCCAAACCACAGGCAATGCCGGAGGTATTTCCTGCATGCTATAGGGAAAAGAACAAGAGCTCTAGCAGGGACACTGGCAGGAACGTTTCTTATCAGAAGTATCACTGGCTCTTCAATGACCTTTTCTTATAATTCCGTTATTTAAGGTGAATATGGAGCTCACCCCATTAACTGCAAAATGGAGAACACAAAAGCAGGATAACTTCCCTAAATGCAGAGAGGAGCTATGAGGTTACGCACCAACGGTGCGTTTAGCAAAGCCCCACTGAGGCCGCTAATTCTTGCTTACTCCCATCACTCCTATCAGCAAAGCAGCAGCACAAACACGATCTGGCCACATGTAACAGCACAAAGCCACAGCGAGGAACCCTTTAGTCTATCATGTGCTGTAAAGTGGCTCAATCCAATCCAAACCCTGAGCTCCAGAGGGCCAAGGAATAGGGCACAACACTGATTTCCAGCTGAGACTCCACTGTGGAAGGCAGTTTGCCACAGCCTCATTTCTTGCACCGACCTCTCATTAAGGCAATACGATCACCTGAGGCTGCAGCAAGCCAGACCCCGCTTTGCCTTGGGCTGGGAAATCTAAAGGGACTCAACAAGACCCTACTCACAGAAGTCACCTTAATCTGAACTCTCTGAGTTAATGGTAGGGATCTCAGAGGGGCTACTTTTCAACTATCTCTTGAAAAGATGAAGGGCTTAGTGACCTTTCAGGGATTTGAGCCACTGGCTCCAAGGATTCTTGCAACTCATAGGGATGCTCTGGTTGGCAGGCAGGCCTCCACTTGAGGTTACTGTTGCAGAACTGCTTCTAAATCCACTCCAGAAGTTACCCTGCTGGGTGCCAGCACTACTCTGTGTGTTGGTTTTGGTATAAACTCTGAAGCTCTTGGGGTTACTCTTCTCTGCACAATGAACTGTCAAACAACAGAGGCCTCTGCTAGCTCAGACGGCAAGCAGCCATTTTACATCCAGCAACCTGAAATGAGGTAGAAGGAAAGTACCGGCTGCGTGATTTCGGCAGGAGACTTGTCTCTTTGTTTGCTCTTTTTTTCTGCAGCGGGACATGCTCTCACTCAATGCCTCTGCCTGGTCTTAGCACAGCAAGGCTGTCAGAAATGCCAGCGACAGGCTCCCAAAACAGTGCCTCTGGTACCCGCTAAGGACATTTGTCTGGCAAAGGCAGAAAGCATCTCCCTCCTCGATGTGAACCAGGGCTGGGCATAACGCTGACTCTCTGCTGTGCCTGTGCAACAGTTTTGCTGAGGATGTGACTGCAAACACAGGAACTGTAATACATCTCAGGAGCATATTTCACCTAAATGTTCTTTAAACATTTGTTTATTGCAATTAAACATTTTAGCCTGGAATTTACACATTCCATTATTCTTATTTTCCCCCATTCGGGCTGCAGCTGTCATAATGGGAGGTTGATTTATGACTCACCCGACCAGCACTCAAACCCTTAACACACCAAAACCAGCATTCAAGTCAGAGTGTAAACTGCTCCTAATTTACTTAGATTAACTCCACACTTAAAGTGCCACTGCAGAAACTGCAGTTCCCCTCCCCTGGAAAGGACGGGTTCCAGAACACTCGATAAGCCAAATACTGCAAACACATACAGGCAGAGAAGGGCACCGAAATCCCTCCTTCAGAAGTACAGTATTAATGGAGGCTTGTATTAACTTGGCACAAAAATGCATCAGTGAGCTCCATGCAGATTACTATAGTGACAAGCATCAGCACAGAACTCGGGGAGAAAGAGAAGATGAAAAGCTGAGGAAGAAAAATGTTGGGGTTTTTTTCCCAGCCAGGAGCTACTAAGTTCTCCAGGGTGTTTGGAGTTAAGATGAAGTAAGTGGCTGTCTCCAATTAAATGCATCACTGTTGGCATAAGTTTAATGGCTCAACATACTACAATGATTCACTGAATCCACCCAAACTGGGAAGCTCAGGAATAACAGCACTTGCAGCTGTGCTGGGAGCTGCTGCCCTTGAAGACCAGGGGTGCAGCTCTTCCAAGCTGTGACCACGGCAGAGCGTGAGCCTTTAGCAGATGCTGCGCACGGGTGTCTGTGACTGCACCTGCAGTGAGTCAGGCACGAAGCAGGTCGAAGCCTCCTGAGCCACACGCGGGGATCCTGGAGGACACTCCAACTGTGTCACACGGGTGCGGAGGCAGGAAATCCTGCCGCAAAGTGCTAAGCATTTTCAGCTCCCACGGGAGTCACTGAATGCAGAAAAGCACACAGGCAGAGGGAGGATGTTTCGCAGCCCCACAAAAATGTTTTCCATAGCTTCTGTGGCTACACTCAGCAAAATTGCTCGGAGCAGAAGGACACACTCTGCCTCGAGGAAGCCTACAAGTAGGTGCACTGGACGGACTGGGCAATGCAGCCTGCAGCATCCTGAGTAACAGGCAGGGAGAGGACAAATGAGCTGCAGAGCCGAGGGAGGTGAGCAGCGTTGGTGGGCATTTGCATTGGGATGCCTCCTCAGGCTGCCTGCGCAGACATCAAGTCATGGTGGGCAACCAAGCATTAGGAGGGGCTCCACAGCAAAACCAAGCATCCAGCCCCACCTTGCAAAGCTGCCACGATAGATGCCAGTTTACATACAGCCATTCAGCTTAACACACGGGCACATCACCCAGCCTGTGAGTAGGATGGAGAGATGTAAACAGACTGACGGCCTGATGCTAAGATTTATTCCTGAGGTCTATGACTCTGGTGGCACTAAACAGTTGATCCCAGCTCCTTTCCCAATAATGCAGAATGAAGGTTATGCCCAGCTCCAGTTCAACGTGATTATGGGGTTAGTGTCACTCTCCAATTACAGGGAATTTATTTTGAGAAGAAAATGACTCTGGGACAATAGGGCTGCATGGCACACTCGTGTATTTACTCATCTCAAGTGCAAATCTTCACCCATGGCTAATAACTACCGAGAGACAACTGGTGTTTCCAGGATGCATTACATGAAATAACAGGCTGTGCTGACAGGGATGGCCTCTGCGTCTGAAGGACAAGCTTCCGAAAATGACATTTCCCTAACTCAGAGGAATGATGGGCTCAAGCCAATGACAGCACCCATCAAAGCTGTCACCATCAGTGAGTCACTAGAGCAGAATGGCACGTTGCAGGCAAAAAGAGCATCCAGAGAAGTGATTTCCTTTCCTGTACTGATGCCTGCAAGGAGGAACAGTAATTAGTCCTTCAGCACTGAGCACAGCTGCCTGCCTGCACCCCTCTACCAAGGAGCAGACATGCACAAAGCTTTGCACTACGTCTGCTTAGCTCTTACAAAGATGAGTCCCTCCAGGGAAGTCTATTTCTCACTAGTAGAGTAGGTGGAAAGGATGTGGTTGCACAGCACTGGCATTCACACTGCCTCTCCCATGTCCAGGGAATCAGCTTTACACGGATATTAATACAAGTCCAAGGTAAGGGGCAGAAAAAACAATCATATAAAGCATTGAAAATAAGAGGTGCAAGATGAGACCACTGCTACGTATCTCTCCCAGACCCCCCTTTTCCTAGGAGCCTATGGATGTTAGGACTTAGAGACATCACCCTGCAGCTCACTTGCTCCCCAAGCTCCTGACCCCATGCGACAGCCACCTAAGGTCCAAAGCTCAAGGACAAAGAGATCCAAAGTCTTGGATGAGTTTTCCTAGAAGGTAAATGCCAAACTAATGTACATGATACATCAGCTACTCATTCTGAGCAGTCCCTGCACACAAGCTAAGGATGAGACAGCCATCTCCAGCACTGCAAGGCCTAAAAAGGTCCCCAAAGACCAGCGCAGGTGAAAGCAATGGGGTGGGAAGTGGAAGAGGACTGATGGCCTAACTGCCACCAGTTATTACTATCTGTGGATGAAATTGTCTAGCTGAATATTTTGATAAAAAATTCAGAGTAAGAGCAGCTGAAGCTATACAGAAACTCCATCTCATTAACGGAAAAAAAAAAGAGATCTGAAAATAGTAAAAGTTTTGATTGTCTCTTTTAAGACAATGTTTTGTTTGGAAAAGCAATGGAAAAAAAAAAGATGGTAAAAGAGTTGGAGATGAAAGTCAAAGTTTCACTTTAAGTAGACTGAAGTATTGCATTGGATCTGAATCTCCTCCTCCCCACAAACTTCTTTTATTTGATCAGAGAACTAAAAAATCAATTCTTCATACAGCTGTACTCCTGGGTTTGTCTTTGCCTCCCCCAGGACACGGTTTGTGTTGGTCTGTTGATCCAGTGTGTTTTACCAGCAGTCAAAATTTCAAAACATTTCCCTTTAAAGAGCAATCTTCTACACCTGTATTGACTTGAGCTCCAACGAGAAGAATAAGAGAGAGATGTAGGGCTGTTCCAGAATGTATGCAGGGTGAGCTTTATCAGGTAAGGGAATTTAAAAAATGAGAAGTTTAATGGAAAAGAAGTTGTAGCTACAGCTCCTAAGCTATCATTTTCCAGCACAGTCAATGCCTTGGCTACTGAAGGTTACAGCATGCTCATAAGTATGGATAGAAGAGCATGCAAGATATATTATTTATTTTGAGGAATACCCTGCAATTATTCCTGACATATTGTGTAATTAGCCAAAATTACAACATATTCACCCACAGCGAAACAGAGGATAGCATAAATATTATGTGTGAGCCCACAGTCACAGAGCACATTTCATTTGAGTGCAAACGTGACTCCATGAACCAACCAAGCGTGTATTCCTTCATGGTGGCTTCTCCCTGGCCCCTGTAGATTGTGCCCACTCCCAAGCGGGCACCCACAAAAGGAAACATTGGGAGTAAAATCCAGACCTTCCCTATGCCAGTAATGAGAGCTCAAGTGCTGCATGAAGATTTAGCAAACGTGTATTTCCACCCTGCAGAGCTTTTGGGTTGAGGGATGGTTGAGCCCAAAGCTCACAGCAGCAAAGAAGGGGTGACAGCTATGCTGTCCCCAGGGGATGTGGGAAAGGAGGCTTGGAGGATGATGCCTGGAGATGCCGCTTGCTGGGCTTTGCTGCCTGGAGCTGGCAGGAGGGAGAAGTGGAAAAATAGCTCTGCCCTCTCCCCATGCCTGCAGCACTGCTCATCCTACAAATGGGGATGGAGGGGGAGAGGGTTTCCTACACGGCCATGTGTCACCCAGATGCATCCTTATTGGTGGGTCAGAAATCCTGGACAATCTGTGGCAGCACTTGGCCGCTTGTACAGTTAGAAAGGCTGTGCTGTGTTTTGCTTTGCTGACTCCAATATGCAACATAAAACTTCTTCACTTTCAATTAAGCAGATTTCTTCCTGGTTTCCTACAAAGATTTGGTTTAGATATTAGGAAATGCTTTCTAGAATTTGCTCCATGGGAAGATGTAAAAAACAGGTTAAAAAACATCTGTCTGGTGTCAGTGCAGGGCTGCGGTTGGACTAGTGCACCTGGGGGGTCCCTTCAGCCTTGCTGCCAGGTGACCACAACTTGGTGACACTATCACACTTCTGCACACTGAGTTTTTGAAGGGTTCCATGACAGAGTCCCCGGCTCCCCTCACCTTGAAGTGCCCCACACAAGGCACCAGATCACTAATAGTCCTCACACGAGCGGAGCAGACGCCATCCCTGCTGTTCACGCCTGCCACGACACTGTGATTTGTGCTGTTCTCAGATGATAAATCTCTCTGCTTCTCCCATCAATCCAACAGGCTTGAAATACTGAAGAAACGCCGAGAAGTCCCTCACACAAACAAAACACGTTAGGGAAACGGCTACATCATTCTTCCGCCCCACTCCAAACACCGAGAAAAGTAAATTCATTAAAATAGAAAATAGATGGAACATGCTATCAACAAGCACTGAGCAGAAATTAATCACTTAAGATGCTATTGGTGCTGGGGAGAGTAGCTGGTCCTACCAACACCAGCTCACAGAGGAGCCCTGGGTAGTCACTTGATGGCAACTCAGGGTAAAATTTGGGTCCCAGTGCCACTCTGTAAGCGTTCAATAACACCAGGCAATAACATCCCCTTTTGCTACAGTATTCCTCATGCGCTCCCACAACATTTTCCAAAGGGATGAGAGGTGTGAGACTTCTTTATTTAACAGGTAACGAGCCTGTGATGTGGAAAAATTAAAGCTTGGATCAGTCAGTTTGTATTATAAGAATTCTTTTTTGCCCACTGCACTAATGCAGCTTAAGCATTCCTGTAGCATTTTGCAAGCATTTTTTGACCCAAAATCATGATGTTACTGAATTTCGACAAATCTTACACAACACCCAAATGCATAAAGAAAACGTGCTGCTTGTGTCACTCTGGTTTGAAACATTAAACTTAACGTGCTGCTTGTGTCACTCTGGTTTGAAACATTAAACTTCAAAGAGCAAGATCATACTAAAAATGGCCAAAACCAACCATATGACTCAAAGTTCATTCTTCTTTTCTTTTGCTTTGTGAAAGTACACCTTTTTTTACGTGCAGAATGATTTTAATTTTCCATCTGAGCCAGAGGTTTCCTTCAACCTGATGAAAACCCTGGCAGTGTGAGGAAGCCATCATTTGCCCCATTCCATCTAAAGCTCTGCTTTAAATAAGGATGGTGTTTCAAGGTTCAGATCTCACTACAGACACCTCATTCCCGATGCTGGGCAGCCACGAGGACTCCAGCCAGAGAGGCAGATTCACCGCCTGCCCTGTTGCTGTCTCGGGAGAGAGCTGCAAACAGCGAGGTCCCTCCTTGGGGATGAGCGTGCTCAGGATGACACGGTGCAGATGGAGGCCAAACAGAAAATCTGCCTCTCCAACAGGTCTGCGAACACAGCTCCTGCTCCTCCAGCTGCCCGGGAGCCACTCGCCCCCTGAAAGCTCAGGAGCTCTCAAGCTTCACCTGGTGGTTTCTAATCATTCAGGAACCACTATCAGGCTCTAGCTTTAAAAACTAAAATTTATATCATGCAAAGTAGATCTGTGTTTTTGAAGAAAGAGAAAGAAAAATAGTAGAAGAAATATTTAAGGAGAAGGTAGGAGTGGCACAGAAGGAAATGAAATAAAAAACAAAATAAATGTTGATAATTTTTTAAAATAATGATGCTGTGTGTTAGCCAGCAGTCAGACTCCATACTGAAGAGTATAAAACCAAACTATAAAAGGCCAGCAGAGCGCTGGTGGTTATAGCGCACGCTCTGCCAGCCCTGTTAGCCACCGTCACAGAAAATCCCCACTAGAGCGTGATGCCGGTCACTAGAGGATACCTGCACAAACGGCTGCAGATCAATAACTGAGGTGGACGGTGCAGGCAGCCAGCAATTCAGACCCTGATCTGGTTACAGGAGCTGTGCCAAGGAAAGGACTGGCTTGGGAGCAGGTGGATGTTCCAAGTCCCTCACCTGCCAATGTGTGATCCCTGCACCTCCTGAAGCTCAGCAGCTCCCAAGACCCTAGGGAGCATCCTTCAGCAACCACCATGTGCTTCCCAACCCCGAGCTGGTCCCTGGAAACCAAAACCACTGTGTGTTTTTGCTAATTTCTACTGCTTTTCAATTTTCCGGAAGATGTGGACTGGCTTTTTGCAGCCTGGCTTCACTTGCAGCAGTCCCATACTGCTTGACCTTTTGCAAACAGTTTTGCTTTGGGGAATGAAGGAATTGTATTTATTTGGCAGTTCGGACAATATGAGTAGCAACTGCTAAGCAAATAAACTATCTGTACAGCCAGCAAAGGGAGGGGACTGCAAACTATGCTATTCTAGCATATATCAATTCATATATAATCAAATTATATCAATTAAGTGAGCATGTTCTATTAACCCCAAGACCTGGCTCTTTTCTACCTTCATTTCAGTCCAAAATGCTTAAATATTTCAAGAAAGGAACGTTCTGGTGTTTTTTCACCTTTATCATGATCCCAATCAGCTTTCAGCTTGGAAAGAGGAACAAGTAACAGAATTATATTGCCTCTCTGTGGATATTTTGCCAGTTCGCAGCATGTAGCCGTCCACTGGATGTAACACATCCCCTTACCAGAGCACGCTGCTGGAGGGAAGGGGAGACAGGACTCCCACGGGGAGAGAGCCCTGCACAGCCTGCTCCATGGATGCTGCTGCGTGATGGGGAGAAGCTCTCTGCTCTCCATCCCTATAACAGCCTTATCTAGCCCTGGTTCTTCATCCTCAAATCCGGCCCCTGGCCATTGGAAGCTACCAGTCATTTCCCATCTCCTCTTTTCTGACATCTATAATGGAGCCAAGCACTCCTAACATGAACCATCACACTGAAAAGAGCCCAAGAAGAAAGCTGGGGAGTGTGGGCAGGCGGCAGCATAACCACTCCCCTCCTTTCACCACGGCTCCTCACGTTTCGGCCAGAGAAGTGCCACAGGTCCCCAGTTGAGGGTTTCTTTTTGGGAACATGACAGTGCCAAGGACCATCAAAATAGAGTTCATCCTTGTGCTTCATAACACTGAAGGAGAATGGGGCACTTATGTGAGGCAGACTCTGAAGGAGGTGTCCCTTAGGCAAAATCCTCCCTTCTTCCCACATACAACTTCAGGTAAAACAGATGCACATGCTGCCAAGAAGAGAGAGGAGCTGCTACTGCTACCACCCTCCTTGCCCTGACCCAAGCCAGGGTCTGCACAAGAGCTCGACACTCCTCCAAACTTAGAGCTCTGCCAGGAACAACACAACCCCGTATGGTATCTCCCCAGAGGGACCCCAGGCACAGCAGCTCAGGCATCTCCCCTGATACTGGGGGAAAGGGCCAAACCCAAAGACACAGAGCAGATGCAGGAACAGAGCTGTGAAGCCCCATTGAGTGACGATGCTGTTTCCAGCACTATCCCCCACCTTGCACCACAGCTCACTCCATGGGGACAGGGCAGAAAGCAGAAATGCCCGGAGGTGCTGCATGGAGCCAGCATTCCCCATCACCCCAGGAACCAGCCAGCCGCTCATCCCTGAGGACAAGAAGGGCTCAGGGCTCACCACTCTGCCTCTGAGCCTCTGGCTTTGTCCCTCAGTCACCTTTAGCCAGGACATTCTGGAATGAGCAGAGGACAGCAGAGGTGTCTGACAGGTATCAGAGCACTTCCAGCTGAATTTTCTCAGCAGCCACATAAGCTCCATCAGGGTTTCAGAGAGCCCCAATTCAGTGCTTGGAACAAACATGCAGATATTTGTCTATGCTGCAGCGTGGGGGCTGGAAAAGCCGGAGTGGTCTGCGTGAACAGTGAATACCACAGTCGTGTTCCACAGCTCTCTAGAAAGCTGCCTTCTGGTTTACCATATAAAAAAAAATGTGTCGTAGCTGCTATTTTCAGACACAGTACTGTTGGGAAGCTGTAGCCCTACAGCTCTGCTACCATGCTGCAAAAATTCAACGTCCACATTGACTCCTCTCAAAGCACAACACCCCTCCTTTAAAAATAATTTATTCTAGGAGCCCCCACTAGCGGTGTTTGCTGGGTGAGGGGCACAAAGTGTGTCCATGGCTCTATTACAGCTTTTAATAAAGATGTAAAGTAAAACCAGCCTCCGGAAAGGCCGAGTTATTCCAGGATTGTGCTACGTGCCAGAACAGGGTAAAGGTGAAACAATAGATGTAGTAGTTTGCTTTATACCCAGAAAGGATAATGTATGAATAGGAAGAATATTGTGTTAGCTAAGGAATAGAGACAAACCATGCATTAAACAGGAGAAGAGAGTATAAAGGTACCATTCCCTGATAGACTGCAGTGTCTGCAGCCCAGGTACAGAGTAGATGATTTTGGTACAGGTTACTTCACAAGAGACTTCCAAGATTAAGGCACACCAGTAATGCAGCCATGCAATGATGCTAAGACAGAACACGGGAACATGGAGCCTATGGAAATGTACATGTATTTAAAGGTTAGTTCTCTGGAGCCGCTTTCCCTGAACTGCTCTCTTGGACACCTGCTCCTGCCAAGCCGTGGAGCTTGCAAATAGGAAAGGGATGTCAACCTCTCACATGTTTTGCTTGTTAAAATTCTTGCTTTGATTTTAATAATAATATATCACAGCTTGGCTTCAACTGCGCGGGAGTAGGAAACTCCTAGAAATAATCTGCACGTGACTGTTCAGAGGGACAGATCAATTGGAACAAATGCCAGAGGGATGGAACAAACAGCTACCTGGCCACCACACTATCTGGCAGTTCACCGTGTGCCTATTTGGGGAGGGGACAGAAGATAAGCCGAAGTGAGTTTGCACTTGCTCCTCAACATAGTGAGACTCACAGTTGTGTTTGTCTCTCACAGGAGTGAGATTCTTACAATCCCTTCAGCTCCCGTGGCAGCTCTGCCCTCCACACTGCCCAAGTCAAGCTGCTGATTTTTTTTTTGTAAGATATCTGTTAAAATATGCAGTATCTGGTCTACTGAAATTATTCTAAATTCATGATGAATTCAGCAAAGCAAAAAAGGAAGGAAGGAAGAAAATCTTGTCTTCATTTCTACGTTTTTGGAACTCAAGCTTTTTGGGTTTTTTTCCAAAACATTTAACTTAGAAGTATACCTTATACCTGAAAGTTAAACACATGTATAAAAATCCTCCAAATGAAATTGCACCTTTTTTTTCACCAAAAAATTCAGTTATATCAGTCAATGATAAACTGATTTATACGGATCCTTTATTTTATGGGGAGGAAAAATAATCACTCGTGAACCTCTTTTTGCCCTGACTTTTTCATTTGGCTGGTGATGGAGGAATCAATCATTTGTATTGCTCTAACGGTGAACCTCCTCTGCTGGCTAATGATTTTCACTGCTCCCACAAGCACAGATACCCCTGGGGGCATAGGGAGAGAAGATATCCATCCCTCTAGGAGCTTGGATGACTTCCATGGATTTTCTTGGCATCAACCAGTCCAGAACTAGTATGAGGTGGCTTACCGACTGACACGCTCACCCACAAGCTGTGTTGGAAAGCAGGTTGGCCGCTAAGTTTTCCACGCTCCGGAGTAAGTTGGGAGCCTGCAGTTCTTCCCCAGATTTTAAAGCAGAGAGTTTGGGGTTGCTATCTGATCCCCCCTAGTAACCGAGCACAGACACACACCGTGATAGTCACCACATCTGCAAGTCACGAACGTGTGCGATACCACCCCCAGGGATCAATTTGATAAAATGAAACCCATCTGCCAAGCTGTCACGAGCAGGAGGAAGCCTTTCCCCCCCCTTCTGATGATTTCAGCATTCATTAGCACCAGCGGGTGCAGAAGGAGCTCACAGCACCAACAGCAGACCTCACTGACAGACTGCCCCAAGCAAGACGGATGCACGCCTTCAAGGCTGTGCCCCTTCCCTTTGACATTATCCACGCTCACGTTTGGCTGGCCACTTGGCATTCCTGCCTTCCTCTCAGCAAGTATGTCTACGAAATCTTGCTGGCAAGGCAGTGTGAGGATTTTCTGGCATTTCCATTCCCCCCAGCCACTCAGAGATGGGGCACAGCACCAAATTCTGCTGAGGAACAGGCAGAAGGATGTGACAGATCCCCTGTCGGCTGGGTGCGCACCCAGACGTGCATACACACCCTATGGAAAAGTGCTGGGATCCAGCCTGAATCCTACAGCAGACAGTAGTTATGTGCTGAGATAACATAGCTGGTATCAGGACAGTAGCAACAGAGGGTCTAAATTCCACAGGTTAGGCAAATATTACAGCTGTTCTGAGATGAACAACTCCATAAAAGAAGGCAAGGACTATGACAAATTTAACAGGGAGCTATAAAGGTGGTTTTTTTCACAAGCTTCAATCATAATTTTCACCCCGCATGAAATCAGAAAGGACTTTAGGATTTAACTCGGGGAATTTAACAGCTTGCAGAGATGACAGACTTCTCAAATGTTTTAAATGAATCTCCGAATGAACAAAGTCCTTCTGTGTCCTTCAGCTGAAGTTGCTCTTACATTTTCCTTATGCTACAGCAGAAATATCTACATACTTATATTTTAAATTCCAAATCTCCATTTATTATTCAAAAAGAGAAATACCGCAAAGGCAAAACATGTTTTAAGCTACTGTGGTTTTTTTCTATACGTGAGCCATTTTCTTCACTTCGGAAGAAGCCTTTAGATTTCCTTAAGGAAAAGCATCCTTTCCCTGGAGGAGCACAAAATATGTATCAGAAAGGGAAAAAAAAACCAAAATGGAAAACCCCCCCACAACAGAGAATTTTTTTCTTTTTCCCGGGGTAAAAAACCTGCTTGAGACCGAACTCTGCATTCTGAGCTAGAAACCTGTCTACAGAAGCAACGCCTGAAGGGATGGAGATGATGCTACACCAGTGCCTGGCACCGCTTGACCCAAAGCTGCCTGAATCCAAATATGATTTCCCCAAGGAACGACACCCTTTCCAGCAGGCTTCACTCAGATAAAATTCCCACCAACCCGCATAGATTCTGTGCCTGATGCTCCAGCCTGTTGCCCTTCGTGCAGTGCCCCCAGTGCCCATGGCATGTCGGAAGGCCAACTCCACCCCAGCTTTCTGGGGTGAGCTCTGCCTGAGAAGACGGTTGGTGAAGCAAGAGCCACAGCTTTCACGAACAAGCCAGACCCACCAGTCCAAGGCTTCCAGCCTGCTACAAAACAGCTGAAGAAGGGATGAAGAAGCTGCAAAGGGGATGCAACTACTTGGTTCAACCATTTGTTGGCAGACAAGTCACGTCGAACTGCTTTGTCTAGCCTTCTGCATTCACCTCTTGGCTCTATCATTCCCTGATAAAGGATCCATCATTCCCTGATAAAGGATCCATCTCTTGAACCTGCACCACAAAACCATGCCATGCAGCAATTTCTTTTGAATGATCTATCAAGTTACTATGGTCAGAGCAAAATACATAATTTAATCTTTTCTAGCTGTACTTTGTACATACAATTGTACAGGTGCTGTTCAACATACACATATTTTGCTTGGCACCTACACAATTGCAGCCAATGACCTGAATTAATTCACGATAATGAGATTAAGCCCATGCGTCCAAATTTTCAGCTTAGTCCACAGCACTCAGTATCCTTATTTGGCCTATCTTAAACTGAGAAATCATATCTTGGAGCCAAACACAGGCAAGAGATATAAAAGAAGCATGCATGAGACAGAACTGCCTTTGCCCGTCAAAAAGGCAGATGAAACAAGTGCTCGTTTTACAATATGGTGCTTATTGCAACTAAGAAATTAGACGTTTCTGCAGTCTGTTTTCCCTAGGAGCTGGTAGCTTTGATTATACAAGATGTCCCTGCGCAGACCTGGCTCCCCATATCTTGCCAAAACCCACGAATGCACATGCCCACCACCAAGGGAGCCTGAACTTCTACTGGGTGCGACTTCTCCCTTTCCATACAAGAGCAGGAGTATTTCACTCTCGCTTCACACAAGCTGCGAAACGAAGCACAAGGTGCCAACCGGTGCAAAATGTAACTCTGCTCACACAAATCTCTACTGAATATTTTAGTTACAGCGCCGTTTGAGTCACATTTTAAAGAACCCTTAATTGACGTAAGCTCACACAGTTACTTTTGCAAAAGCAAAGAGCAAAGGGAACATGAACCGTGCTAGAAGCTGTATTTCTGTAATGGTGCAAGTTGCTACAGCTCCACCGTTGCCGCATTGTAACCTCACTGGCGGCAGGGGCCCAAAGCCCGGTGTGCTGGAACCAGCAGCAGGAACTAGGTCTCTGTGCCAGGTAACTGCTCCATGCCTTGGTCTCACCTTCTGTAAAATGGGAAGAATCGTCTCCATTCGGTAGAGCTTGTTGAGTACTAGAGATAAAAATCACTCTGTAAACATGAAGTATTTTGACAGTTACTCCCCACAGCCATAAAATGAGGTCATGTTTAGAAAGGTAAAGATAGTTCCCCTAGCACCGTACCATTTCCAAATGGGATTGTACCCCTTTTGAACATGGATGTTTCTCACGTCCCTTTCACTGACTTGCAAACTACTGAGCCAGCATATCATTAAGTACACATAATCACTGGGGTTGTGGGTCACTGCACAATGTATGCACATTTCTTTAAACCAGTTTCAATTAATTTGCATATCATTTTCTATGCAGAAGAGGGACTCTGCAATGAATAAGTTATCTGGGCACAATACACTCCCTGAATAAACAATCCGAGCAGCAGCAAACCAAGTGGCATGCTGCTTTCTGAGCAGCGTACCTGAGTCCAGGAATAGGATGTACCACGGAAACAAATCCCTATTTAAAAGATGGATACAGGAAACTGAAGCAGACACCGTCCATAGCCTAGGAAAGGACACCTGATTTTTTTTGTTAAAGCAACTTAATTCCTCTACTTCAATTTTATAAAATGAATACAGTACTGGTTATGAGTGATTGACAACTCTAAAGACTGAACAGGTCTATATTTACAGCACTAAGCAGCATTGATCCTTCTTCTAAGTCAATAAAAAGTTTTCCTTAAATCATCCTGGTCTGTAAGTTATTGAACACCTTCCTCAGCATGAAAGTCCACGCAAGTTGAGGGAATTCTTAGAATTCATCAATTCTTCACAGGTATTTATTGAGTGCAAAGGAAGCAAAATTGGACCTATGCAGCTGGGAGCACTGTAAAAGGATCAATAAAGACTCACCAACCACACCCTGCTATAAAAGCCACTCAAACTTTCATGTGACAAAGTATCTTGAAATCTAGGTAACAGGTCTAGACTTCCTACCCCTTTTAGTCCTTGGGAGATCTCATTCAATAGGAGATGGAGACGAAGCAGAACAAGGAATGGGAAAAAAATTAGTCAGTGAGACTCCCAGGTGCCACTCTCGATCCTACAAAGAGTGATTCCTGAGGAAAAACGACCACACTTTTTGAGCCATCTTTTGGGCTGGGCTCACGGATTAACTAACACATAGGATGGTCCAGCAAGATACCACTCATCATAACTTGAGAAAAAAAAGGGCAACTTTTTTCCCTTTGAGTATTTCAAGTCATGTTATATTTCAGATATTTTACATCCTCTTTTGGTAATTGCTTTAAAACAGACCACTAATGAGCCTGATTTTCACAGCCTAACCCATGCATTTCAAGTCTTGAAGTGTTTTGCTAGCTAAATATAGTCCCTGCCCTAAAGCAATCCAGAGTAATTATTCTTTCCCCTTTGGTGACAACAGTAAGTGGCCTTCTATGGTGAGAGGCTTTCCCCCTGTTTCTGTTTGTTCCTCACTTGAGTACAGGACGCATACCTCAACCTACAGAGCAGAAGAGCAGCCCCCAGCTATCTCGGACACTTTGCTGTAGAGCTGTGACTGACAGACTTCAGATGTGGAAAAGGGGCTTCATGAAGAGACTAATCAATAAACAAAATATTAATGTACACAGAAAACACAGGAGGATTACACAGGTTGATGGTACATCCCAAAGAACTGAGTAAACAAGTATTGCTCTTTTTTAACCATGATACTAATGGACACCTGAGAAAAGTACATGTTCACAGCAGCTTCTCAAACCAATTGCTGTTTTCTTACCTTAATGGTGATTTACAGCTGTAGAAAAAAAAAAGGAAAATGCAAATAATAATTCCACTGAGAAAACATAGAGGGCCTACTCTTGCCAGGTAGTTCCCACACCTACCAAGGACAGCTGAGAGCAAAGCATCACTCCCAACTGAAACTGTGGGTGGTGGGACTTTGTTGTGGAAATGCGAGCAACACGTACGTACACTAGGACTGAAGTTTTCCACAAGGAACCAAGACTGAGAACACATACCACAAAAAGATAAAGAAAGGAAAGAGAGACTACCCTAAAATGCATTTCTAGGTCCTTGCAAGCTCGTTGTTAGGTGCAACAGCCGTGCAGCTACCATGTAGAAAGCTTTCTGAGCTACTGAAATTCCCTATGCAACTCTGCTCAAGAAGTAGCACTTGATGGATCTAGTTATCAAATGACCACAATTCTAANCCCCCCGGCTCCGCTCCGCCGCCGCTCCGGGGGGCGCCGCCCGGGCGCGCTGGGGCCGAGCCGCCGCCGCGCCCCGCGGGGACGGGGAACGGGGGACACCCCGCTTAACGCGCTGCAGCCCCGAGTCCCGGCGCCGGGGAGGGCTCAGCCGGCCAGGCGGAGCAGGGCGCCCGGGCTAACAACCATGGCTGGCCGCCGGACCCCGCCGCCCATGGGTCTGTCCCCGG
>VXBO01014185.1:372812-386725 GCA_013400135.1 Rhinoptilus africanus
TCAGGATGCTCCGCGGTGCCGCCCGAAGGCGGCGAGGCGAGGAGGAGCCGAGCCGCGCCCGCCGCCCGCCCGCATCCTCCGGCCCGGGAGGGGGGAGGCCGAGGAGGGGGGAGGAGGGGCCGGGGAGGCCCCCCCTCCCGGACGCCCACGCAGCGCGGGGCTGCTGCCAAGGCGGCGGGGAGCCCCGCGGCGGACGGGCGGGTCGGTGCCGGAGCTCCGGGCTCGGAGAGAATTGCAGCTGCTCCCGCTCGCCCTCCCCTACGCAATCCTACGTGATCGAGGTTTGGATGAGAAAAAATCGCGCAGGCAGAAGGAAGCAACTGCAGCTCCGCCGCGGCTCTGCCCGGGCAGCCCCCGGGGCGGCCCGCCGGCCCCGCGGGGAACCGGGCTTCCCCGGAGCCGCAGCCCCGCCCGTCCCCGCCGGGGGAGCCGCCGGCCACTTGCGCAGCCACCCCGGCCATTGCTGTAGGGGCCCGAGCATCCCCGCGGCTTCCCCGGCTTCCCCGTGCAAGCAGAGCCAGGGCGACAGCCCCGGCGCCCCGAGGGCCACGCTGCCGGGGAAGGGGGGGGTCGGTGCCTCGGCTGGGGAGCCCGCAAGCCCGCTGCAGCGGTGGGCAGCACCAGGCTGCCTCCGGTGCCAGCCGTCCCAAGGCAGACACCACCCCCCCAGTTTTTCAGCAGGTGCTCCCGCATGAGCTGGGCTGGCTCCCACGGATCTTCAGCCGCAAAATTTAAGATGCAGAAATGTGTCTCGGGTTATCCAGATAAGTAACTGCTGTTCCTGCCGTAAGAACGGCGCTCTCCATATTTCAGGTTCAATTTACAGCTAATGAGCGTATGTGCAGAAGGCGATGAGCAAGGTATTTTAGGGGAGCGTACAGCGGTCAGGGTGGAGGGAGAGGGGATCTCGTGTGGGAAAAAGGAGACCTGCCCCAGCTACACTTTGGGAAGTACCAGGGGCAGGATGAGACTGAATTGAGCCCTGAAGCTATAGGAGCGAAGCATGTACCCAGTTGAAGAGGGCACTTTAAACCAGTCGGTGACACCCCCCGGGAATTACCAACTTCAGTAAAATAATCCTTGTAACTACTTTGTTGCAAGAACTTCAATTCTAAACTACTATAATGAATTGGGGGGGGAAAAAAAAAAAAGCAACTGTAAAAACCACCCACTATGTCCACTGAGATTAACAAAATTCTGGCATTTCTTCCACATTTAATCCCTGTGCATGCCAGAACGAGGTGGAATCAGGTTCTCCAGAAGAGAACAGGGAAGGAAAATAGTCAAAACCATTTGGGAGATATAAATGTTTGGCTCTTGATCTCTTTTTAACTGCTGCCAACTTTTTTGAGCAGATTTCACTGTCCCAATCAATAAAGATTTTTCTTCCCTTTCCTGTAACTAAAATGCTTCATATTTTAATTTTCTCTGCCAGATTATGTCACTTGACATCAAAGAATGTTGCAGTACAAGGTACAGGCATGGCCTAAAGAAAGCTGTTTGCAATCAGAGAATCACTGTCTGAACTGCCAGTGAATTATCCAAAGCTTCATCTTCAAAGGATGTGAGCAAATCTGATATCTTCCCCGGAAAGAGGGTTTACGTCTATATATAAGGATACTTTTTTGCCTGTAGTCTTCAAATCTCTGGTGAAAGAATGCTCTTTTATACCCCCCCTCATATGAGATAAGTTTCAGTTATTTTGGTATGCAGCTAATTTGTTTTCTTGTGTAGCTGTAAACTAGAAGCAGCAGCTCAGCACTTAAAAATGATCCTAATCAGTGATAAAGTTGGTGACTGGGTTTTGTTGTTTTTTTTTTTTTTGTTTTTTTTTTCTGGTGATTTGTGGATCTGAAAAGAGAGTTGCTGCAGCTCTAAGAACAAATGCTTCTCCCAGGTCTCCGTCTTTGCAGTAATGGAATTAAATTGAAGCAGAGCTTGTGAAACTGAATATAATGTTGCGTTTGCTAACACACGGGCCTGTTTGTACTTATAGATGGCCAAGGAATCCACAGGGTTTGGTTCTGAACGTGGGCACAGTGCCATGAACTCCTAGTGACATTACTGCCATGCGCATCTGCTCTGCACCACTCTGGACCATGCCCCAGCTTCACATTTTCTGGACAGCCCATGCTTTTAACAAACACCAAGCCACCCCAGAGTGATCGTGAGCTGGAGAACTGAAGGCCATTCTCATCATGCACTGCATCCCTCCTGCACTGTCATTCTTGCAGGTGAAACATTACCTTAGGCGGGCTGCCGAGTGAAATGGAAAAACCTCCATGTGCTTTGGGCCCTGCCATTGGAAATTTTCTCCTTCAGCTTCCATTTGAGTAAAGAGGGCTCAAAACATCTCCCATTTTCTTCTGTATCAGCTGCTCCTCTTTGAGGGTAGTGCAGCCTACACTGTTCCATACCAGCTAGCCCCTACTGAATCCAGGGACATTCCTCGCTGCTGCCAATGGAAGCTGAATTGTTTGACCAAACTGGGCCAATGTGGCATTTTTTCTTAAGGTGAATAATTTTTTTTACATATTTATCTATCTATATTTAATATAATTATCTCTATATTATGTAATTATTATGGCAATTTTTCTCCCCTGCCTCTTCTCCCATGGGCTCCCTCCTCACCTCCAGTCCCACTCTAGAAAGCTGCACAGCGCACGCTTTGAAGAGGGAAGGAGAGAATAGCACTGATTCATAAAATGAAGAAGCAAGACAGTGTTTTGATCACGCTGGAGGCACATGCCAATGCCCCTCCTGCACTTTGCAGGGAAAGACCCCATCCCGTGCCCAGGAACAGGCCGGGGATCAGACTCCCCATGGCTGTTGGAGAATCAGACTCACGATGCTTATTAAATGTCCCCACCTCAGCACGCAGGAGCCTATACATTAGACACTCGCTGTGGAAGGAGGCCAATATAAACATTTCAAGACACTGTCATTTCTGAGGTTTTCACCACTTGATGAATAAACTCTTCTGTCCTCCGTGCTGAGGTTTAAAACAAAGGCCTGGCTGAATTTCAGGGCTTTGGTGGCTTGAATAGAGAAGAGATCTAGAATTGCATTCCCTTACCTTTCTAAACAGAACAATCTATCTAGGTCAAAACGGAGGTTATTGGCATCTTTCCTTAGTGAAGTGCAATAATTCCCGCAGGGTTGCTAACAGAATATCCTGTTTATTTTTCATAGAGCCTTCAAAAGCCATGCGCTATGTTCTGTAGATTTAGTCATTAGGTGCATCTCTGCTTTCCTAATTCTGTACACACAGAGCTAACTACAGCTAGACATAGTCGCAGGTTTTTTGCTGGTTTGGCTGCATAGCTACAGAAAATGTATACCTGAAACTTAAGGAAAAGATTTAAATTTAATACCACTTTTAAATTTGTATGCGTATTACTGTAGTTGAAGAGGGAAAAAGAAAGACGCCCGTCTCTGGCCAATAATTATGAATGGCCTAATTCCCCATTTTACAGCAGCATAGCAACAAATCTCTTCCAATAGGAAGGCACTGTTGAGTTTGAAAGTCTGCATGCAGACACCTCTTAAGAATTGTACCCAATTTCCACGCTGTGTAAATTACATCTAAAGTGTGCATTGCCAGGGCTGCTTATTAAGCAGAATTAAGCCCATATCCATGTTTTATTAACTTTATTCTTTACAAGGTAGCCCCCTTGTTGCATGTCTAGCATAATTAAAATTGAGGCAGCTTTGGCATTCCCCAGTCTTTCTGTGTGGGTGGACCTTTTTTTTTTAAAAAAAACCCCAAACCATGCCTGGGTAACCTGATAAAGAAAAGACCTTACAGTATTTTGCTCATTTTATGAGCAGGGTAATTCTGTTTACAATGCATGGTTTTATATCTATGTTTGGATGCCTTATAAGAATTCACATGGCCAGTTAAAAATATGCTGTTCGGGGAGAGAGATCTGGCCCTAAAGCAGCAGCGGAGAATGAAAACTGGCTGGCTTTCTGGGCTTTTCTCACACAGCTGAGCGCTGAGCTGACTAGGCCTTTTAATAAACACAGAAGAGCCTGCATCATCTGATTGCTATATTAAAATGATTTATTTAACGGGCCCCTCACCACCTTTTCTTTGGCTTCAAAGATTCAATTAAAACAAAATTTGCTACTCATCAGGAGGAGTATTCATCAGCCTACCCATTGTCTTTAAAAACAGCTCTAGCCTGGGGAAAAGTTGGGCTTGTCTGTGTCTTAAAGCAAGAGGCAGGTAAGCAGTCAGGCAGATTGCAGAATGAAACCACTGCTGCAAAAACAGGGCCACAAGCAGAACCAACACAACCAAACCGACTGGAGCCCCCACATAGCAACCCCAGTCGTGAGCCTGAGGCTGAATACACACACATCATGCCCTGCTCAGTCTGAAGCAAATATCTAGCCCTCAGACCTCAGGGTTGCATCACTTTCCCGAAGAAGACAACTCCTACAACCTTCCCCTCCCTAGAAGAGGTCATCCATCCCCATCGCTGTCTTTGAATGCTATTTGATGACATCCTGTAGCCCATTTTGGCCTATGTTTTCAATAAGGCGAGAGGCGTTCATTTCCCATGGATATTGAACTGGTTGCGTCTGGCTTTACGTCTCACTTGCCTGAGGGTGATGTGGTCTGGGTGGAGAGGGGAGTGTGACAGCGCACTTTCAGGCCCAGGGCCTCTAAACCCCGAGACTCAGAAAGTCTAAGGGGCTGCCCATGCTTTTTCCCCCTCCACGGAAGGAATGAAAAGTTGCTCACACTGTGAAACCTCCTCACGTTGTAACCATGCAGCCAGACACTGATTCCAACCAAAACCATTTTCAAGCATGTCGGGAAAAGCCTTTCAATTTAAAGTTTCCATCAAGCTGACTTTGCTGAAAGTCAAACAGATCCTCCCTGATTAGATCTTGGCTGAGGCAAAACAGCCCGATTATGTGATTGAGAATGATAAAAAGAAGTGAGGGAGAATGAAACCCCTATCACATTCCTCCAGCAGGGCTGTGGGACCATCTGCTCCACAGCAAGTCAAGGACTGGAGATTGGAGACATCAGCCTTGTTAATGCACGTGTGTTGCACTGGCATAGACCAAGACAGGAGGAAGAGGGAGAAGGTGTCAAGGAGATATTGAAAAGTCCCTCCAGACCCATAAATGTCTCTATCTGCACATAATGGATTCTTTCAAACCTAAAGAAGCCTTGGAAAGTTTCCTGACCCCAAACTTCACTTGTCCCTTCATGCAGCCTCCAAAACCATAAGAAGCCCAGCACTCGCATCCTGAGCCAGGTCACGTCTCAGATCCTGCTGGGTCAGAAGAGCAATGCTTCAAAGGGGCAGCCCATTGCTCTCTCACCCAGCAAAGACTCCTTGCGGTTTGGAGAGGTCGTGGGAAATACAGTGACTCTGACAAAACCCGCCATCAAGCTCTGCAGAACAGGAGTGCTGGGACATTAATCCTGCCCTCAGGATGTCTCTGAAGTTACATGCATCCAGATTGCATCTTACTTAACCAAACCTCTTATTTCTTCCGCATACTGCAAGGGCATACTCAACACTAAATGTAAATAAGAGATTACCACTGTCATACAGCTAGGACAAGGTTTGAAGACACACTCCCCGCTGACCTGAAGTGCTGGGTAAAAAAGGATCTGGGTGAATACATCACTTCCTCCACATACCCCTGGCCTCCAAACACACCTCTTGCTATTTGCATTGTAATTTATTTCCCTTCCCAGCAATAAATCAACTTTTTTATCTCCCCAGTAAAATGAAATCCCATGTCCTCTCTCCCCGGACTCTCACAGCTACAGCAATCCAGACACCAATAAAGATATCAATGGCCTGGAAGCAAATCTAAGTTTGCCAAGGATAGAAAGACTAATGCAGTAGTAATTAATGATTGCAGCAGGTCTGGTGAAGAGACTAAACTGAACTGACATGGAAACTGAGTTCACAGAAACAAGTTTCGTTTTAGCACAGCCAGATCAAACCTCTGGGGATAAATTGTGCAGTCTGCATTACTTAAGACTGGGCACTTTCTTTTTTCCCAGAAAGCAGTAACTCTGTGAACTGTGAACCATGAGAGAGATACAGCTGAACAGGAGCTTTCTGCACAGACCTACAGCTAGGGTAGCCCAAGCCCACGGGTGCATGGGGAGCAGAAGCAGAGATGCTCTGTCACATTTGTACCCAGTGCAGCAAACTGTCAGTGCAGCAAACACCAGTGTCACAGAAGTCAAAGTCTGGTTGCTACACTCCAGAAGTGGCAGGGACCAAAACATAGCTCCAAAAGGGTCTGAGGTCTATAAAGAATATGGGTGTAGTGAAAGAGTCAAGCAGTTCATTTTCTTTTTTTGCATTAATAACCACATCCCCAGGGAATTCACATGTGGCCACCCTGTGAAAATGCTCTTGGTAGGCAGCTGTATTTAGCCTGTTAATACTGTGGCCACTGATCGTTTACTGTTGCTGAAAATCTGGCCACAGAAGAAAAATGGTTGAGATCTTCTGTATCCAAGTGAATGACAGAGAAGACTTGTCCCTGACTGATAAATCTCTCACCTTTTAGTAAGAACATTTTCAAAAGGAGGGGCTCTTTCAATCCAGCAGAGTCAGAATGACATCTGGAAGCTATGAGTCAAGGCAAGGCTCATGTTTATTGTTAATAGCAAAGGTAATCCATCAAGAGAAAGATATGGCAAGAGTTGTGATGGATTCTTTATCATTTTGCCCTGAGAGCCAACCTCTTTCAAAAATAGATGAGCTGATACCATAGCGCACAGGGTACAAAGGACCTGGAGGGGTCACCCTTGTACCGTGCCAGCAGCACTTCCATCATTGCTGACAAGGTTGGTCTGATCCCTGCTTGGGGACCTGCATCAGTGGAAATCCCACAACTCCCTTGGGAATGTGGCTCTGCACCACCCTCAGCTAAGAAAGCCTCTTCCCAGCATTTAGTCCAAATCCCGCTTATTTGTAAGTTTCTTGCCCTATTGGTATGCTTGTCACAGGGGACTTACTGGGCTCGCTCTGTGCAGTCCTGGCTTGAGTGAAGCAGGAGACCAAGCTGCAGAATCACAAACAGTCCCTTCCACTTGACTTCTGAGACTCACCCAGCAATAGTCAGTATCAGCGCTAATAATGAACAGAAATCCACTTTGCAGAAAATCTTGGGTTAAAAGTCATGTTTCCTCCCCACAAGGAATGAAAATGAGACCTTTCAGAGCTCCCTATGAAATGCCAGAAGGGCAAGAAAACCCACTGCTGTGGTAGAACTGGTGGTCTCACCACTTTTGAGCCCAAGACTCAAATCTCTGCTTTTGCACTTGGCAGAGCAGGGCATGAAACTGTGTCTTTAAATCCCTGTGCAACGGGCTCTTCTGAAATTACTATTTCCTTTCTCTGCCCCACAGTTTTGATAAAGAAGCATTTTTCAATGGAAAAAACACCACTACCAATACTTTGGCTGCTCCTTCTGCAGGCATCGATCACAGCTTCCCAACCTGTATCACTCATACATGTGCGTCTGACAGAAATTACAGCTTTGGCCTTTTCTGCCCTCAGACTCCCAAAGTGTTTAAAACAAAAGTTGCAATAGCTGCTCTAACCACTCTGTAGGGTTCTTCTGGGGCTTTCCAAGAATAGCTTTTGGACATGGACAACCCTGTTTCCTTTTGTCCTTTATTCATAATCTCTCTATAGCTCCTGTCTTGGATAAGGAATTCCTGTACAGTGTGATTTCTTTCCTCCTCTCTGGCCATGCTTGCCTGCCCTCCCCCTTCATACGCACATTTCTTTACTTCAGGGAAAGAGTGTCTCTTTGGTCTTATTCCATCACATAACACTAAAAACATTTTTCAGTTTAAGGGCTGTTAGAGCATGCTACGGACAAGTCATTGTTTGAATTCAGTGTCCAGAGAATACCCCTTTAAAACAGTAGAAATAAGAGGAGTGAGAAATGCCTTCTATCTGGCACGGAGAAACAGGCATGAACCCTGCTTACCCATCAAAGTCATGTCTTAAATCCTTCCCTTTTGAACGCAGCTGGGTCTTCATGATGAGAGGACAGGATCCCCCAAATTTACCTTTCTACCCTGACAAAGAAGACTGCAAAGTTGGGAATGCTCCCTCCCCATGGCCCCAGGGACAGTGTTGGTTGCCCCTCCTGTGCCACCCAGCCTGATGGCCATGGCCATGCCACCTGCCCCACGGCATTTACAGGAGCCTGTAGACACTCCTGGGGCAACTGTTTGCTGTGTGACATTCCCACCCCAGCCCAGGGGCAAGGGGCAGCCGCCGGTAATGAGACGAGCTGGCATGGCAGCCAGCAGCGCTCGAACAAAAGGTTCTGTAGCATTGCCAAGTGTTGTCGGATGCAGGGAAACTCACAATAAGAGCTTTCATCTTTCATTATGATCGAATGCTCCTACTCTAGCCTGTTGGAAATACCATCTTTTGAGATGCTATGGGCTTGCCGAAGTTCATGCAAGGTAGTATAAACCAGGGGGCAAGTTATTTGCATTTTCTTTTGGCAGAAGCTTATACATAAGAGCATGGGGGTGGGGAGCCTAAATTAAAAGCCACTTAAGTGGGTACTTGAGTAATTATTGGGAGGCTTCTGAAGAGACATTTTTGTCAGTAATTAAGGAGAACATGGCTTTGTGCTGGGTACAGGTGGCAATATGGCACCGGAGATCGTCAGCACTCTGAACAGAGATGACCAGTTACCCGTTAGCTGCAGAGGCATGTTGGGATTTTCTGCCCAAAGAGCATCCTTCAGACTTGAAAGAGAGCCAGGGCAACAGAGGGGCTGAAATCCTGATATTTTCACAGTCTCAGATCCTTTGCACCAGGGAAAGAGAGGAACAAAATTATTTTCAGGAAGCCATCTAGCTCCCAAGGTCCCTGTTGGTCAGCAGAGGTGGGTCCCGCTTGTGCCTCTTTCTTCAGCAGCCCCAGAGGCCCTGAATTCCTGGAAAACCTCCCAACCCAAAGGAAGTAAAGCAAAACTGCTGGGTAGTTCCAGCGTGGAGGAGGGTTAGCTTATGCCTCCTATCAGTTGTGTCGGCGGGTTAGTTGTGACCCGTCTCCAAGGATGCTCTCTCTCTCTCTCTTCCTTGACTTGTTTTCCTAAGTCTCCTGCAAGCTTTGTCTCCCATTTGCGTGGCTTTGGGGAACTTTCTGTTTGTTAAAGAAAACCAATAACACATGCTCCCTTCTCAGTGTTAAGAGCCAAATACTTTAAGAGGCAAATTTCTTTAGTCCGTTATAGCAGATACTTCTAGAAGCTGGAAGCTGTAATACCTACTCCATCCCACCTCAAATGCTGTAAAATGTGAGGTGAAAGAAGGTGCCCTCCCATGAAAAGACTGATCTGAGAATGACGTGACTGAGAAATACAGCTACTTTTAAGTCTGCAGCAACTTCCTCATGACAAACTCAGGCACTCAGGAAATTAAGTGTGAAGATCTGTAGCTACCAGGGCAGTGTCTGCTTCCTCATTAAAGATGCAGGTAAAGAAGCCTGAAGACAGTAGCAGTAAAAGGAGCATATGCAACACAAACATGTCCTTGGGAAGGAGCATATTTCATAGACACTTCATTACCTTCAACAACTTTGAGGTCCTTGCTTATTCATCAGCAAGTCTTAAATGTCATGAGCCAAAAAACGTGGGCTGGGTTTATCACAATGGACATAAATGAGCTAGACCTCCAGATCTCACTGGGATGCTCCAGGGATCCCCCCCGCCAGCTCCATCCTCAGCCTCTTGCCCTACCGATTCTCTGCGCTGAACGTGGGGTGCGCAATAGATCCCTGCGCAGCAGACACCAGCTTTTGCCCCAGTTAAACATGCCAGACTGACTCCCGTAAAGTTCGTCTTAAAAAAAAAATAACAAATAGTTGACGTGAGGAGGCAGGCACCAGGCATTTGTTCTAGAAAAGGCTACGTGCTACTCCCAGCCTTATTTGCACTTGGATGGCTCCAGCAGCTAACGCAATCCTCTCACTTTTCTTTCTTGACAGTACCCAGCACAATGTAGGGTCTGAAAAGTCTTCTTTCTGTTGTTATTCATTTAACCATTTCACATGTCAGTTTGAATTTGGCCCAGATTCTCAATTTTGTGAGGGGGGAAAAAAAACCAACAAAAACCAGAACGCCACAAAGCCCAGAGCATTCATAAACCTTCAATCAAACAGAAAATATGCCCACAATATTGTATAGCTTGAATGACAGCTTTTCTTTTTAAAACAAAGGATGCTCCCTTGTGTTGCTTGAAACCCTGGCACTGGAGCAATTAAGAAAGTGAAACTGGCTACAAACTAAAGCAGAATGGACATGTTTCATAGATCTTCATTGCCCAGGCAGAAAGAAATGTAAACAGGGCATAAATTACAGCAGCCAAAGGACAGATAAGCTGAAGGACAATGCTGGCACAAGAGCAAACGGCTAGAAACTGGCCAAGAATAAATTTAGAGTATAAATTTGACATGGTTTCTAGCGATCAGAGGAGTGAGATGCTTCCAATAGGACCAGTGGGCACTGTGAAAAGATGGTGTGCCACAGATGGCAATAACATGAGCCAAGAGACCCTTTCTCTCATCTGTAGCACCAAAACTTTTGGGCTTTAAAAGAATGGGGAGACATCTAATGTGCACTCAGTAGGTTTTTTTAATGAGCACTGTCCCTTTAACCTTTGCTAATTGTTCCATCTTAAAGTATATCCTAATAGCCTTGCTCATTTAATTGATGAATTAAAGTAAGCAACAGCAATTATTGAGTGTTTTTATTTAGTGGTGTCGTTAAATAAAGCGAAAGAAAATAAGATCTCATAAAATACAAATGGTCTTATGTAAGTGTTGTTAGGGATGCAATGACAGGAGGGCATTCAGTCAAGTGTTTATATCGTTACTGTCATTCAGACATCAGCTCCAAAGCTTATCTAATTTGAAAGCCACTCCTGCAGATCTCTGCTATTGATTGGTGCAGTCTGCAGGGACACCACTTCCCTCAAACTCATTCCAGATTAGGGAAGCTGTCAGCTCCCACGTGTGGGGTCCCCTGGCCAGCTGGTACCCACATCTGTCCACATGTGTCTTTTCTGCTTGCTGGATACTTTGGAGATACCCAGAATCATCTGGTGGGGGGAGGAAGGGGGTTATTCTGTTGGCAGGGTGAGTTAGGAAGAAATGTACCCCTCAGCTCTTCTCCCCAGATCTCCCCTCACCAGGATTGCTGGTCTCTCAACTTAGCTACTACTCAGCCTAAGTGAAACTTAACGTTTATGCCTGTAATTTCTGCGCTGAACTGCTATATTGCCAGTTAATATTGTTTAGAAATGAATTGCTGCTGCATAATGTACGGCAGAACAACAAATACACATTAGCTACATATCACAAATCAGATAATTACCAACCAAGATATTCTTATGTATGTTCAACCTCTTATACGATGTAATAGGACACTATCAAAATAGAGCTCGCATTACAATGACAGTTTTGGCTTCTAGCACTTTGGCTTTTATTGCAATAAATTCTAATTTTCTGATTTTTATCTGCTCCTCCCCCCCTGCTCCTAGTAGCATAGGAATTATGATTATGCCAGCTCGAAAACTAGACTGCCTGTTTTTAAAGCAGTCTTCCTGCCTGATTCACAAGCACAGCACTGAAGCATTTGAGACGCAAACATTGCAGATCATCCTTAACGCCAAAAGCAAAGCACCGAGTTGACAGGCTTCACTTCAACTCCTGCATATGCCACCAACCCGCAGAGTGACCACAGGTCTGCACCCTCCTCCCCGTGCTTCAGATTCCTCCCATCACTAAAATGAGGGCGATGATACTCCTTTTGTGAGCCTTTACCATGGGAAAGCTTGAAAAGATGCTTTCCTAGGGGGGTCAGGTGGATTTTAGCCTGGGATTTTTCAAGCAATGCAGGCAAGGGGTGCCGATGGAGGAGCCCCCACTTTCCCTGTGCTCACACAGATGGAGCTGACAGGAAGGGCTCCTCCCTTTCTAAAAGGACAGACACACTCTTCAGCTGACACCTTTCATAGCGTCCCCTCGGCGTCCGGCTCAGCTCCTCTCCACCATGAGCTGTGACCCTGTCACATCTTACCTCCCCGTGCGAGGCCATGAGGAGCTGCTGCGGGGGAGCCCTGGCCCCACCAGTGTGCTCTCCCCCCTCCCCAGCTCCTCCAGCGTATTTACAGCTCACAGGATTTCTGTGCCACTGACGGAAATGACAAGGTTGCCACCTCCTTTCACCAGGACTTCGATTTTTAGCCCCACGGTCCCTCTGCACCCAGTACGATGACACAGGAGGTCTGCAGCCCAGAACCGGGGGAAGAAGATGGAGGTACCAAGCCAGGCTGGGGCACACTTGACCCTGTGCCCCAACAGCCACCGGACAAGCAGCAGGGACCCACTAATCCCACCCAGACTCCTGCAGGACTCAGGATATCAACAACAAAATCATTTCGACTAACAAGACGCTGCTGTGGGATATCAGAGCAGCCCTGTATTTCCAGCACGTCGTATGGGGGGGTTGGTGCTGCAGGCTCTATCCAGCTCCTGGGAAGCACCGGGGCTTCACAGATGTGTTTCCCACTCAGAAAGATCCTCTCCCATCCTGCATAAACAACTGAGGGATCCGACTACGGCAGCACGGCAAGAGTGACTGCGCCCCAAAGGGTTGTAGGATTAAAGCTCTCAGCATATGCAACTTCAGAAATTTTTCAGGGATTTTTTTTTGTGCGCATGAGGAGGGTGAAAAATAAGAAAAATACATACCATTGCACTGAGTCGTCTTTTTTTTTCCCCCTACAATTAATTAAAAAAGAAAAAGGAAAACAATCTTGGGTTCACAAAACTATTTCATTTTGCTTGAATTTAACTTTGTTCCTTTTCCATAATATTTAACCCTTGAAAGGTTAATTTTGAGGAAAACACAAAACTTTTTTAAACTTTCCAATGTCACTTTTTTTTTTTTTTCGTGGAGGTGGGGGGTGGATTGCAAAATATCTTGGAACTTGTTTCTCATGGAAAAATTTGAAATGCAATTAGGTATGATTTGGAACAAAGTAAGCCTACTCAAGATCGTGATTTTATGTATTTTTTTCTAAAATTGGGAAAACATCTAATTTCACCTCTAAATCCACCATTGTTTTTTGTTTGGGGGCATCCTGGTCACTGCTGCATCTAAGCCAAAGCTTTCCTAGTTTTGTTTCCAATGGTCTGTGAGTTAGAGCAAAACTATTTTTTTTTTCTTTTTTCCACATGGAACAGTCCGAATCAGGTATTTGTAATTTAGAATGGAAGAGGCCCAATTAATCCCTTGTGTAATGAAGGTGGACAATCCTAGGGCATGAGGATCCACAGACTGATATGCAACAGAGAGGGAAGACAGCCAGATATGGGAGCTGGAAAGAGAGAGCCTCTCACGCAAGGTGAACCCACCACACCAGTGTTGCTGCTGAAACGGAGCAAAAATACCAGAATCTCTAACCAAGTGAGGAAAAAGCCAAGTTTGAGTTGCTTCTCCCCAAGCTACAGCAGTGTCCCCCTGGGGATGACCACGTACCACAGACCTCCGCTGCACCAAGGGACACGAAAAGCCTGGCAGCAGCCCAGCCCCGTGCCCTACGCAGTGGCGTGCACTCTTTACGCCGCAAGAGACTTTGAGCATCCACACTCGGACCCACGCGGACTTAGGAAAATGGCAATAAAAACCCACCGCCTACTTACATCAGCCCAGATAAGCGCGTGCACCCCTGGATTTACACGGGAAGGAGGCCACTAATGGATTTTTATCTCCAACTACGCCCTTCCTGAAGCGCCCCTCTCCCGGTCCAGCCTTTGCCAGCGGCTGCGGAGCGGCAGCGCCGCCCAGCGGTGGCTGAGCCGCAGGAGCCGCCGCTCCGC
>VXBO01014185.1:387787-411716 GCA_013400135.1 Rhinoptilus africanus
GGTCTCAGCAACTCCACGTTTTTTAAAAAAAAAAAAAAGACATCTGCATGTGGCTTGACCAGAATATTTGGTGAATTTGTGCCATTTTACAGCGCTTGAAACAAACTTGAAAGAACTGAAAGCAAGGAAAGTTTTCCTCTGAATAAAAGAATAGGCAAGCATTTGGCTTGCAATGTGCTTTATTCAAAGTATTTTTAACAAGTTAGAAACAGCGTCCTTCCTTCTGTTGGAGTTTTGGACTAAGTGTTTAAAAACTCATTCTTTCCCTCTAAAATTTTCAGCACCGCATGAAACCCCAGCCCTGTTGTTCTCACAGCACTAAGTTAAACCACCTCTCCCCTTCACAGCATGCAGCCCTTGTGCTCCTGATCCAGAGAATCTGAGTGCAAATTCTGAGCTAGAATTGCTTGCTCCTAAATGCAAAGGTCTATAACTGACATTGGAAATGCCTACTCGCCTCCACAGATCTTGCTCTGCTTTACAGACTCTAGAAAACCGAGTATGTACCAAGGTCACCTTCACTCCTGGCTGAAAATGCAAACAGCAACAGGGTGGAACAAATCCCCCGTTTAACGGCGCAGAGCAACACCCTGCAATGTCCCTGCCGGACCGGCCAGGGGACAGCACAGTGAAGGAGACGGGGATTTTTGAGCAAGCCATAGGCAGCTAAGTCAGAAGCTGACCAGAGCCTTGGAGCAGACATCATTAAACACCCTGGCCTTGTTTTCCAGCTAATCAGAGAGACCATATGGGTTTCAGTGCTTTTTTTTCTACTCCAGAAAGGGTACGCAACAGTTTTTTACGCTCTCCTTCCCTTCTGCCTGGTCCTGGTCGCTGTGAGCCAAGACTCACTCGGCAGCAGGAGGCAGCTGCCCAAATCCGGACCTGCGGTTGTTTCATACACAAAATTTACAACAAGGGAGGCAGTTTTTGCCCCTTTACCATCCATTTTAGCATAGTCATCTTATACAAATGGTGAGAGCTGGGAAGCTTAGGTTCTGCATTTTAACTGTCCGCGTATACATCCAGCAAAACGTGGTGAGTGCCCCTGGGTATTCCGACAAGCAATAAGGGACACCACTCACACGGATGTACTACCACATCAGCCCCAGATATTACAACCTGCAAAGTAACGTAGGTGCACACGTTACAAAGAAAAACATTCGCTAACTAGCTTGGCCTTAGCTGTATTGCTTGTTCCTCTGTCTGCAAGTTGTGAAAGTCCCCTCTCGCTCTGTTATTCATAGCTATTTGTTTATGTTGCCTTGAGCAGCTCTTGCTCTGCCGGTCATGCAAGCCCAACATTTGTAATTTGTCCTACAAAATAGGAAATTAATGTAGGAAAGAGACTGCATACAGCTTTCCACCTCAGCATTAATGTCAAGCACGATATTCCATTTTAATGAAATAAAATGGATCTCTGCTGTACTGGCTAGTTGCTTGCCTGGAAAAAGGAAATTTCCACAGTCCTTTTGGTCCCACACCCTGACTCTGCAGCAAGACCTGGGAATAAATCACAGGGGCAAATCTTCTAACTTTTCTAGAAACAGATCTATTTAATATTTGTTCTTCAAATCTTCAAGATTTGCAGAAAATGAACAGAAAAGAAGCCCCAAATGCAGCTATTCCTGTCTGAATACACATTTCTGCTACAGAAACGTGTCAGGTATTGCTTTAGCTCACCACAAGTACTGCAGAGCCATGCTTTAAATGAACTTACCTGTAAAAAGCAGTGGCTTTACTGCTGGCTGCTCTCCGACTGGCAAACATATTACAAAGTGAGAATGTAGCAGTCACATCTCTGGCCTATTTAAATAAATCTTTGAGGTTACCTTGCCCAGCAAAATCACACTGATAGAGCCCATTATTTCTAACACACCGCTGTTTTCTCTCCTGGGTACTGTTTTCCTTCCCACTATAACCTGTTTACACAATTAGGCGTTTCCTACCCTGAGACACAACCTTTGCAGTGTCATTGATCACAGTGAATAATAAGTACATGAAGGATGCTGCAAAGTCTCGGTGGGCCAACACTGAGCTCTCCCTTTTAGCAATTTTTCCAGTAGATTTTGTTTGGAACAAGGTGTAAGAACAGCCAGAACAGCCTCCTGTGTACCTACAACACAGCTCTGGGCACAGCACAGGTATTAACTCTATTTGGAATAAAATGACCTGAAAAGAACACAGCTAGTGTTCTACCTTGTTAGCTTTATGCTAGGGGAAGTAATTAGGGTTTCTATGAGATGGTTTCATTTTACAGGATTCTTACAGGTTTTTTTGATGCTAAGTAATTACAGAGACTTCCCAGCCAGTGCCTGTTACACCAGTGCGCACAGCAGTAAGGGCAGCCACTTCTGCTTGAGCAGGACCCTGCCTCAGGCACACGGTGCCCCGCCAAAAGCGAAGGAGGCGCAAATGCTGCTCCTACTTACGCTGAAATCTGGGGAGTCTCCCTGGACTTGCAGAGGGGCTGCCAGGAGCGCACAGAGCCCCGCTCCCGTCTCTCGTGCTGCTGAGTCTGGCACAGGTAGACACAGCGTCGAGAGCTACTGCGCGCTCGCCGGGGTGACGGTGACAACCCCGTCATGCAGCCTACTGCTCAGCGTAGCCTCATGGGCTGGTACCACACTCAGCAGCGGGACTGCCAGCAGTACACAAACCAGCCTGCCTAAAACTCATTCTGGTATGAACCACATTTCTATCTTTATCACATCCTTTTATACAAGCTGGCTGCGGGCTTCCCTCTCCTCCTCTCACCTTACAGTACCTGAGCTGCTGGCTTCTGTCTCCCAGCAAGGAAAAATGTGTCCCGCAGTACAATAAGCCCCTGGTTCCTCTGTGTGTCTGCACAGCTGGAAAAACACAGGTTCAGGAAGCTTTGCTTTTTGTAACATGGCACAGCAATGCAAGGAGCTCCTGGGGTGTTCACGGTCTGCTGTCATTGCCCCCGCGAGCTCATGGCAGGCTGGCGTGGTGCTCCAGCCTCCCAATGCCTGCCTGCCCCGGGGGAGTGGGGTTACTGGCCTGGCAGGAGCCGTGAGTCCGCCAGGCTCTGGGGGGGTGGGGTTCTGACCCTGCGTGCCAGCATGGACCGAGCCTGTGTCTCGCTGTCGTGCCCTTTTTCCGGTGGTCCCGCAGGCGCCTTCTTGCAGCCAGTGAAAATTCAAAATGACTCTTAGTGAATAATTAATTGTCATCATCCTGGATCATCTTTAATGAATGAAAAGGCTGGAAACCTGCTGGGCACAAGATCACGGCTCCGTGATTGGGGCACAGATGTGCATTTCTGCAGGTGTTCCCTTAAGTCCCTACTGAGAGATCCTCAGGCTGTGGGTTGAAATCCCCATTCATTATCTCCTCTTGGGACCCAGAAACCTGAAATGCTGCAGGAGAAATGTTAATTTTCACTAAAGATGTCAGACGCATAACAAACTGGGCACAGAAAAGGCATTTCCCTGTGGAAAAGGCATTCCTGCAACGGGTGCAGAGAGAACAGTGGAGAGAAAGAAAACAGGCTGGGCTTGGCAGATAGGTTAAGTGACTTCTGTTTAAGCACGGGTATTTGTAGCTCCCCGAGCCACGTGCCCGTGTTCAGGCTGTCACCCCACAGGGAGAGGGGTCTCTCAGCCGCCCGCCAGCTGCCATCACTGCACCGGTTCTGCAAAAGAGGGTTAATCTGTCCCTGCCGCCGTGCCACCGACCCGCTGCAGAGTGCATGGCCCATTTATCCCTGCCGGGGCTGCTGCAGCGCTGCCAGCTCCACCGGGGATTTGGCCGCTGACCGACACACGGAGGCTTAGGGAAGGGCTGGCGAGGGGTTCCAAACCCACACAGCTTTCCAATGGGCATGAGCATTCAAAAGGGAGCGATTAATTTCTTTGCATCTTTAGAAGCCAGGATACTTGTTTAAGCAGCAAAACGTGCCCTTAGGAGCTCACCTTCCTCTCCCCAGTGTTGGGCTTTATAGGTGACAGCAGCAACACCCTCCCCAGACCCAGGGGCTGGAGGGGCAGGGGACAAACCCGCTCGGTCTCCCACCTGCCTGCAGCCCCTCGAAGCCATGCGGCCGAGCAGCCACCCAGAGGAATCGAGGGGGTGCTCTGGCTCCTCATTAAACCAGGAGGAGGAAGGAAAGGCCTTGGGCACAATTACCTTAACAAAGCTGGCAGCTCTGCATGCTGACAGCACTGGCAGCTGCACAAGCACAACCACCGGCACTTTCAGACCCTTTAAAAAGCGTAAAGTGCCCGGCAAAGCAAATACCTGTCTGAAAGGAGCCTGGATAGCCATGCTGCAGAGCAGGCAGTGAGCTTGTCTCTTAATTAAGCATATGCTCATAGAAAGCATCTGTGCACTGAGAAGCCTCAGCCCTTCCCTGCTTCTGCAGAAAGCGGCTCCCCTGCCAGCAGCTGCCTCCCGGCTGGGTAATGATGTGGGTGACATTGGCCTTAATGCTCACAGGAGGCTTGCGGGGTGCCGCCAGCCACAGCACAGACAGCAATCGGAAGGTGGTTGGTTGTTTTTTTTTTTTCCCTTTCCAGACTATAGAAACTACCAGTGACTTGCAGGTGATGAAAACCTAGAAACTACAGAGGTAAAATGCACGGTGAGTGTCTTGCAGAGCAGAGAAAAAAGCATCTCGCATTCTGCCTGGCACGTATCTTTTGGACTGGCATCTTATTTGTGTCACACAGAGCCGCAGGTTAGGCTGGCGGGCGCCAGTAGCACTATAACATATGGCAAGGAACATTTTAAAGCTGCTGCTGCTCCCACCCGGATCAGACCCAGTTTGCAGATGGGAGGTGCGGAGGCTGCTCCTGCGCAGGCTGGGTGAGCCGTCGGCAGGCTTCAATCCGCCTGCCTTGCTGAGGGATTTTTTTTGCTTCATTATGGAAAGGTACCAGGACACAGTCAAGTTCAGTCCGGCTCCGACAGGACATTCTTCAAAACTGGCCTGATGGGCTCCTCTTTCCTGACCATCGTGGGAATTTGCTGCAGATATTCCCCATCTGCGTCTCTGCTCCCCATATTGTACTTCCTTTGGTTCCCTACACCGATTATGCAGATATTTGCACAGTGTCAGAAAAAGCAGAAAGAACGCAGAATTTTGCACAACTGATTCGTTCAGATAAGCATGCAAAGCACTTTAACAGGTATCACAAATTACATAAAAATGCTCTTTTCAGTTCCTTATTTTGCTTCACTCTATGAATATTGCAGTACAGTCAAAAAACAATAAGTAAATAAAAGACAGAAACATGGGCTGGTGTTTTAAAGCTAGGGATGTCTCCAGGAATAGCTATCAGTCTGTATCATTAATTTTCAAGCTTGACGAAGGTTATCATTAAAATAAATGGCTCATACATGCATCTAAACTAGGTTAGAGTTTGAAAAGCTATCTGGCAGATTTGTATATGTATCCTTTGCTAGTTTCAAGAATAGAAACTGAAATCCAGTACAGAAGAAATAGTAGCCACAAAGTTAACAATATTTTTTAGAAAATACTTTGGCCACACTTTTCTGTCAAAGAAGTGCAAATACCTGACATTCCCTTCAAGTGATAGAAGCTGGGCATGTCAGGCGCTTGGCTGAGAATAGCCCAAAATTTTTCTGTTCTGGGGATGATCACATTAACTGGAAGAACACTAACTGTGGTCCAAGACTAGAGTAATCCTGATGCTTCTTACAGGACATAAGTTTAACAGGAAAGTCCCATGGAGGATTGGTCAGGGGCAAAGCATTACTGAACTGAAGGTGTATTTGAGCTATTGGTAGGCACATGTAAGTATAATTTATTTATCCTGAATAATTAAAACAGCAGAAAAAATAAAATGCTTGAGCTGCAGCATAACTTATACCAGCACATACTGGCTGCTCTGGGTATGTGCATATGTGATGAACACGTTAGCACTGAACACGTTAGCTGCTGCACCTAGCTAGATTAGTAAAGCAAATTATGCAAGTCTTTGCCCTGCACATCCCCAAATTCAGTGCAAACATCCTAAAGGGAAAAAATCCATCACTACTACAAGAAAGATGGTGAGAGGAACAAGTCCAGCGATTGCTAATGGACACTCCAGGAGACAGCGTCCTTGTGAGACGTGACTCACCCAAGGAGGGGACAGAGGTGATGCAGAGTCCTAGGCTGGAGGTCCCAGCTCTGCACCACTAGGGACTGGTTAGGTCTCAGGGACAGAGGCTCCAAGGAGCCTGACACTGCTGATCTAAGATCACCCAAAGCAGCATAACACAAGAAGCCTTCAACAGAGAGAAAGGTACGACCACCACAACTGCCTCCACCCCTCTGACAGAGGGGAACAGCAAGGACTCTCTTGCAACCAAGTGGAACGATTACTCCCAGGTAGTCCTTAGGTCCCTGCTGACAAACGTGCCCTGCTCTCCTCACAGGACTGCAGCAATGCTCAGGGTCAAGGGAGGCCCTACCTGACCATACTGCCACCCCAAGCCTCTATCCCTTCTCTCATTATCAGGCTCTTGGTGGTGGTTTAAGGGTCTCCAGGTGGTTGACAAGAACTGTAGGTCTGACAAACATCCTGCTACTGGGCTACTGATAACCTTCTCCTCTGCCCTGTACGCCATTCAAAGGACACAGCTATCTAGCTTTCCTGCAAGGCTGCCTGCACATTTCCCTCTAGACTCTAGAAAAGGCAGAAACCTCCTTTGAACTGCTGTGTAGCACAGGCCCAAATGACCACCTGGAATATCTGTAGAGACACCAGGGACTTCTCACTTGCTTTTGGCTCACATGCTGTAATCCTCAGCCAACTTTGGGGAAACAAGGAGAAAACCCTTGTGTTTGATCACCAGAGCCAAAGCAACAGATTTATCGCAGCTCCACATTACACAAGCCACAGTGATGGATCACCTGCATGCCATTAACCTGGCTGGACCACACAATGGATACCCTGGACTCCCGCTCTTCCAAAACATATCCACCCTGGCCCGAGCTGGGGAGGCATTTCTGCTAATGCTAATGGCCTAACGACACAGCTGCAGAGAGCTCACTCCACACACCAAAGGCAGTGGGAACACATGCACAAATACGTACACGCTCACCTGCCACTTCATGACAGAATGTGATTTGTAAAGCACCACTGCTTCCACATCCTTCAACATTCAGTAAAATGCACCCAGATTTTGTCAGAGGAGAATTAGATGTAGGAAATATCCCGTGGAAACATCCTTCTGTCTATAAGCAATGTCAACTTTTCCCCTCTAGACTAAAAAAGAAGAACAAAGCAAGGGTTTTTTTTTCAATTTGTTTCTTTTACTTAGCAAGTTACATTATCACAGGAAAAAACAAAACCTCAAATCCAAATGTCATCTTCTACTGGCTCTCCCATCGGTTTCCTTCTAGAAACTCTAGTTCTCCTTTCTAAAGAACTTTTTGAATCTTTGGGAGCAAAGACAGAAAGCATCCCCCGTGCCCTGCAGACTGCTGGGCTCAAATTACTTAGTGGATTATCTCTTTATGATTAAAGGATTTTGGCTCATGTTCAGAGATGTTACAGTCCTTCCCGTGAGGGGTCCTGTTTACTCAGCCACATCAGCATTTGGTGCAAGTGTAAATGCTTGGAGGAAGAAGGACTAGCCACCAATTTGGGTTCAGTTCAGAATATTCCTGTGAAAAGCTGTCAAGAGGTACTGGGTTTGGGCACAGGTTGGGCACTAGATGGAGGAGAAACAGGTATAGACTTGGTTTTTGCCAAATGGATGCATTTGTTTCCTTAACTATATAAAAACATAAAAAAGCCTCACATCCATGAGGGGATATAAGAAAGAATTGATTCCAGTGAAGTCATAGAATCATAGAATATTTTGAGTTGGAAGGGACCCACAAGGATCATTGAGTTAAGTCCTCAGGGACCTTCAGGTAGAAGCGAGGGCAAAAAAATATATTTGTACATCTGTTGCATCTTTTTTTAACTCAGCACCTGTTCTATACAAATATTTATCCTACAACTGGCTGCTCTAGAGGCATACAATAAGATACCTTTTAATGAATTAATTCTAAACCAAAATCAAACAACATGCTGTACCTACTCAGCTTACTGGGAGGACATTCAAGCCCTCCCTCACAAAGCCTGGCAGAGATAGGGCACGGTTACCTCAGTTGCTGCCCCTGTCCTCCTTTCAGTCTTGTCACAGCCCAGGGACTTTCTCTGCATGGCACAGGGCATGTGGGCAGCAGGAAGAGCGGACTCATGCTCCAGAGAGCCCATCTTGCTGGCTGACACTCCTCCAGCCCTAATGGCATGGGATTCATAGCATCGCCTGGCCTGGGCTTAAAAATAACCCAACTGAAGCTGGTTAGAAAGATTTATGCTTTTCAGCAAGTACCTTGCTTCCAGCCTGTATACCACGATCTCCCGACACAGCACAAAAACATCTTTATTTTAGGATCAGGATGTCATCACACTGTTCACAAGGGCCATCCTAAACCCGATCAGGTGTTTTGCTTCACTATTTGTTGCAAATGCCGGGCTGAGCCTGCAGCCCGAGTGGGCAGAGAGCTCCTAGTTGCCAGGTTGGCCTGGTTCAATCCTCTCATTCGTTCCTGTGTGCTTAACCTGATTGCCACTGCATCAGAAGGTCATGCAGCTGCACGTGGGCAGTCCTATATGAAAGCCTACAGGTTATGTTCAGGTTTGGCTTAAGTAAACCCTCCAGAAGCCTAACTATCAGGAACAGATAAATATATAAAGATAAAATCTTCACAGCCCACTGTTAGGTGCAGGTCAGGGTTACTGAGATAACTACATTGCAAGCATAAGGGCAGAGACAGATTAAGTGACCTTGGTTTGCTTTATCATGTGGACAAGTGAAGTCATGCATGAAAGCCTCTATGTGGCCTTTTGCATTTGTAACCATTTCGCCTTCCCAGTGGGCAGACACAGCTCCTTTTAAGATTCAGACGGCGTGCTGGTGAGCACTCTGAATGCGGGAGAACTTGCATTTCCAATGCAAAATGAAAATCCCTGAGTCACCATTTTATCAGGTGCTGAATAAGAACAAGTTTATTTTTTCATGTCTATAATTATATGTTTGGAAGGGGCTGGAGCAGCTCTCAGAATAAGGAGGGAAGATGCTCAAGTGAGCTGTGCTGATGGAGAGGGCCCTTGGTTGGACAGGGCAGGGGGAAAAGCAGTGCTGGGGCCAGCAGAAACCAATGCTCCCTGGCAAAACATGCTCTGCTTGTTTCTTTCCAAAGTTCTCCTTCACAGCACAATAAATGTTTGTGCTTTAGGAAGGATCAGAACTGGGCAGGAAGAAAACAAAGGTTTTGTTTGGCTAGGGGGACTTTTTGGCTATGGTACTATGTTTCTATAATCAAATCAATTCCAAGCCAGGCCAGAAATGAGCGCAGACAAACAAGAATTGGCTTCCCCACTTAAAATACATTAACTTCCCAGCATTTCCTAGCTAGCAGGCAGGCCAGGATGGGCATACTTAACGTCTCATCCCTAGAAGTTGTTTCTTCTCAACAAGGAGAGAGAACACCAAAGAAAAGAAGGAAATAGAGCGTTTGTATCATTCTTGACATATGGCTATACCTGGGTGTTTGCTTTTGGCAGTTCTGTGCCTGTCACATAGCCCAGCCCCTCCATCAGGGAGCTGTCGATACTGGGAAAATTGAGTTTACTCTTAATGATAGACCACTGGCTGATTGCTTATTGGCTCTCCATACTGTGGTTAATGATCCAGGGGTATTTGTCTTCTGCAGCCCTGTCATGACACTCCCACCTCTGCAACTATAGGTCTGAGGCACATCTCAAAAGGGGAGGGACACCTAATCTTTAGATTTCACTTAGTTGTATTTTGGGATGGAGAAGATTTCAGGAGCAACAAACACAATGTGAATGTCACCTGGAGGGGGACTTCAAACCTAGATTAGGTGTGTAGGTGCTAACAAGGGCAATCTCACCCATTCGTCTCCCTGCGTCTCGCTACACCTTTACTGCTCCTTCCTTTCCAACAGTGCTTGTGTGGCCACATGATAACTAGGGTAAGGCTGATTTGATGGAAAATTAACTTTATGAAAAATAATTAAAAAAAAGAAAAAGGTTAGTTTTCTGCTCTGGCTTACCACCGAGCACTAGCATCAGCATAGGGCGAGAATAAGAGTAAGTGCCCACAGATGATGGGAGCACAGGCTTGTCCCCCTCTCTTACACATCAGTGAAGCCACTGAGGAACTGCATCCTTCGCACCATGCTCCTACAAGAACAACCTCTTAGTCAGCTCAAAGATTGAACGTGCCCTGCAAATCCCTAACCTGAACCAGGGTTCTCAGCCTCCCTAAAGAGAATACTCTAGAGACTCATCTATCTTACTTTTTTAATTCATCACATATTTAAAACAAAACAAAATAGAAAAATCCCAACTTGTTACCAATAAATGTCCCCTGCAAGCACAGGTCTCTTCAGGAAGGAGTAAGAGACTTGACAGATGACAGCCATAATCCTTTATGTGTGCCTGGAAATTGCTTAAATATTACTATGGCCATTAAGGATCTACAGAGACCCCAGTGGGATCTGACTCTCTAAATTGCAAGATCAACCACTTAGATGAAAGAACCTCTCTTATGTTGAGTCAAGCGGACTTGAGAAGGAAGCAGAGGGGAATAATCATCCTCAGCCTTTTAACAAACATCTGTAAGTGGAGAGGTAAGAGATGAAAGAAGATCAATAAACATATTACCAAACTAAACTTCCACGGGTAATATTTAGACATCATAGAAGCTGTCACCTTAAGAATAAGAGAGAGAAAACAGATCAGAAAAAGAGAGAAATCTTCAAAAGTCTGTTCTCAGATGGCCATTTCCAATGGCAATCATACTAATTGCACACATAAATTAGGCAAACAATCACGAATTTTTCAAAATCAAGCCCCATTTGTGTTACTCCTGCAAGAGTTTCCAATCAACAGTTTTCAATTGCAAATACAGAACAGTTTAGTCATCAAAAAGTAAAAGGATGAACAATATACTGAACACAAAAGCAAAACAATCTCTTCCCTATCTTTCCCACGCTTCTGTAACCAATTCCTTCTGAACATTTAGAAGAACATTTTCTATTGACACAAGCCATAAAAAGACTTTGGTTTAATGAGCTCCTCTCATCTTAAAAAATACAGAGATAAAAATGTAAATGCACAATAGAATGTTTCAAGTAATTTGAAGGGGCTATTATCAAAGTATAAACATGACTATCTACCATCTGACATCCTGACTGCTGCTAATATTCTTTATGGAAATTTAAATAATTGTTTCAAAGCATAATTTACCCTTTCATCATTAAAATCACTTCCATGTTATAATTCACCTAGCTTGAGCAATGAACATACAGTCTGCTTTCCTTCTCTGAATAAGCACAGTTTTAGCAAATCACTTAAGCACGGGCTTAAAATTAACTAGCTGATTGAGGTCACAGCCCACTTTGCCTATGTGTTAGCACACTGCTGCAGGTGATGTAGGGAGGATAAGCCACAAACAACAGAGAAAAGCCTGTTTTCTCTGAAATCTACCTCCTGAGACATCTCCGTTAACATTTAGTTTGCAGAAGCTGTAAGAAATCCGTGCTGTTGCTGAGTCAGTGTTAGAAACCTTCACTGAGCAAGGCTCTCTCTGAAGGGATGGAAGGACAGGGCATTCGTTATCCACACGTCCCTCACTGCACTACCCCAGCTGCTGGCTGTCCACTTGCTAACCCTGCAGGTCTTGGCTTACAGGTCACACTTAACCCTTAGAAAGCAATTGCCTTCATCTGTTTCTTTTAACAGGCCACCAACATATTCTCCCCGGAAAACCGCACTCCTACTGAACCTTAAATACTTTTATGTGAGACATTTATAATGCATGGGCTTTTAATGGGGGCTTACCAAATGGCTGGGAGTCTCAAATGCCTCTAACTCTAAAATTCTCACAGCACGTTTTCTGCTAAATACCTAAAATCCTAACCCATTCCCCCAGCTCCACTCTCCAGACAGAGTAATATTAGACTACTTTGAAAGTTACAGTTCTTCAGTGGTCTGTACAGGTCCTGGGTTAGTCCCACAGCTACCTTGCAAAGAAGGCAGTGTCATCTCCGTTGTACAGACAGGGCCACAAGGCAGAAGCAGGTGTGGTGGCACACAGGGTGGATTTACGAGCAGACACCCGCAGCCTAAACGGCAGACTGGGCAACTCTCCCTGGCTTCCCCTATACTTGGTGGAGATCTTGTCAATAAAATCAATGGGGTTTGAGCTGCAGCTCATCTCACCATGCAGGACATTTCTATTACAAAGGAGATGAGTTGTACCCTGGCTATTCTGGTTCCTCTGCTCTGGTTATGGGGCAAGCCCGGGCCAGCTGCAGAGATCTGCACAGGAGGGGCAGCATCTCACTCCTCGCCCCACCATCTCACTTCAATGTGGAACTGGCTCCCCGAGTCTTGCTCTGGTCCATGGACAGCCAGCCGCCAGTGCAGCTCATCAGGCAGAATGGAGTTCAAAGCACCCAAAAGATAAAACTGCATCAAGGTGATCCCCTATGCTGTGTCACACAGAGCTTTCGCCATGGCCATCCTCATCTCCTGATGTGGCTAAATGGCTGACTGAGGTTGAGTCCACATGCAACCTGAGATACCAGTTTAATCACAGGCTTGTAGGGACTGACAGCTGCAGAAACTCCACTCATTGTTTGGCCGGAATAGCTGATTCACCAGCCTGCTCTCTTTTCTACACCCCACATGACAACTGCCATCTCTCCAGCTGAACTGATCCTTTGTGAGCCCCTTGGGATGGGAGCAGGGTCCCATGCAGTCCCTCATAAATGAAAGCAAAGCAAATAAATGCCTTGCCTTGTCTGTCTTGGTGTTTGAGGCAAGAGAAGGAATGGAGGAGTAAGATGTGTGCCTGTGGCCACAGGAAACGAATGGAAGAGCTGTTTTTGTCAGCAGGCACTGACAGGTGAGGACAGAGAGTGCCACTGCACATGGCATGCCAAGAAGGACAGCCTGGCTCAGGTCATCCTGCTTTTCAAAAAGGGACTTCTCGTTCTGGAGGACACACTGAACTTAATCAATCATGGTGACTTGCATTTACCTAGGATTCATTTCTCCTCCATGGCAAACTGGTTTATGTGAGATGTCTACTTGAGCTTTTTGATGGAAGTATAATTCAGAGATAGGCTGTTTGACAATGCAACAGCTTTCCCTTTCAGATCTAGTTCAGCCTCTGCTGGAGAGCAGGGAATGCATCTGACAGCCACAGAGACGGGAGAAATCACAGGGAAGAACATGACCAACAAACCCGAGAGACCACTAAACCCAGGAGTATTTCCCTTCCATGCAAAAGAATCAGAAGATCATTTAAGGGCAAAAATAAATTAGAAAGAAGCACAAGTGAAAGTTTCAATTCATTTTTCCCATTTATCCCTGCAACATTCAAGTTATAGTTTGTGCATGCTGTTGTGCTCCTCTCATTGCAACAAGCACTTACTAAAACTGGCAATGGAGAAAGGCAACAAAGGAGATCAAAGACTCTTTGGATCATAAGAGAGATAGCTTAGCAGGGGTATTTTTGAGGCCCATGAAATCACAAGCAGCACGAGAGGGGGATAGGAACTGTTACTCACTAGCTCATTCAGCACAAGGTCTCAGGAAAGCATCAACCCAAGCTAGCAGGAACCACGTTCAAAACAAAGGAAAGGAGGGGCTGCTTCATGCAACAAGTCTGGGGAAAACATGTCCACAGGCCACTATGATGCTAAAAAAGCTGTGAACTCAAGGGTAGTCTGGTCAAGTACATGAAAGAGAAATCCACTGAGAATTTCTAAGTACATTGAACCATGTTTGACTCATCTGGGAGAGCATTTGGGGGACACATCGTATTGCTGCTTTATTAGTCTTTTCTATTTATTTAATGCAGATGGAGTAAGACTACTGAGCTAGATGGACACTTTATTCTGGCCCAGTTTAATTGCTTCCTTAGTTTTCTGTGAACTGATGCTGCCTCCATATATCTTTTTTTTTTTTTGGTGACTTTTTTCAGAGAGGCTTCTTTTTTACCAGATAATATTCTCCACTCTATATTAAACCCAGTGAAGATCTGGGTCTATGACACAACAGTGCTGTGCATAAAGTGAAACTGAAATACGGAGCAAGACACACTGGCTCCTGGTCTCAAGGCTTAAAGAGAGATTATTAAAGTGTTAAAAGAAGACTGTCCCTTGGCAGTTAGTGGGGCAACATGTGCTCACTCAGTAGCAAGCACATCTTTCTAACGTTTAATGCCAGCAGTGTTTTACCAGCCAGATGAGCATTCCCATAAATAATAGAGACGTGATGCCTTTCTCTCCTCCCCAGCACTGTGCTGTCCTCCCTTCTGCAGCCTGGGAGCAATGAAGCAGCGGGGAAAGGTTGGTGGGGTTTAGGCTTGCACTGAGTTTGGAGCTCACTTGAGTGATCAGGGGCACAGGAGAGAAAGAGAAGTGATGCCTCCAGGTTGAGGAAGGTGGATGCCCCCAACCCTTCCTCCCTGCTCTGTGTGGGAGTCAGACCCACACCTGCCTTTCCAGCACACTTCAGGGCTCAGCATTTCTCTCTCCCCACCCTGCCAGGCCCTTGCCAAGATAAGATTTTGATATTAAACCCCTTTTTCCTCAGTGGACACGTACGTAAGTAGGCAATGAGCTCTCCCCACAGTGCAGGGACCACTTTGGGACAGTACAGCCCCTAGCACGCCCTTGGCTATTCCACAAAGCAGTGTGCCTGTCTGGATCCTTCTTCCAGTTTGGTTTTTACTTTTCCCCACTACCAACAAAAAAAAAAAAGCCTCTGTTTTGTATGTTTTTATATTTAGCAGACATATAGCAGACATACAGAAACTGTTTCCTGACCTTCTCTGGGAGGTTGGAGCATCCCTCGCTGAGGGGACAGCTTGCCTTGCCAGCCAGCTTGTTAGACAGAGAAGTATCGACCCAAAGGGCAGGGGCTGTGGGTGGGCAGGAGGGAGGATGTCATGGGAGTGCTCTCAGTGAGACCCTCCACTTGCCAGGAACGGCTAAGAAGTGCGAAATTCATTTGCTAAAGTGTTTCCTCAGAAAAGGATGTGCTCCCACTTAACTGTGTTTCTTACTCATCCTTCACATACCACACGAAGAAATTTGATTGTTCTAATTCACCTTTTCTAACCTCAAAAAGAAGCCCTAAACCAACCCTAAAAAACAAAGTCACAGCACCTTCTTGGCTGAGGTACTGTGAATGAGCTGCAGGGCAGTAGCAGATCTCCAGCAAGATGTTGTAAGATGTGTGTCAGCTATTTACCAGGCAAAGTGGAGGCAGGGAAAGTGCATTTCACTTGCTGAGCAGCTTGAAAATGGCTGGGAGACATGAATTATATCCCTAGAACTGCCTCTTGAGGTTAAGGGTGAGAACAGTAAAGGATTCACCACAGAAACTCCAGCAAATACAGAAACAGAGTAAAAGCAAAACGAATTTCTTTGGTTTGTCCATAAATGGTAAATCCCAGTTATTAGAGAGGAACACCTGAGCACAGCCTCAGGATGTTGAGCCATATGTGAATATTTATATACGTATTTGTCTGATCAACCAACCGAGTATTTACAAAGATTATACCATGCTTGCACAGAACATAAATACCTGGGGAAATCAGCCTTTTAAAAGCAACACCTCGGAGTCCCTCCACCCTCACCAATACACCACCTGGAATACCCCTAGGCTACTTCTAAACTCAAGAAGCAGGTCAGTAAAGGGCCTGAGCACACATTGTTGGGAGCAAGAGGAGCACCATGCACTGGGACAGAAGAAGGTGTCCCCAGACTGCAGGGTCTGCGCTTGAATTTCACTGCTGCGATTCCACATAGGGTCAGACATACTTAAAGACACTCTGACTGCTACATGATTTTGTTTATAAAAGTCCAAGGTATGCTCCTACAAAAGACCAGAGCCCGTTGTGTCAGGGCTATCCACACATAAAACGAAAAGCTGCTGTCTCCCTCACCAAAAAACAACCACGGAAGAGGATAAACAACGGCAACAGTAAGTCATAAAAACAGTAACTTCTGGGTCTCACCAGCAGTATAATCATTATTATTTTGTTTGGTTGGGTTTTATTTCATATTTCGACAAAAGAGGAAATCCAGAACATGAGAAGGAATGTGCAGAATGGAGGACTTGACAATACCTTTCCGGTGGGCATTTGTAGACACACCAACATCAGAGACGCTTGAGTATTGTCACTGTGGGAGTGTCATGGGCACTTTTGATCCTTGTGCTTTTCCAGGTCGAATGCTCTGTTTAAGTATGTCCAACTCCACCCCAAGCCCTATAAAGAAGACTGCTATGGCCTGTCCCTCCCTCCTTGCATAACTTGGGTCCTCCCAGGAGACTATCCCATCCTGAAAAGTCACTATACTACAGCAGAGCAGGGAGCAGCGTGTTGGGTACTTTTATCCTCAAAGAAAGCACAGTATGCCTAGCTACATTTTTTAAGCCAATTTCCACCCCCATGCTCATGTAGCCTTCCCAAACTGTCCATGTCTTCTCCACCCACTGTGTGCCCAAGTTTTGCATTTAAAACACTTCTCCATGCTTCTGTAATGTCCCTCTACACCCATTTTACTGCTCCTGGATGTTTCTGCTGAAGGACAGAGCATTTCCTCTGCATCCTGCCCATGTTCCCTGCAGGTACACTTGCACAGTTACGGGCGCACCAAAAAAGTTTGTTGCAGATGACACCTTAGAAGACAAGCTAAAAACTGGGACCAAACTGACTACATTTGTCACAATCCCAGCACAGGGCAGGGGATTTTCTTAGTCTTTCAACCTCTTGCCCTATCTCCAGGAGGATCAGCAACCTCAACAACTGGGTATCAGGCCCATGACCCTGAGGATAAGGCCAGATGAAGGACTCCTGACCTACAGCAAATGGATGCCTCAGCTGGTCCCATTCACAGCTGTGGCTTTATAAAAAGACTCGCTGAGAAACTAGTAGAACACAGAGAAGAACAGAGAGCAGAAACTCCCTGTCTCAGCTCTGCCACAGCCAAGAAATGACTTCAGACAAGTCCCTTCATCTCACTGTACTTACTGTTGCCCACCCATCCCCTCAAGGACACAAAGCAAGCTGATTAGGACTGAGTAGCGCAATTGTCGGGCTACACACAAGTGAGTTTTCATGTGAACAAATGGTTGTGAACGCACATTAAAGAAGGAAGAGGACACTAATAAGGAAACAATTAATTATTTCATGGCTTTGAGAACAGATATTTTTTTCCTATTCTTTCCTCTTATCTGGAACAAGCAAAGCTATGAGGGAATAAATACAATTCCAGAGATAATCCACACTTTGGATCCTGGACGCTTTTGGTGCCGACTTCTGGAAAACAAAACAATGGTAATGACTCACACTGGGCCTGTGGGTGGCTCATCTCAAAATTAGCAGCAGCTTCCATGCTCCCAGCTGAGATTGGCTTTGCTGGGTTGTTTTCACAGATCTCCAGGACTGCAATTTAGCACATGCAAATAGGCCCAGCAGCCAATCGCAGCCACAATACTAGAAAGGCATAAACATGCCATTTAGAAAAATGCTTTGCCATACAAAACACGATTACCTCCTTCCATGCCATTTCAGGCTATGGGAAGAAACGCTATTTTTATTATTAAACTTTACACATCTCTTTTCCTCCAAGGGGAAGAATCTATTTAAAGGTCTTTTAAACAAACACCTATTCATACAATTGACAGCTTTGTGTACTACCACCACGTAAGCAATCTCATCTAGCTTTCACAGCCTGCTGAACTTTCAGTGATAGCTGTACCACCTGGTTTAAAATGTTTACAACTAGCACTGGTCTGGTAAAAAAGGAACAAGTTGCTCCCGGAAAGCAGCAGAAAGGACTGTGGGAAGAGAAGTGAACTGGTTTGGAGGCAAAGTTCAGTAAGCCAGAAGTAGATCATTCTCACAAACAAAGCAGTAGGATTTGAGTTTCTTTAATGAACAGGGCTTTTCAACTCAGAACTGGTGACTGTGACTATCTCCAGAGGAGTCTACTGGAAACAGAAAATAAGCCTATGGCCAATGATCCATTGGACAGGGAAAACAGGAAGAATTTTAGGGATGATACATGTTAAAAAAGGTTGAAAGCCACTCATCTAAAACAATGATTCTGGTAAGTGCTCAGGCACATGATCTTCTTAAAACGGGAATTGGTGCCTGCGTAGAGTTAAACATGCACTAAAACGGTTCACTGGACTGAGACCTACCTACGGAAATATTCCTTGGTCTTTGAGTGGACGTGACCTAACGATCTTCACACAGCTCTTAAGCTGAAAGCATTTGCTCTGAAAGTCATTAGCTTTAAATATCTGCTTATGAACCTGGACTCTTTTATCACTCTTCCATTGAAAAAACAATAACACAGAAGACACTGTTTTATGTATTCAGGAAAACCAATGGAAAAGCTGGAAAAATCTTTCATTAGATTCTTGGTTAACATTTCCCACTCAGATTTACAGTTTATAATGTGTCACAATTGCACATGGTGTTTAAACTGAGACAAAATCTTCCTCTTTCCTTCGTTTAGTCTGGGAAGTGAAGGAAGTTAAAGTTTATTCCTTTGCAAAACCATGTAAACTTCCAGGTGATAAGTGCCATAAACCAGCCAACCTCTGCTTCTGAGGCCTGCCCATCATCCCTATTACAGCTATTTCAGAAAATTCAGTTTAAGCTTATTTTGCCTGAATTTGCTCATTCACTGAAATTAAGCACTTCACAAATATGATTGGATATCAGTGATGGCCTGGTAGGACCCAGGCAAGTTTCAAGACTCAGAAGGCTGGGTAAAGGTCCAGCAATTCCAGACACCCAGCTCTGCAAGCCCAGACATCTGGCTGACAACTGTGCATCGCCAAAGCACGTTACACCCAGGGAGTCCCTGGACCTGCATTTGCTTTTGAAGATATATGAAATATTTTATTGCAAACCGAACAATAAAATCTGCATAATATCAGACTTTCCTTTGCATAACTACAGAATTGCCTGTGAACACTTAAAAAGGTTATATGCATATAACTTTCAGTTCATTATAATCTACACGGCTGAACTTCTGTATGATAGAAACCAAGCAATTTCACTAAATGAAAACTCTGTCAAATACATCATTTCTAAAAAAATCATCATTCTAAAATCATCATTCTCAGCCAGAATAGATCTTTTTTTACAAAGATGCACAAGCACTGTGGGCTTCCAGGAGAGATGTTTAGCATATGTCTACATGAGAGGGTTACTTCAGAGTAAATGAAGGTGTGGGTTTAAAATGCTATAGCTATTCTTGAATAATACCCTAGAGGAGTGCTCCTATTACAAAATAAAAAAGATTTTTCAGAGTTTTGCTTAATTCATTTCCCAGGTGAATTAAACTAAATCAGACAATAGTATTCTTTCCACTAGCATATAAGTGTCAACAATAGGCATGATCCAAAAACAGCACAGGTACTTGATTTCCACTGGTCAGCAAGTGCTACTTTTCAAAAGGCATGCAACAGAAAGAGGGAGCATGGGCAAAACGTATGCAAGAACACTGACACGCTCGGGAACAGTGGCAGAGGACGGCAGGCAAGGGACCTGGTGCAGGAAGAAAAAAGTGCTGATGGCCCCCAATGCAACACCACCACTTCTCAGCCTTGCAGCCCACTCCTATCTCCACTTCTGTGGCATTAAGCCACCTTTCCTATCTTGCACCAGCAATGCACACACCACACTCTGAACTGCCACAGACCAGAAGGGCTCTCAGTGCTCCCTAAACTCAGTAAGGAATTGCAAGTTTTACTATCTGTCATTTATGTACACAGAGCTATTGCTTCCGTTAATTTGAAGCTGACTGTACAGTATTTGCTATACACTATAACCCCTGCCTACTTGAAGAAACAGCAGCAGGACAATCTTACAGAACTAGTGTATATACGCAAAGTGTACTTGAATGCATGGATCACTGTCCAAGCAAAACAAGGAATGCCTGTTCTGCTCATAAGCTAAATGCTAATCTTGAATATGCAATTGTACCTCTTATATGTGTGATTCCATTTGTATCTGCAGATAAGATGTCTTGCACGTGCAGACACTGCAGACACATTATGACAGTGCTCTGAATAGTCTCAGGACAAAGGCAAAGATGTGTACCGGCAGTAACAGACAGGCTAATAGCAGGGTCACAACCTGGCCCTGCCTACCTAGACAGAATGCTTGTTCTTCTTGCCCCAAATATCAAACTTAGTGTTGTGATGCCTAGAAAAACATGAAGACCTACTGTCTCAGATGTTGCTTTAATTTGCCATGAAGCATATTTACAGGAGCGTCTCCAAATTTTACCAGTGTGAGTCTCAAGGAAGCCAAGTCCAGGACTTACCTTTCAATATGAGCTTAATTTCTACTGAAGGCATTGGTTTGCAAAACAGAGATTTAAGGTGAGAAGTACTCTTATCTGAATGTTTATGAATAGAATAGTCTCTGGATACCACCAGGCCTCTACTACTGAAAATAAAGCTGAAAACGCGTTGCTGCTAGTTGATATGATGATGTGAAAAACATCTCTGGTTTTAGCAATGATGCATCCCACAGGAGAATCTGTACAGGAGCCAAGGGCAGAACAGGCATGAGACAGAACCACTCATACAGCCAAACAAGAAGTCCTTATGGAAGGGGACTGAAATGCTCACTAGCAGAAATCTCCATGCTGCTACTATTGTAGTCTACAGGTACATGGCCTTTTGCATTGAAGTGGCTGCAAACCAGGTACAGGTCATCTGAAATGTGTTTTCACAACTCTATTCACAGTTACACCAACATTACAATCATTAACTGACATTTACCTTGAACTTAACAGTGTATCTATGTCATAATGTTGACTGGGAACTCAAAAGCAAAAACAAATTCTGGACTAGCAAACCACATCTCTCAAGCAAAGGGGGAAAAAGGTGTTAACAGGGAAAATAAATTAACTAAAAAATACTTAACAAAATTAATTATAATTGTACTATCCAGAAAGGAAATATCTCTGCATATGCAACACAATCAGTCAGCTTACACACTCTAAAACTAAGATAAAAAGATGATACAGGACACTGTTGTGCTAAGACACAAAGAAATACACAAAGGACTAGAAATAAATCTCTTGCTCTGTATTGCTATGAATTACTTGCACTTTTGCGGTGCCTTGGAGACCCATTAAACCCCATTTTGCAAGGTGCTGCTCAAGCAACCAAAGAAGCTGGCCTCTGCATGGAGTAAGACAAGTGTCTGCAGACCTCAGAAGTGGACCATAAGGAAACAACCGACTGGAGTTAGCTAAGAGTAAAGGTGGGAGGTCTTAGCACAACAATAACAAAGACTTGCTAATATTTTTTGGTAGCATCGCAACAGAGCTGCACAGTACTCCACAACTATCTTCAGTATTTCACTGTTTTTCTTTGAAGTATCATGCATTAGTTTCTATCAGAAACAGGAGTGGTTTAAGGCTCTGAGTCAGCACAGCACACAAGTATGAATCCAACTTTAAACATGTGCTTACATTCTTATGACTTGTTTGCATTAAAGAAAACAGAGGAGGAGAGCAAAGGGCTTGGTCAATCTGTCATTCAACTTAAGAGCACAAAGTACCAAATTGTTTGGCACAAACCAGCTACTATCAGGATAACTCTTGAGATAGGAGGACCAAGCGCATGTAAGTAGCTTACAGCATTCTATTGCTGTTGTAGTCCATGTTTCCATGGTCCTTGCTCTACTATAATTTACAAACCTTCTGTTGGTTTACATTTTTGACTGACGTAGCCCCACAGTGCCATACTGGGCACAGTACTACACCTTTAGGGCTGTTGCAGGAGTACACACCTATCTCCTGAGGCATGCTTACCTTTCAAAGTAGTAAGAACATTTCTCCTCCAGCAGGCCTGGCCCACAGTGATCCCTTTAGAGGTGTAAGCCTTTGTTTTTATCGCACATTTTTCAAGAACGTAAAGCCCAACCTTACTGGAAAAGGAACAAATGCAGCCAAGAAAGCCAAGAAGGAACGTATTGTAGCAGCCTTATTCAAAGCAACAGGCCACATCTAGAGTGCTCAGGCTCATGGTAACATGGGGCCAGTACCTGGAGAACAAGGTCAGTTAGAGATAACAATAGGAGGTCATTTCCATGGACTTTCTTCTTATAGCACAACATCACAAAATAAAAAGAATACGCAATGTTCAGCATCACTGCATCAGAGCAAGAGAGATAAGGAAAGGATCAGTCCCCACGCATACATCAAGCATGCTTCAGCACAGGATCCACCAGTAAAGCCAAACCATCTCAGCAAGGCAACTATTAGAACACCATGATCAGCTTCTGATTTGTTGAAGTTAAAGCCTAGCTAGCCTTATAGCCTGAGCACCGCAACATTTTTACCAGTAGGTTTATTGTACTCTACTCCAGGTTTCTAAATGACACAAAACGAACTTTCACACATAGCACTATGAAGAAAACTCCAGTATACTTTTTCACTGAAAAGATGACTGTGTGTAATGTTTCCAAGAACAGACACACCTTGTTCTATTTCATGTGATCATATATTTCCTCAAAGCAGGGCAGAAAACATGTTAAAGGGAGCCAAGCCTACTCTCTCCAAGATTTCCAGTACATCCCTTATTGACATGAACGAGTCACAGACAACAACTTGCATGCGGAAGTCTCATGACAGGAAAGGGGATACTGAGGCATAAACAGGTGGCTATAACCATTAACAAATTCTCCTCAGCAAGGCCAAAAGGGAATACAGCTACCTCAGCAACAGTGTTCCCTCAAGCACAGCTTTTCTCTTCAATGGACAATACCAGGAGGGACGGAAATTTTTCTCCTCTAGGACCAAGATCTCACATAAGGAAACAACAAAAGCGTTAGCAAGCAATAATCAAAAAAACATCCTTATAAGCATCTGGTACCCAAAGATTACAATGGTCAGGACTCACTAAGCAGATCTAGTTAAAAGCCAAGTAGGAGATAAAACCCAGCCAAGCTCAAAGCTGTAGGGTTAGTGCTGTAACTTATGCAGATCTTATTAACATCAGGTTTCTTTCTACATTCATCCAATATTGTAGAAAAGGAAAGTCAGACTCATGAACAAAAGAAACTGCAGAGACACCACTTAAAAAGCTTCAACAAGTTCACACTAAAACTCAGGGGTAGTGCCAGACCAAACCAAGGCACTCATACATTTATTCCCCTCTTCAAAAAGTGCTTGGGTACAGCTTAAGATCAAGCATATCCTTCAGCCCTTCACCCCACTGCACTCCCCACCCTGGTGCAGCTTCCAGCGATGCTCCCTCCCGAACAGACTGGGAGCTAAGAGAGGTGCTGGGAGTCTCCTGGACCCCCATCAGGAGCAGGTGGGGATTTCCCTTTGCTTCTAGAGGCATCCCCACTCAAGAATTCACTTAACACCCTCCACCAGAAAAACACTGCAACATCACTACTACAAACACAAGGCATAGAGAGCTCTTACAGTGGGTCCAACCCTAGAGCTGTGTGGGGTGATAGGTGCTCTGGGGAAGGCTATGCTTCTCCTGACCAGGTGGTAACAGAGACCATGATAGGGGGTCCCCGGTGGGATGGGAGATATAGAAGACTTGTGTGAAGACGAGGAACCTGGAGGGGGATTCTGCATGAGTGTGGGCTGCAGGTGGGATGGGGGACACTAGTGCAGAGATCTACGTGGGGAGCAGGGACCTGTGCGGGGGTTCTGTTTGTGCACAGGCTGCAGGTGGGGTGTAGAACCTGGGTAGGGGTGAGGGACCCAGTTGGGGGGGAGGCCTCAGGTGAGTGAGGGCTGGGGATGGTGCCACGAGTTGGGGAGCAGGGGGAGGACGGGAATCTGGGT
>VXBO01014185.1:411831-580623 GCA_013400135.1 Rhinoptilus africanus
CGGGGGAGGGCAGGCTTTGCCGGGAAGGGGGTCGGGCCAGCTGGAAGGACGTCAAGCCCTAGAAACAGGAGCGGCCGGCTTCCAGCCCTGCCCCCTGCCGGCACAGCCCCCGCCGGGGCGGGGAGCCGCCGCCGGGACCCCCCCTCCCGCTGCTCCGCTGGCGGAGACTCTCGCCGTTTTCCCCCGCAGCTGCCGCCGCCGCCGCGGAGAGGTGGGTCCCGCCGTCCTGCAAGGCTCCGCTGTGCTGAAGTTGTCCGAGTCCCAGCGGGCAGGGAGGGAGGGAGGGAGGCGGCAGGGCCCGCTCCCCCGGCGGGGATGCTCTCGGGGATGCTCTCCGGAGCAAGGCAGGCTCGGCGCGGATATTCCCGGCGCTAGAAGGCACCACGTGCAGGGGGCACCGAATCCGGCCTTTCCGGGGCTCCCCGCCTGGCAGAAACCACGGGACCTGCAACGTGGCCGGGACGAGGACACACCTCTTGTCTTAAATCACCAGTAGGAGCGCCGTCCCTAGAAGCAGGGGTGTTCTTAAAACCACACACTTTAAATGAGCAAGTCCCCTTATTAACGCACTTACGGACCCTCAGGCAACAGCGTCTTGCAAAGGTCACCACCGAAACTGAAATGTCATTCTTTTTTACCCACTTGTAAACTATCGCGGTTACAGCGTTGCAGACTCAAGTCCAGGCTCAGTTTTTGTGCTGCACAGAAAGGTATGGGCGATATTTCATACACAAGGAAAGTTGGGGAAAGATGCCCTCCTGCTCACGAAGAGCTGCCTTCAATTCATGAAATGACCCAGTGCAAAGCCCACCACCACCACACACGGCTGGAAATCACAGGAGCACAGAGAGATCATCAGATAAAATCACATTAGCATACACAAAACCCTCTCAAATGAGCTCTTTCATCTAAGTAGACTTCAGCACTCCACTGAAAGGCAGCTGCCTCCGGGACACATCTGAACCTTGTACCAGGGTGAATTTCTACCTGGATTACCTTGTGCTGAAGCAGGGTTACCTACTCATGCACCATCTTTCAAAGCTGCCTCTGCTTTTGTTTCTCCTGGCACCCGGCAGAAGTGGCCAGGCTTCTCTGACCAGTACAGAAGAGGGAAGTTTTTCTAGAGAGTGGGTTTTTCTAGGATGTAACAGGCTTTTGGCCAACACCCTGCAGGGATGCGAGAGTGGAGAGTGGGGTTACTTAGTTGTTAACGCTTGCTAGGGTGTCTCTCAAGTCAAAACAAAGAGAATAAGGCACAGTCAGCTCGATATGGGATGCAACACTGGTTTGCTCACTGGGGAATCCCATTAGGATGGAATAGTAAAAGCTGTAAAATACATCGGGATCAGAATACCAAAGCACATAAACCAGGCATAGCAAAAGAAATGCTGTTCTAGTGTGAGAGTCTAGTAGGAATTTGTGACAAAAACAGCATCTGAGAGAGCACCTGGAGTCTTTCCTGCCCTCAATATACACCCTACGGTTTTCCTCTAGAATAGGAACAAAACAAAACAAAAAAGTTAAAATGCTAAATGTTTCATGAAATGGAAGCTCTTATTTTCCAGTCAGCCCTACTTCATACGCTGAACACAGTACTTAGCTAGAAGCAAAGCCAGTAGCATACAGTTCAGGACTGCTAAAAGGATGCAAAGTATTAATAACTAATCCCTGGGATCCACGCTAAACTCAATTTTTGTTGTCTGCTCTGGCTTGTGCTGAAAATCATCACTCTGTATGTCTTAATTCATAAGATATCTTACACAGGACCTTGAATATGCTCCAAGTCACAGCAAAAAGGTAAATGAAACTGCCCTTCTCCCTCCTCTTTATGTGTCCCCACCTACCCAGGACCATTGTTCCAGCTACACTCCTTCGTAGTACCAGCTCTACAGCAATCACGGAAGACTGCCCTGTCAGAGAAGATACCAAACTGAGATTACAGCTGTTACCTCTCCCCTTTGCCCATGGTTGTCCTTCGGTTCTCCGCTATACCGGATCAGCAAGCAAGCCTGTAGTCCCTCCAGAACAAGGTGAGAAGTAGTTTGCACAGTGAAGCCCTAAAACACAACTGGTGGTTCTTGGGTAGTCCTGTAATAGCACAAAAAATAATAGTCCTTCTTCTGCAAATGCATCAGCAGCATGTTTGAGATGAGAACAATTCTGGATCTGGCAGATCAAGGACAGTACAGTGAGATCTGAAGTCAAGGTGCCCTCCTTGCTCAGCAGCCAACATGGAGCTGTCAATGAGGGGGCTCTGATTTAAAGATGCCCATACTAAAATGCAGCACCAGGTACCAGGAGAAACGTGCACTTAGTTGTTATAGATACTAAGCTAGCATGGGAATAGGCAGGCATTATCGCTTGGACACGTGAGGACAGGTGCACCAGAGACATTACAGTTGTTTGTAAGAAGGAAAAAGTGAAAATGCAACACGTAGCTGAAGTTTGAAACCTCTGCTCATTAAACTAAAACAGTTCTTGGAAAATCTATGCAAAATCTATGCAGAATAACCCACAAAACCACAAACAAAATAATCCTTGTTTCTTTGGGGTGTTTCTATAGCCTTGCAGCTAGGCTGATGATGCAGGTTTAACACGTACTGATCTGATGGGACTTCTGCCTTTGTGGGGCAGGCTCCAAGGGGTCAGTTCCTGATTCACATCAGAGTAAAAAAGAGCAGAATCAAACCAGCGAAATAAATGAACAAGCATTACTTGACATTTCCAAAGAAGGGCCATGAGGACTGCAACAAGCACATGTTCTTCTTTCAAACTGAGGAGGTTTAAGTAGGTTTAAACAGCAAAATGGAAGCATAAAAATGGCAAAGGATGATTCTTTAGGAACTGTGATGCATATGACTCAAGCATTTACATGCCACAAAATACTCAGTAATATCATGTACCCAATTAGGTGAATCTTAAACCAGTAAACAAAGCTTATAGAACTTAGAAAAATATATGGAGCTAGCATAAATCAAGATAATGCTAGATGAGTTAACTCGTTCTAATCCCAAACCAAGGTAAACCAAAATAAAATTTATTTCTCTGCAAAGGGACAGCACGTACCCAAACAACATTTCAACAGGACATAAATATCACATAAATCTTGCTGTGGCTCCACTGATGGGCTTGCACTATTAAATAATAATGCAAATAACACCTCAAAAGCTATTGTGAAAATGCTACCAATACTTAAATTTTTGCCCATCAGTAGAACGCGGGTATTAGAAATGATAGTGGTCTTGAATAAAAGCAGAGATTGCATTTGCTGGAACACAAAGAAAGCTGTGAAAGACTCACTGAGGTCAGAAGACAGTTACAGGGAACACAATGTCATGTGTGTTTCTCCCTTATTAAATTAAAATGCCATTGGCCTTATGAAGCATGGAACAGAAACGAGAATATGTTTGGGATTATGGAATTTAAATTAATACCTTCTACTAAAAAGAGGAATGCACTGTGCTCTGATCAGAGAAAAATAAGGTGATTTAGCAGACAAGGCTCTTTGCTAGGTATTAAAATAGCATGATGTGCATGAGTTCATCAGTTACAAAAGCCAAAAAAGAAAAAAAATCTACAAAAGCTCAAAGAGACTAGTCAGGAAAGGTAATTTCCTTGTGTTCATACAAAAGCAGGTAATAATCTTTCAAGGTGCTGGGACGATACTGTTTCTGTTTTCACCCATATTGACTACCTGTAGTTCTTCGAACATTGCGATCGGTACACAGATAAACAGCCTTTGCAGGTGCGCCCCTCTGCCCCCCTGGCAAGCGTTTGCCCTTGTATTTTCTGGCCACACACAGACGGATATGGTGAGAAATGGTCCATTAACTTCAACAGCTTTGTCCAAGACAGTGCTGATGCAAATCTCAGACCTTGTCCCTCTTTGTAAATTTACAAAACTCCTACGGGAGCACTTGGTGCTCATTTCTTGACGGTCACTCTACGGATCTATTTGTGGTTAGCAATGGTATATTCCTTGGTGATGGCAGGTAACCACTTCTCAGCACCTTTCTTGGCAGGAGCCATTTGAGCAAAATCTACCCTGGAATGGGCCAAAAAAAAAATACAGCCCTTTTCAGTGCAAACAAGTACTTACCCCTCTGTCGTCACTGTGCTCTCCCAGTATTTCTGCTTACGCTTTTGTCCCTTCTTCATGAAGCAGAGTACTGCTGACAAGGAGGGACAGCAGGCTCTGCCTCAGAGACACCCTAGCCATGAAGAGTCTCTCCTGTGCCCAGCTCCACCGAAGCACAGAGCGCTCACGCCAGAGTCAGTGGGAGCTGCAGATCAAAGTTCAGGGGTTTGCTGAAGGTCACACAATGAATTTGTGGCCAAGTAAAGAATCATCTGTCAGTCCTCATTCTGGTGAATTAATGAGAGGATTAGCCTCTTCCTGATCAGTATAAATTTCGCTCATTATAAGGCAAATATTGTAGCTATTCTGCTGGAATATCTACCACGGAAAAAGTACACCACACACTTTCTGACAGCAAATAGAAGATGAGACAGGAAAACCAAAGACATAGCTTGATTTTGTACATCAGAGGAGAAACTCCAATTTCTTGGCTGCTTTTCTGTGGTCAAAAAGCAGTGCTACCGTATGAACAAGAGGGAACAGAAACCACTTACTCCAGCTCCTGATGGAGAAGCTAACTCGGTAAAATCTCAGCATCCTCTCAGTTCACCAAAGCAAATTCAGGAGAAAAAGAAAAGATGTTCCATAGCCTTGATCATTTAATAGGTTTATCCTCAGACACATAAAAGGCTCATGGTAATGAGTACTTAGTAGCTGCATTTCCAGACATTAAGAAGAAACCTAATATTATACGTAATGATGGCTTTTTGTATCAAATACCTCCAATCTGAATTAGTGAGAAGTGGTTGCTCTGGATAGTTTTTAGCACAGTGACACTTCCTCAGAAGCTGTGATTTCTAGGACTTCTCCAAATGTATTTTGGTGGTAGTACCAGCAGCTCAGAACAGACATGCTGGAAAAAGGGGCAGCCATACATTGCTCCTTCCATCTGTTTCCAGTGCCCTGTGGCTTTGCCATTTCCTCATCTATAAGATGTGTCACAACATGCTTAAGAACCCTTACAGATTTCTCCGCAACAATTTTTTATAATTGGTTTTTGAAGCCAGTAATACAGTTGGTCTCCTTACTACCTTTTGGCAAGAAGTTCTACAGCTTAATCATTTGCCGGAAAAAAGCTTTTATTAGTTTAAAACTGCTTCTCGGTAGTTCCATTTAACGCTCACCTTAGCAGTTATATTGTGAAATGGTAATTTTATGTTCTCCATGACAGTCATGGTTTTATACGCCTCTGACGTATTTCCCTTCTCAATTGTTTCATTTCTGAAGACACCTGAAAATGCCTAATCTGTTCCATTGCTCCCCGGGCAGCAGCTACTCTGCACACTCCTCTGACCTTGTCGCCAGTTCCTGTTTCTTTCTCCTTCTATCACATCTTTTTTGAGACAGGAAAACTAGAGCTGCACACAGTACTCAAGGTGCGAGTGCATCAGGGATTTCTAGCACAGCAGGATGATAGGTCCTATTTGCTCTCTGTACCTTTCCCAATAATTTCTGCTTGCCTCTGCTGAGCTAGCGCTTTCAGGGAGATCCACACTGTCACTGAGGTCTTCATCCAGAGAGAAAATGGCCCCAGTGGTACCCCTTACCATAAGTGACCATAAATATATATTTTACTTTGTTTTTATCAATGGGTGCATTACTCTGCACTCCTCAGTTTATATGGCTGTTAGTTTACCAGACGCTTGGTATCAGGAGATTCTTCTGCAACTTTTTCCTGTCAGCTTCTGTTTTTCTTGTTCCAAATTACTTTGTTCTGATCAACAAACTCTGTCTCCTCTCCATCCCCTCGCTCTCCAACATCATTTAGGAGCATGCTGGACTGCAGAGTCCTGTCCCTCTCCACTGGCCGCTTCCCCACTTACAAGACCTGACCTTTTTTCTTTAAAGTAAACACCCAACAGGGAAGCATTTTAGAAATTCAAGTGCATGAACTCACCTTTACTCAGATGCTCAGGGGATACCAAGAGATTTGGGAGGCACGAACTCCCCACAGGAAGAGCTGTGCTGCCCCTTCCCCAGATGACCCGACCTGACTGCCAGACCCCTCTGGTGTGGGGGGCTGTGATTTTTGGCAGGTGGTTGAATTTCAGGGCAAACCTCCAGATGTTGCCGCATCTGTTCTTTGCACCAAAAAGTGGCAGAAGCACCTTCCTTGGTGGGTACAATTCCTCTGCCAGCTCCATGTGCTGTTTCCCATCCAATCAGTCTCTGCAGCTCTTCACAAGGGAAAACTGTGCAGGAAGGAGAAGATCTCCCTGTCTGTTGATCCCTCCAGGCTCAGAGGTTGTGAGAGAGGAAAGCAGATTAAAGGGCTGTAATGCAGCCAGCGGGGGGAAGATCTGACCCACAGCACCTTGGTAATTGAGGTTATTAATCTACGGTAGGAAACAAAGATTTTGCCTGAGGCATAACCCACGTTTAGAGGGCAACAGCTCACAGTTGTGCCAGGCTTTTGAGGTAGGCAGGCAAGCGAGCTCACTGGCCAGCAGGACTGCTGGGCTCTGCCCATCAGCAGCATCTTGGCTCCTTTGCTTTCAGCAGGCAGACACCAAGCCAAAGCCAACACTGGAACCAGTACGCCTTCCAAATTTGACCAGGACATGCTTTTAGCTTCCTCTTCTTTCACTGCATGAAAAGTGAACAACTGGCTTTCCTCATCTTACAGCATGATTAATCCATCCATCTCACAGGGAAAAGTTGTGAGGCTTAATAAAGATTTTCCAAGGGCAAGTACAATAGACCACCTCTGAAGAAGCCAGCTCCCCTTCCCCTCCAGCAGACTCACTCCTAAGGAGTTCAGGAGTGCATCTGAGGTCAGGAGCAGCATCCATGGTAGTATGAACCTCCCTATCTGCCTACTTCCAGTGACATTTACAGAGCTTTTTACTGTCGTCCAGATCTGAAGTGTGTTTATTCTGGCATGCAAATACAACATGTGTGGCACAGTCTCATCGAGATAAGCAAGTACGTGCCTGCCTAATTCCCTGTCTTGGGAACGATGGTACAAGAAACGCTTTCAGCTCCAGTTCACAGCTTCTCCAATCCCAGTAAAAATGACTACTAGGGCACCACAGTTCAGACCCTCACTCATTAACTGGCCACCGTGGGTGAAGAGGACATGAAGACACGTTTGAAACACAGACTGCACTGGCAAGACTGCTATTCTGGAACAAGTAACTCCCAGCCCCTCCGGCGTAGCATTGCTAAGGCAGCAGCGTCTATACCAGACCCACACACAAGTTTGTCCCTGTGGGTTCTGAAGGCCAAAAAATAACAAAAGCTAGAGATTAAATAATAATGTTAGAGAGTCATTTTAATGTGGCTATGTATGTAAAGGAAAGTTCATGTTTCAAGAGAACTGAAGACTGAATTTACAGGCCCTTTACAAGAACCAACCTTGAAATTCTGGCTTCTTAGGACAGGACTTCCTACTGGGTACAGTTTTTCCAGGTAAGCTTAGTTAAGAGGACTTTTTGTCTAGGAAAATTCCTTTTCTGATGCTGTCTCATGCAGTTTAGTCCTCACTAGAATACAAAAGAGCTAAGAAAAAGATATTCAGATTTTCTTTTTCAGGGAACGCTGTTGGTTTTGGGTAGATGCTCCAAAGGAGTCAAAAAAATCAACATACTCATCATTATTCCTTTAAAAGACACTTTCTAAAGTATTTCAACTTTGCTGAAATATTTTAACAGTATTATGAAAATAAAGTTGCAATGAAAGGTTTTGACCTTATCAAAATGAAACATTTCCATAAGTTTTTTATATGAAATTGACAACTGAGGAACAGCCAGGAGTGTTTGGCTGACACTGGTGTAAACAGAGAATTTAAGTTCTACCCCATTAGGCCACAACATCCACACTGCTGCTGCAGCCCCAGCCCTGCTCACGGTGACATGTGTGTACCACATACATGGAGTATCAACCTGGCTTCACAGAAAAGAGGACATATTTTTTCTGTTCATAGTTTCAGGACAAATGGCAAAGGCAGTCGATATTATCAGGCTCAGATGGGGCCAGCCATAAGCCACCTCCTCCATCGTCTGCTATGAGAGTTAAGCAAATCTTTGGGTTTCTTTCTTGCATTTGACCCACAGTTTAGGGTCTTTTAAGGTTTCTGTTTCTCTGCAGCCATTAGAACCAGAAAATATCTAAATATGCCAAGTTGTGATTCTTACATAATGGCTCAGGGATTTAAGAAAGGCCCCAAATCCTCCAAGAGTTTGCAACACCAGTTTACAATAATGACACCAGTGACAGGTAACACGGCTGGCTCCCAGAAACAGGAATCACTGCTGACTTGTGACATACTCGGTAATGGCCTTACTCTGCTTCTGCTGAAAGCAGAGTGGTGCCAGGACAGATCGTGGCTTTGACTGATTATCAGCCCCTGGGAAATTTTGCTCCCCCATGAAAAAGTAAATCCTCCTTTCCTCAGCAGCTGAAGACATTTCACTTATGCTGGAAGAAAAATTCCAGCGAGTCTCATTCCAACACACGCATGATCTGGCAAAATTGTGGAGGAATGAGAAGTGTTCAGGTGAAAGATGAAGAACCGTTCTACAGAGATTGCTGCGGAGCACAACACGAAATCGGAAATCACAAAAGATGAATGACCAATGGGTGGAATTTCATGTGGGAAATAAAATATGGGAGGCAAATAATTCTATGTGCAAGGCAATAAATCAGCAAGACGCTACTTTATTGGCAGTGAAACATTTACAAGGCATTACCAAAGGCCTTGAAGGTCAATCACTGCAGTGGCTGTCCACTGCCCACAAGCAAAGTTCAAAACCTGGATGATACACAAGGCACATGTGATGGACCTGGCAGAGCACACAGTGCAGCTCAGCACAAGCTAAAGCTGTAACTGCAGCAGCAGAACGAACTAAGGAAGGGCTGGAGGAGAGAGAGAGGTGGCTGCAGAGAATTTACTAATAATGTTAGAGAGCTAGGGCCAGATTCAGACCTGCTATAAATTGATACTGCTCCACGAGGTCTGAATTTAGCCTGTAAATTTCAGGCACTGATTATTTTATTATTTTTTTTCACAGGTACTTTAGGGATTCAAAGCTGAGCTGCTGCCCCGTCAGCATGTGCTAAGCTATTTATGAGTCACTAAAACACACCTTTTCTAATTCTCACCTTAGCTTGTGAATGGCATGTGGCCAACGCGCCTTCTGTGGCTACTGGAGAAAAATCACCAGAGCACGTTATCTGCTGAAGCTATTGGCAGAGCCACCGCATCGACTCTGCTGCAAGACAAGTTTGACCTCCAGCCAGTCCTCCATCGGCCTTCTGCCTGTTTACATCAGGACAGCCACAAACACTGTCCAAACAAGGGTCACGCAATAGCAGTACTAAATTTTAAGAGGTTACTTTACAACCCTCAGACAAGAAAGCCCTTGCAGAATCAAAAACCTGAGTGCAGACTTGAGTCATCCTGAGTCCTCAGTTCTATCCAGCCCCACACCCCATTTCTGTCCCTGCACGAGTGGTCCTACCAGGCATACTGGGCTCATGAGGGAGTGGAACCACAGCCATCACTTGCCATTCCAAAAGAGCTACATCCTTCAATTCAGCAGGAAAACAGTAGTTATGATGGGGAGAAACTGCTAATTAAAGCAAAAATGTTCTAAGCAAGCTCTCACATGTCACGTATCCATCCCCAGACCACTGCCAAAATTATCTCCTTCCAGCTGGCATTTGCTTAACCCCCAACACAGTGACAACCTGACACTATGCAGTACTGGGGTTCACACAAACCCTCCTTCGATATTGCATACCTCCCTGGGAGCAGTGGAAGGAGCCATGAGGCTCCCTTTGCTCTACCTGGTTATTTAGAGGGCCAGCCCCATGTTCAAATCCCAACACTCAGATGCTTGACTCACCCTTTCTCCACCACTTTGATTCGTTCACTGGTATTCTGACTCCCATAAGGGATTCTCCACTCCTGTCTCCCCTTCTTATCCAGCTGCCATGCACAGATTTAGGAGGATGACTCAAGATTTAGGAAATGCCAGCTCAATGTTCTCCTGTTACAGAGCAATCAGAAGGTTCCCACTGGTCTGGATTGGGGCTGCTGTGCCAGGGAGAGGGAAGCAATAGTTGTTTTTTGAGGAAAAACAGACCCATAGTAGAGGACCTCCTGCCCAAGCCGCAGTTTCTGTTGCTTCCCTCTGTCACAGCCCCAGCTCATCCTTGCTTAAGTCTCACTGGAGCGGCTTGTTGTAAAACACAGGTTCAGCTCTTTTCTTTTCCTGATGGCAAAGCCACACACTTCTGAGGGCAGTGCCAGGCACACTGCGAGGCAGAATGTGACATTTGAGGGTGTGAGGAATGGAAAGGCAGGATTCCCAGGAGAGTGTCTTTCCTTTTCCCCTGCTGAGCTACACCAAGTGTCATGGTCACATCACATATTTTTTTCATTCCCTTGTGCTCAGTGTCAAGCCATAATGAAACCATAAGGAATCCAACATCACTCAGCAGTGTACAAAAGCACTCTGGTTCCAGCTCTGCAGAGGTGGATTGCGTAGCGTGCAGTGTTGCGGGAAGGAGGAGAGACTGATACCAAGAATGTGGCTCCCTGTTTTTATTTGCTGTGCTCCTCGAACAGCAGTGATGGTAAGTGAGAGCAAGCCATGGCAGAGAAAGGCTTTTTACATCATCCTGCTCCCTCAGTCACCCTCCTTTAGAGTGAGAGCTGTCAGGCAAGACCACAAATGTCCAAGATGTTCAATACCAACAGCAAAGTACATGGAGGTGAAAGCAGAAGGATCACTCTCAGGATGATACTCTCAGGGGATAGATTGTCCAAGATAACTTCTGAAAGAGCTCATAAGTGCAGCTCTTGAGCCTCAGTCTAACTACAGTAATTAGGCTGTCTTTCCCCCATCCAAAGCCATCACTAACAGGGGCAGCGGGGGAGAAAGGTGTTTCCTGCCAGAGTCCATAGACGCGTGCTGGACGCAGCACGGCTGTGAGTCAGGCTCTCCATGCAGAGGTGCAGGCACCACTCGGGGAGACCCCGGGATGCCTCCCGGTGCTCAGACACCCCCATACTCCCTTGGCAGAGCACCTCTGGGCTCAGGCAAGAAGTCACTGGAGCTGCCTCTTTGCCCTTTTATCCACACCAAAAGCAGCTTGCTTTCTCAGCAAGCACAGAAAACGTGACAGCCCCTGGTCTCCAGGTAAAACATGCGGCTGCCTTTGATGAGAGGCAGAACAGACATTGGCTTTACTTGCACACCATCAGGGGAAGCGCCTGGTAATGGGCCTACATTAAAACGGAGTAAATTAATAATAAGGAACAATCTCTGAGCTGACGTCTGCTCCAGCCTGTAGGATAGTCTCTAAGCAGCTAAAACTAGAACAAAGCAACTCCTGGGGAACAAGTCATAGGGAAAAGCCTGCACTGGTCTGTCAGGGATGCAGGCAGCAGTGCCTGGATAATCTCATTTTAAAGTTTCTTCCTTCTGCTCTTCTCCAGCTTGCTTTCCCAGTTAGATCCTTGCCTCGTAGAAACTTTTGAGTCATGTCTCTGGTACCCAGTGATTTCTTCCTTAGTGTCATTCTCACCAAGGGATGTTTACTGCAGGATGCCTGCTGACGCCAGTTCTCATTTCTCTCAGGAGAGTTTACACCGACTAGGATTGATGGGGATGGGCACGTGGTGGCTCGGTCAGCCTGATGTACAGCAGCTGTGTTTGCACTGCACTTTGGCAAGACCCTGCCATTTATATTTAATATTCCAACTTCCTTTTATTCCACATTGCACATTTCATATTCCTTCATGATCTCTTTGTAATTCCATGTCCCTCTAAATAACTCACTCACCAGAAGAAATCATGCTGAAAAGAGTGAGATTAAATAAGCAGGCGATGGTTCAGCCCATGGTCAGGGCTGTTAACACAGACACAAAATGCTACGCATAGACCAGCATAGGGCTCTTCCCTTAACACATCACAAGAAGTTACAGAAGGTTGAGCAGCTGCCATCCACTTTTGCAGGGGTAGTAGCCTTGAATGCCCTTCCATGATAGTGCTGCTTTCAGGATCTTCCCACCCTAAAACTGCTCTTGAAAAACGGGAGAAGGTCCTGGTGGCTAGCACCAAGCAGGAGCCACAAGGATGCTTGTCTCTGCATGTGGTGCAGTACAGCAGTTTTACAGCATGGAAGGTCCTCTCCAGTCTTACTTGGAAAAGAGAGAAAATGGAAAGGGAAGTGGTGGAATCACCATCCCTGGAGGTATTTGAAAGATGGGTAGGATACCGCTTTTAGGGACACAGTTAGTGGTGGCTTTCATACTGTTAGGTCGATGGTTGGACTCCATGATATTAAACCTAGATGATTCTATGATGCTATTCTATGAAAAGGTTTATTGTGAAGGTTTGGGCTGATTCTTATACTTTACACAGGCACTATGATCACAGTTTAAGTATCACAAGGGCTTACAGAAGTTTTCCCCTTTGGTGGTGTAGCGTTGGGCAGCAGTTAACCACACTTTCTGTGTAGTTAAGTGTTATGAGTGTTACTATCTGTTTATAAGACCACAGGCAATACTTTTCACAGAGGTAAATAATTGCACTGAGATGGGCCCTGGACTGCTGGCACCAGTAGGGGGCACTGTAGCGTGTGTTAAGCGGGAGAATTCAACTCAAAATAAAAACCTAAGGAAAAAATACTCAACAAGCTGAAGCATCTTGTGACAACTCACCCCAGAAGACCTGTCAGTCTGCCAGGACTGCACTACCCAGGAGTTGTGAGTGAAGCAAAACCGTACACCGTCTAATGCTCAAGAGCTCTTTAACCCACTCCATCTTCAGCTGTTTTCTCTTGTTGGCTGCTTTTAACCTAGTTTTCAACCTCCAGAACTCTTATTTCTGGCTGCAGCTTTCATTAGCTCCCCATTCAGTTCCTTCCAGAGATGTAGGCTACATCCCCAAAGTGCCTTTTTGGGAAAGTTGTCTGATGCACTGACAGACTGAGGGTGCAGTGCCCTGGAAAACAGGGAGGAGCATAGCTTAAAGAGTGCATTTTTTTCCCTCAGTACTGAGGAGCCAAACCCCACTGGTGAAGCTTTTAGACAGGATTGTTCTTTCCTAACCATTGTCAGTTTTGTTTCCAAAACTGATCTGAAAGACTGATTTTTAAGGAGACAGAGCCCTCTTTTCCCTTCCTTTGTCTCTTTCCCTCTCCTCTTGGAGCAGTAGGTGATGCAGTGCTTCTTTCTCTGCTTTTTCACACCTCCATTTTTGATGCCCTCTTATATTGGCAGCTGGGCAAGAGGTTATCTCACACAAAAAGGGTCTCTGTGCATGGCAATGCAACAGCTTCCAGGAACTCCCAGTGATCACAGGTAGATCCTTCATCCCCAGCTGGCTAAGTGCTTTCCTGCTGATCCTGCAAGAATCCCAATTTCCTGAAATCATACTAATTTCCTGCAGGAAAATCTTCTCCTGTTACTACACAGAGAGGCTCTATAAGGGGGAGCACAGCAGACTGGGGTCCTCGCTGGAGAGGTGCTCTCCCACATCCCTAGCATCTCCCTTACTGCCTTACTTTGAGGCTGTCAGTCTGCATCTTGTCTTCCCCTAGAACTAACTGTGGTCTGACAGGATCGAGGTGGGGCGTGGAAGTAAAAAGGGACTTTAAAGTGTAAAATGCCTCAGTTGAAGCCTTCTCAGCCTCCTACTCTCTGCCATCCACTTGGTCACTGAGCCCAGGAAGAGGGTATGGGGTGTCGTGATTTAACCCCAGCCAGCGCGGGGACCACGCAGCCGTTCACCCACTCCCTCTCTCAAAGCATCCCTCCTGTAAGGTAGGAAGGAAAGGAGGAAAAACACTTGTGGGTTGAGATAAAGACAGTTTAATAGCACAGTAACAGAAGAGAAAATAATAATGGTAAACTAATACACAAAATGAAGTGATGCAGTGCTTTCACTACCCGATGATTGATTGCCCAGTCTGTCCCCAGCATTGATTGCAGATTCCTGCCCCCTGGCCAACCCCCATTTATATACTGAGCATGAAGTCTATGGTATGGAATATTCCTTTGCTCAGCTTGTCCTGTTTACGCTCCTTCTCAGCTTCTATGGAAAGCTGAAAAAGTTCTTGACTTAATATAAACACTACTTAGCAACAACTAAAACAATACATGTTATTGACATTATTCTCATACTAAATCCAAAACACAGCATCTATTAGGAAGAATATTAACTCTATCCCAGCTGAAAGGCTAGTGCATGTGCTCTCTTTTCAGAAGCGTCTATGCTGTCTTTTGTTGGCAGGTAAGAAGTTTCCCTGAAAGGGATGGATGTAAACTGTCTCCATCTCCAAAGCCTTGTAATGATGTCAGCAAAGCACTACACTTAGCTGTTTAGGTCTGCTGGGAGACTGGATTTATCAGCTGATACACACAGGCAGTTATATATCCTCCAGTCTTGAACCAGACTAAGTCCAGCCAGCCCAAAAAACAGCCCAAACAAGTTTGCATCTGGCTGCAAAATATCGTATAAAACATACCCATGACTACTGGCATCAGCTCAAAAAACGCTTCTTTGGTTTAGAAAGCTTCAATGCCAGAAGACGGATTGGGAATGCTGAACATCAACAGCAAAGCTGTTCCACAACAGCTGTGAATGTTAACAAATCCTTACAGTATGCCTTGGCAGAGGCGCTGAGGCTGGCATTTCTGTCCCCTCTTCACAAGCAGGGATATGGCAGCAGGACTGAAATAAGCATCTCCCGGAGCCTCACTCAGGCAGCCCACAAGACCATGAAAGGAACTGTATTACAAGTGGCTTTGCACTCAGGACTGCAGGTCCCATGTGCTGGGCTCAGACACCCTGCCAAGAGAAAACAAGACTGAAACCTAAAAGCATGTCCCACGCCTCCACACTGACTGCCTTTCCATCATCTCCTGTGGGGTTTTGAGTGGCTTTAAAAACAGTAAGTTTGGCCTGATGGAGGTCAAACCACAGAAGGAGTTGGGACATCTGCTGTCACAGCATATCCTGTGGTTGAGGTAACCTAAATCTACTGCATCCCTTTTCCCTGCCTGAACCACAAAAACCTGTTTTTTCCTTTAAGATGGCCTTCTAGCTGTGCTTACTGCCCCACTAGGCTTGCGGTCTTACTCTCTCTTAGGGCTTTTGTTGGCTGATCCAGCACAAAAGGCACTGGCTGCTCCCCGCTCCAAACCTCTGCCAGGTTGTGAGATGGATGGAGCAAGTTTTAAAATGTATCGTGAATTGGAACAGCATAAAAAGCTAACAACAATCATTCTGCTGAATGTAGCAGTCTACATCACAAAGGACCACAGCACAGAAGATTTATAAAAAAACCCAAACCCTAAACAACAAATGCTTTTATATTTCAAGCCATCTCTTGTGAAACTCAACCTCTGCAGGACTTTTGCAATTAGATCTCATTTGCAAACCTGTATAAATACTCCCTTACTAACTGTATGTTTTAAATACATGAACCCTAGAAATATCCGGTGCAGATGTGCACTAGGGAAAAGTGCACACATCCTCCAGCAGTGCTCCTGCATTGCTTTTTTTGTGCCTTCTGTGCAATGCATTTTTGTTTTCACATCACGCCCCACAACTTCTCAGTCAATAACATTAACATCTTTTCACTTCTTACAACAAGGCCCCACCTGGTTGGCAACTCAATCAAGCCCCCAAGTCTCTAACACAGGACACAGTTTTAGCAACATAGAACTTCTCAAACTCACATGGTAAGGAGACAACCCAAGGCTGGAAGCAGAACGAAAACAAAGCAAAGTGCAGAAGTATTTAATGTTGAAGGTGATAAAGTGCTGTAACAATTTAACAAGGTGAATCTTCCATCACTGGAAAATTTTAAACCAAAAGGGGATGTTTTCTATATTCAATGCCACACTTCAAGCAGGAGTCAATTGAGGGCAGTCCTGTGACTTGCTCTCTGCAGGAGGTCAGACCGAGAAGATCACAAGAGCCTCTCTGACCCCATAACCCAGGAATTAATGCCTGGGAGGAGTTTCTTGTAAAATCTGTCAAACCACTGCCCTTTAAATCCCTACCTACAGCTTCTCTGCTATAAAGGCACAATGTAGAATCAATTAAAGAGCAAGAAAGGAGGAAAACCAAGAAAGGGAAAAAGCAAGAAGTTACTGAATAATGGAAACCAAGGCACAGTGAAAGGATGACAGAGGTTTGACCATTGCCCCTGCACCAGGCTGAATAGGACCTATTCTGGGCTTCTGGAGATCACGGGAGTTTTGCTATTATTTCCTTCACTGGTACTCACTTTGTGTCCTCCGCAAATAAGTAGAGGACACAGGTTTGCATCCTGCAGGGTTGCGAAGCCTGTGTCACTCCCAGACACTAAACAGTCCCACCATACAGCCAGCCTAAGGACAAAGTTAGTGCTTTTTCATTTTAACCTCCCTTTAACGAGCTGCCTTTGTGATTATAACTCCAGATCAAGAGAGACATCATATGAAAAAAAGAGAGGAAAAAAAAGGAAAAAACCAACCAAAACAAGGCTGCTTTTCCATTATTATCGTACTGCTGATTTAGAATTAGAGAAAATAAAAACCCTCCATCGGCAGATCTGGGTTTCTCAATGCATCTCAAAAATTTGGCAGGGGATTGTACAAGGAATGAAAACCAGGCTGCACAAATCCTCAGAAAGCCACCAGAGGGTAGCAAAACATTTTAGAGAGGAGCTACTGGAAATCCAGGCAAACCAGGGCGATCAGTACCTGCATCTCCCTTCGTATTTTCTGGTTGCTATTTCAGTTATTCAGGAAAGTCACATTTTTATTCATCCCTATACATTCCTTTTTCAAAATGCTGCCTTGATTTCTTTGCAGATGAGAAGGAAAATTGGTATTTCACGTTATTCCTGCCCCACTCCCTGGGAAGAAGTTTGTTTCTCCCTAATTTTCTTCATAGTGTCTGCATCACCCCCCAGGCCAACTCTCGCCTGCAGCAGTGGGCAGCATGCAATATCGTACTGGGATGGCATGATGGTACAAGAGTATGGTACCACACGACGGGGAGGTGTGAGGAGGGAAAGAGGGTCGGGAGGGCAAGTGGCTGTTTCCAGCGGTTTAGGGAAATCAGACACACATCAGTAACTCCCTACATTCTTCCATTTGCAACGTTCAACTAACACCCAGGCTGAACAGCTGATGGCCAGTCCTGAAGTTTTGACTTTCTCAAAGCTGTGAAAAGTACAGGAGAGGGAGAAAGACATAACATTTTGTAATGCTTTCTTCACCTTTTCACAAGCCTCCATTCTCCACCTTGCAGATTCCTACCCCAAATTACATGGAAAGCCCTCAGCTCCGCGAGCACTTCAAGAAGCCAACAACCCAGCCCCATCCTGATCCCTCTCACATGCTTTCCTGCTGAGTGTTAGGGTAGGAAGACATGCAATAACTTTTAAAAATTATTACTGTTATTTTATTTTAAGGTTCCTATATCTTAAATTTTCAAGCTAGGATGCAAGGAGTCCTGTTGCCCTGTTTGGAGAAGCTTGTATGGAGCAAGGAGACCAGCCGGGAGCCCAGAGGGAAAAAAAAAAAAAGTCTGGCTTTTAAATAGCTAACTTTTTCATGCACAGTCTGCAGGAACCAAAAATAGCTCCTGAATATTTCAGCAAATCAGTCCCAATAATTAAAATTGTGATGTGTTTGCTGTCAGTCCCAAATGCGGTGAAAGCCATCAGATACATTTTTCACTACAAATTATTCATCCAGCTGCACTTGCAGAGTTGAAAATTTCCGTTCACTTAGCCCCAAGTTCAAAGAAACCCTCAAGCCCCTAAATCAGAAATTCTTTCATACCCGCCCATTTCTAAAAAATTGGACAAACTAACCTTCACTTGTCTATCCTATTTATCTAATACAGGTATGTCTCACCCGGCAGTTTAACACTGTAGTGCAGCTGACACTTTGCACTGATTGTCAACTTATATCTGTTCAGTCCAGCTGATTTCAGTGACTATTACAGAGGGATGGAAGTCATTAGATACATTTTCCACAAACTGTACCCCAAATTGGAGTATCCTATTTGCTCTACCCAGGTGCTGTGCCCCACCTGAGGATCAGCCCTTTGCCACATTGTCAGGAAGCGATGGGAGGTAGAGGAAAGGCTCTTGCAGACTTCCAGTTCTAGGGAAAAGCTTCTGCCCCTGTACTGACCCATCAGTAGCAGGCACATTTACTCACAGGCTTCCTGAAGCAGACACCAAAGCTACAGACATCAGAAGCACCAGCTTCTTGTAGCGCTATGAAAAATCTCCACAGTCATCTAGATCCAGTCCAGCAACTCACTCCTCTGTTACATCTTCCGCACAAATTAAAAATATGAAGCAGCACACGCCCGGTGCAAGAGCACACTCTAGGCAAGATCCATTTATAGACCTTTTAAAGAAAGCATCCAATATATAAAAGTGTTTTAATTTTCTTGTAGCTGAGGTCAGGACACCTCAAGGGTACAACATAATTTGGGAGCACTGAGCATCCCTGGTAGGGTAGTGAGAGCATGGGCAGCTTAGTTTGAGATTCCCCCCCTGCTCCTCCCAATATGTTTGGATGTTTAATACAACACAATCTGTTATTACAAGCCATACAACCAAGTTCTACTTGACATTCAGCATGAGATATTCTGGGACAAGACGGTAGGCTAAAACAGACCCTTCCTCAATCTAACTGCTCATTTCCAACTGCAAACCCACTCCTTTTCTTTATTTTTGCCCCAGTCATCTTTGTGTGCTTCATAACACACAAGAAAGCTGTTGACAGTCCCAAACATAACAAGTACTTGGCAAAATAAGCCGCAGAACCTGTTTTTAAAAGGAGGGCTGCATTTCATTTCTGTATGTTTGGATGATAAGCACACTGCATTGATCTCGCTGCCAGCATTCTTGTCACCAGTACTGCCCCTTTGGTGGGAAGCTAAAACCTCTTTAATTTTTGCTACACCAAATTAAGTACACCTACACAAGGCAATTCTCTCCCTTCTCCAGCTTGCAAAAAGCACAAATAGAAGTTTTCCTTTTTCTGAAAGATAGGCAAAGAGTATGATGGGAAGCCCCCAAAGTCCTCTCTTGGCTACTGTCTTGTCATGGCACCATCTGTAGTAATCTTGACAGAACTTGAGGGGTTCAATCCACATCTTAACCTACTACTTTCCAACCCATGGGGAGCCCAATTAAAGTTATTACATGAATACAGGCAGCAGCTCTCCACAACTTCAGGGAAGAATGCCCTGACTTATAAGACCTGAGAGACTGGATGGTTCAGGACAGGAGAATTGCAGATACCACATTGCGTCTCCAGCAGATGTGACTTGGACCTCTGTTTGGTGAGGGGAAAAAGGACAGAGGCAGCTGTTACTAGCTGACCAAATCACAAGGCTCCATGTGCTGTCCTCAGCCCCTCGTCCATCCGTTTTGCAATTCAGGTGTTTATTGTTGCAGTTTAGTTTCCCTGGAGTCTGGGAGCCCTAAATTGGTAACACACCTGCAACAAGGAAGCTGCACCTCACCAATTTTTATGGCAGCTCACAGAGCAGCTTAGGAGGACCCAACTTCACTTCATGATCAAGAGGATTATTATTGTTAATGATGCCACAGGAAATACTGGAGGATCACTAATATCCCCTTTGGAAAAGACTGTGGCGATATGGGGAAACATCACACCAAAGTCACAGTTCCCTGTCGAGCACTTCTCCTCCTCCTCGGTGACGTGTCGCACTGTCATTCCTGAATGTCACCTTGATGGAGAGAACGACTTCTCAGGAGGAGTCAGCTTGGAGCAACAAAAGCCACCTCCTTCAGAAATACACCCACAGAGGTGTGCTAGGCCAGGACAATAACATCACGTCAGGCCATAATTAAAACTTCTGAGTAGTTGCAGCTCTTCATTGACAGTCTTTTATGTAACGATTGAAAGCAATTAAGGTAACAACCTTCCCCATGCTGACATGACTGCAAAAACACAGGATTATAAGAGTGATGGAAAGAAGCCTGAAAGACATTTAGCTCAGGGAACAAGAAACCTAGTCAGGAGGTCCAGAGCCCTTTTCCAGCCTTGCTGCTACTGACTTCTGCAGGACATTGCGTCAAGCCCTGAAGGCAGGGACAGAGGACAGAAGGTGCTTGTACATTAAGTCCTTCTTGCCCAGCAGATGCCCTCTCTTGGCAAAACACTCCCTTTTTCTATAGAGGATCAAGGGTGTATTCTGCAACTGACTGGCCATTTTATTGCTCAAGCTTGCACGTATTTGCTTTCTATGGGCACAGAGAGATAAGACAACCCCTTGCCTGGGTTACTCACAATGTCCTAATAAACACAGTTAGCTGTAGCTTCTCAATCAAGAAACTCTAGGAGCCTATTTTTTCCCTAAACTCCTTTTAGTTCTTGCAGAGTCAAAGTGGAAAATCAGTAACAGGCAAATATAGATAAGGTAATGCAGGGAAAGATGATCAAATCAACAGAAGGAGAGGAGTTAAACTCAAGCTTACATAGACAGAAGATGCACAGAAGTGCTGTGGGAAGACAAAGGTATTAATTTTCAGATCTGAATAAGTGAGAATTATATGAAATCTGGACCAAAGGCTAATAAAAGCAAAAGCTTGCTAGCAGTGGTTAGATTGCACATGTTCACATGGAGCCTGCCTGGGTGGCTCAGACTGAAAGATTTTAGGCAAAGAGAGTTTAGAAGAGGCAATAGTATAGAAAAAATGACTGTGATAAAACACACAGCACTGCCTATACAACATTGTACCTTCCCCATTCAGCCCTTAGACCCCATCCTGGAAATAGTGACACACTGATCTAAAGCCTGCAATGAAGCAGCTCAGCTTACATGTGGTAGCAGGTATGGAAAGTACTGAGGGCTACAGCCTTACACTGTAGTCTCTTCAAGAAGATACAAGTCGTCTCCTCCAAAACTTCTGAGATCCCTTCAGGTAGGAAGTTATCCTACCAGAAAAACCCCAAAGCAACACATATCAAGAAGACAGCCCGTTCCATTCTTTTGGTCTTTGCACCTTCGTCTTACTGTACTAATAAAGATTCTCCAAGTAAAACTCCTACCACTGGCTTAATATCTCACTCCAGATCCAGATTCAGTTTTGACTCATGTTGTTGCAGACTTAGTTCAACAGAGCCTGAAACAGTGGTTCAGGCTCAGCTATGGTTTACGGAAAAACAAAACAAAGCCATTGTTTCAAGGAGTTTTCAGTTCATTGGATATTCAGCCCCAGAGAGTTATCCAGGAAAGACAGGGTTTGTTTCTCGCCTACTGACCAGAGTTATGGTGCAGCGATTAGCTGGAAGTTGAGGCTGGGCAAGTGTCCTCCTCTCCTGAATGGTATTTTCCATCGCTAGTGTTCACAGACACACACTCCCTTGCTTTGGGGACCACATAAGGCAACCTTGTGAGTGCATCAAGAGAACTGCTGAGTGCCATACATGGCTTACAGACCTTTTCAGGGAGAAGCTGGTACGTAAGCACAAAGCACCGTGTTTACATGGCTTGGTGGGGTTTTACCCACTTACTCCTGCCATTCCACTGCAGATGAACAACCACCGCGACTGTTCCTGCTTTTCCACCGAGTTTGGTCCCTCTGGTTGCTATCATATATCTGTATAGATGTTGCCAGCGGGGCTTCCATGGTCAGTAATAATGTGCTCCTGTCTACCCAGAGCTTGGAGATTCCTGCTTCATTCATTCATTCAGTTCCTCAGCTCTATTTCCTCTTGTGGCCAAGAGCCTTGTAAGGCATCACAAATTACTCTCTAAATCCCGGAGCAGACCAGATTAGAAACCAAGTTCAGATGTACCCTCACACAGCAAGCACACACACAGAAAGTGAATCAATCACCAAAATATGCATAATCCAGTGTCACTTAAGGAGTGATACGGTGTCCTGCCTGGTCTGCATCTGCTCCAGTGGGCTGCAGACTCTGGTAGCTCTGCCTGGACTAATATGTATATCTCAGGCTTATTGGGGAGACTGAATCGGCACTAGACACCGGTGCTCGGAAGCTGAACCTCACCCATAAAGTCTTTCTGGGCAGGCCTGTTTTTACCTTTATTCAGACAACACACAACTTGAGTGGTTTTGTCAGCATTGTCAGAAAATGTTTCTGCTCCTGCTAAAAGCCTCATGTCAGGTAAATTGCTATATCAGTCCTCAGCCCAGCCCCAAATATCTTTAAGAGCATCACCACAGAAATTTATCACCCATTCTCTGCCCTGTCCACTCCAACACCTTCCCCGAAATGAGCCACAGATGTGCTCGATGAGATGCTGTGGAATAACGATTGCCAGGTACTCCTCAAGACTCAGCACTTGCCCTAAAACACTGCAGTTCTCTCTCAATTGTTCTGTATAGACAAAACCAGCAACACTGAGAGGGACCTTGCAATGCCTGAAATGCAGTATCTCGGAGGGGGATCTCCTCTTCGTAATCATTAATAGTCCAGCATTTCCAACATGGTCTGGCTGATATCCACATAGAGAAGAACACAGTCTGTGTCTCAGGGATGGAGCTCCAGGATGCTTGGTCTGGGAGCTACACAAGCTGAGAAATAAGGACATGTGCCCAGTCTGCACTCTGCCATACCTGTGGCCAAGTGATGTTTGAATATTCTTTTCCTCTGCAAACGACTTGTTTCATTACGACATTCTCTAGAAAAAATGCCATTATGACTGATTCCACCCGCCCTATTTGAAGTACAGTAGTTTGGCTAACTGGGGGAAAAAAGTTCCCATTTTCCACTCAGAAAAAACTGTGTGGGAAAAGAGCATTTACAGAGCACGTGGCATAAAAGGAAAGGATTGTCAGATTACCTGGAGAACTGATACTTGCCTCCACTAAAGCTCTATTTTAGTTCAAAGCCCTACTTGCACATTTCTCAAAGAGGAGATAATACAGATTTTCTTATGGTATTTCAGATTAATTGCTGCATAAGGAATAGACTGTCCTCAAAATGTGATGTCTATAAGCTTCTGATTCACACATTTATCATTTGGGGATATTAGGTATGTATGTATTTTTAATGAAGATATAGAACATCATAAGGGAAAAAATCCAATTCACAAGCCTGTCTATGTACCGAATTTAGTGTGCAATGACTTCAGGTTCCACAATAAAATCATGCTGTGAGCATGCTTTCAACACTAGCCCTTGGTGCATTCACATCATGCAGTGAAAAACCTACGGGCTGAGACAGATCACACCCAAACAGCTCTTCTAACACGTTAAAACCTTTTTATCATAAATTGTTCGATATCCCTAGCATACTCCATTTCAGACGTGCTGAGAGTTAACAGCCTATTCTTTTTCTAGCTTATTTCAATATAACTTTCCAACTGGTAAAAACCGTGATACGAAACTTTGTAAATGAAAATTTTAAAGAGAAAGTGGGGCAGAAAAAGACTTAAATCCAAAATTTGAGGATAAAACACACTGGCTACATCCGTACAGCTTAACATGGTCTCAAACACAGGCAAAGGCTCTGCATCACTTAAAACACGAGTTACAGTTTAATCTCTGGCCACCCAGAAATACTAAGCCAGTCATGGCACACCACACGGTGGGTATAAAAACGACCCAGAACATCTGTGGAAAAGCACCTCCTGGTTGCACTGTGTTCACAGGGAAGTCAGTCCCGGGCCCTATGCCTATAGGAATAAACTGCCAAAAATCCCTCCAACACCTCCCCTTCTTCCAATTTTACTTCATGACATTTCCCAAAACATTATCTTTTCCAATATCTGCTTGTACAAGCAATAACTTTCTCATGCTTTCTTATTCAAGGGTGAACTCAGAAGAACAAAAGCTACTCTTTCATAATGCATCATCTTTGTGAACAGACCCAACAAGGTCTCAATGAAAAACCACAGGTTTTTATTCATTCCCATCTACCTACCAACAAATGCACAGAGAATAACCACAGAAATAAGGAGCTTGCAACCCGTGAAACCTTTCTGAGTGCCTTCTGGAGATGTAGCACCTACTCCCTTACATCTGTACACCATAAACAGTCTTCAAAACACAGTATAAATTATTTGGTGGGTGAGACAATGGGGATGGTATCTTCAGAAATATATGTTCGAAGTGATTAGGAAAGCTGATGAAGTGTTACAGCCATAGATATTTTCTTCTTGCTTCTCAGTGGAGACAGAATGAATTGACTTGTCTTAGTATAGTACCACAGTCAGTCCAAAATATTGCACCTACAAATATTTTTTATGCTGCATACTTTGCATATAGAAAGAAAGTGTAGAAATAAGGCTATGAAAAAATTTAATAATTTTATGGCCCCATCTCAAGCACTCAAACACTTTTTTTCTCCTCCAGCAGATGTAAGCATGCAAAGTGAGGTCCCAATTTAACCAAGAGCCAACCTTGGCATCAAACTAGTGCTGATACAACCATATGGTTAGAAAGATTTTCCTCTCCCTCTGCTAGCTACCACCTCACATCTTGTAAATGACATGCCTTAGGACCATTATCAGCTATAATTATAAAAGGCATCTGCCTTCAAGGACGGAAAACTGGAACGGGTATGATGAGGTGCAAGGAAGGCTAGGCTGGCCGTGGCTGCTGCAGTCCCTACTGCTCACTGATGAGAGGGCAACAGCATGTTTTAAAGGAGGCAATTGTGCTTCTGGCGAGGGGGTGTGGGGTAGAGAAGTGTGACGGAGCATTTGGGAGCACGAGGGGGAAAGCGAGGGGGCATTCAGGTACACGGGAGAATGTATTCAGGAAAATACGGGATTGGGAACACGAGACATCCCAGGCCCTTTTCCTGATCTGCTTCAGGAGCCACTCCACCAGTCCCACCTGCCCCACACACAAAAGAGGGGGGGTCATTGAAGCCAACCCCAGGTGCCTAGAGCACAAAGGTAACCATCAGAGCACAAAGGTAACCATCAGAGCACAAAGGTAACCATCAGTGCACACCCACAGATCTTAGTACCTCATACTCGCACAAATGTCACTAGGATGTTTACAGGTACAAAAGCATCCCCAAAGCCAAACGGCCATGTCTGCTGAGCACCATGCCAGGCTCTAGCCCTGCTGCCCTGCACAGAGACACCCCAGGGACTGCTCATGGGGCATGGTTACCTTGTGAGCCTGATAAAGTGATCATAGATAATCCAGATCACTAAAGTTTTATTTCAGAAAGAGAAAGTAAGGGGAGACATTGCAAATCTGATGTTGAATGAGGCCCACAAACAACTGCTATGGCCTCAAAACGTCAAGTGCCCTGTCCCACACACCCATATTTAGCTAGCATAGATCATCACTTCATATAGGCTCATCATAAACACCTAAAAACCATCTGAAAGAACCCAAGCAGGTTACTGCTCCTATGGGAAGCTGTTCCAGAACGTTGCTCTTTTCGTCATCATAAACTTTTTTCTAACTTCAGGCCTGAATTCATTAACATAATCCCAATATTGGCCCTATACCTCCTGCACATAAGCATCAAGACTTGTAAATAATTTACAGGAGACATGAATATGCTGCCATCTGCACACAAAGGAACCACAAACTCTACAGCACGCACGTACGTGTTGCCACTTCTGGGGAAAGGAGAGGGTGAGGTGGGAGTAGCTGTAAGGTCATGCTGGGAAGCTGTTGCTATGTGATTGCTGTTTGGTGACTTAGATGACATAAACTTGATATATCTAATTAATCCTACCAAAGCAGTGGGTGCCAACAGGAATCTCTGATGACAGGTGCAGCAGAGAGGACAAGCATCAGCAAACAGGTACATTAAAGAAAGGTCTCATCCCAAGAGATGTCCCAGACACAGGCTGCCCATCACTCGCTGATAGCATCAATCCACAGCTCTTTGCAGTCAAGACTAGTCTGGGATGGAGAAAGTGAGACTGTTTTTCATTGTATTTTGGGGTCATAAAGCATGAAGGTTCATGGAAAGTGAAAGAGAAAACATGGTACCAGTAACTCCTTCCCGCATTGCAGAAGCTTGTTCTTGTCTCCCCTTTCAAAAACTTAAAATCAAAGCTACAGTCTGGAGAGCATCTGCCTTAGTTTTCAAACACAGGACAGAGAATACCACCAAGCCAGATAAAAAGCTATGGTCTTCTGAGTGGATGCCACAGGCTAAATTAATTGAGCCACAGATTACACAGATGAGTACACGCGGCTAGATCTCATAGCAGTAGATTGCACCATTTAAATGGCAACCACAGAATCTGGAGGGCGTGGGAATGCGGCTCTGCAACACTGATCCTGTGCAGAGCTCAGGGTCAAGGCCATTAGGGACCTGGACCATAGAGTCGTTCAGCCTCTGACATCTGCAAAAAAAGTTACATTGCTCACAAGGTAAATGTAGTTTGTGAACCTTGCAGAATGAGGGAGATATACCGCTGCAGTAACGACTCCTCCTCAGTTTTTGTATTTGCAGAGAAGGGCCTTTTCATCAATGGGAATTTTAACTGAAATTTTGATTTAAGTCTTGGAAAAATACTTCTGCACACAAAGCAAAGAGGTACAAATCATAACTACTTATATATCCTGAATGTGGCAACAGCATCACATGCTTAGTTACATGTGACACTTTTAAAGGAACACCATATTTTTGTCTTATAAATATATTTACAGAATTGCTGGAAGGTTTCCATCTGAAGTTTCTGTGCAGGGAACTTTTTTCATCCAGCTCCAACATTTTAACTTATTATTTTTAAACATATTTTTAAATTACTTGCTACTTCAACAGGGAGGCAGGAGTTACAAAAGTGCATCATCCTCTGGAGACTTTCCTTCCAAAAGGGTTTCAACAGGGACAAGGAAAATGGTGACTGAAGGCTGCAAGACCGCTTTTCCATGGGTACTGCTCAGCCCCTACACTTATGCCACGTCACTCCTAGGCATGGTAGGACTACAGCATCAACAGCAGGCTGATGGATTTAAGGGAGCACAAGTTTTGAGGTGTATCCTGTGTGGCCCAGAAATTGCATTGCCATTTCACAGTGTTAAGCAGAGTGAGGCCAAAGGAATGAAGAGATGACAGACCGAGACAAACTTTGGTGCAAAGTGGGACAGACCAATAACTGCCATCACTAATTGCCATTCCCCAGGTAGGATCTTGGGCAGCCCTTAGAAACATCATGAGCAGCTTGAATTGCTTTATTGATATTTACTTTTCCTTCACCCTTGGTGATTTATACAAACAAGAGATTAAAAGAAGAAAGGTAGGCAGCAATAGCAGGAGGGAAGGGAAGGGTAATTAGCGCTGTCAGGATTGAGATCAGTAGGGTCCTAGTGACGAGGGAAAAAGACAAGAAAGAAAGGGACTGACAGGCATTTAGTATTTCAAGCACAGAAAGGTTCTTGCAGCAAGGGATGCTGAAGCGAGACTTGCTTATTATTATGACTATGACAAAGCAGAAAAAAACCCAGAACACACATTGATTAAAGCAGCAGGCATCTCCCTTGGATGCCGAGACTCAGCAAGAGGCTGCAGCTTCCCAAGGAGGAAAGCATTTAAGTTTCAGCTATTCCGAGACATGGACCATATGCTGGGGCCATCTGGAGGCTGCTTTATTTGATGGATGTCAAATGCCTCCAAAGACACCAGGGAAGGGAGCTGAAATATTAGTAAATGATTGATGCTGAGGGCACTTAACTAAAGATGACCCCACTTCTTTAAAATTCACACCTGCTCTACAGGAGAAGCTCAGAAATAGCATTTCCACTGGAGACGATAGCTTCTACGGCTTTCAAAAAGGAGAAGCTTCTGATGGAGGATGCAGTCATCATTTAACTGACACAGCTGGTGAATTCACTCAGGTGGTCGTAGCTGTGCTCTCAGCCAGCAGTCAACAGCTGAGCCATGGCACCAACTGGAGCACCCCATTCAGCACCAGACCGGAACTGTCACTGCATCATCAAAAGGTGTGTTGTTTCAAAGAATAAAGCCTACAACACAATGGGCCCTCCGTGCCTTCAGAGACCTCCCTGCCACTGTTGAGAAGGCTTGCCAGGAAGAGGAGCTCCACTGGGCCAACACAAATCATAGTGCAATGCAAAGAACTGGAGGAGAAGACACCCATGCAATGACTCCTGGCTGACAGGTCTCCAGCACAGCTCATGAGGGTCATATTTTTCTTTCATCCTAAGAAGACGGGATGCCTGGGCCCTGGCAATGACAGGCCAGCTAGAGGACAAGTCATTCCCCTCTCCAAGCCACAGCAAAACTTTATTTTGCAGTTTAAAACAACCAACCAACAACAACATGGCCCTCCTGAAAGGCACATGGTGTTTGTCTGAATGTTTCATGTCTAGCAGACACCAGAAGTATTTAGGTTATGAAGACCAGCAGGTTGGAACCTGCCCATCCAACTATAACTAGGCCTTTTGCTGAGACCTATGCAGAGAATCATGTTGTGTCTCACACCAACTGCGGGCGGAAGAAAGCACTGAGAGCTCTGTCTCTGTACTAGGAAAGAAAATCACAGAATCACAGAATGGCTGGGGTTGGAAGGGACCTCTGGAGATCATCTAGTCCAATCCCCTGCCAGAGTAGGGTCACCTTAGAGCAGGTTGCACAGGAACCCATCCAGGCAGGTTTTGAATGTCTCCAGAGGCAGAGAATCCACTACCTCTCTGGGCAACCTGCTCCAGTGTTCTGACACCCTTAAAGTAAAGAACAAGAAAAGAACAAGCAAAAGAGCATAATAAACACATTTCTAAGAACAGCTTTCAGAAATCAGCCTGATAGACCACCTTGCACTTTGTCCCTGCCTGGAAAAACAACAGTCAACACTTTTTTTCCCCCCAGCATTCAACAACAGGCAGCTTGGGAAACCATCTGAATACAAATGCTCATTACCCTCAGCATACGGAGATCTCCATGACTCACATCCAAGGACAGAGTGTAAAACATGCTGCCGTTCTACAGCTCTTCCCAACAGCCTCTCCCCCAGCTTGCTATACTGCCTTAACAGTCCCCAGGATTACAGTGCGTGGTGCACTGAATTGCTGAATAATAACCCACAGGGCTTGGCAATGCGATACCGTCCTGCTTTGTGCTCTGCTTGTCAGGGAAAAGAGGGACTCTTTCAGAGGAAGCCAGCTGTGAGGCTGTCAGCATCCTCTGCACCACAGCCCAGCCCTGGAGATTGCACGGGTGGCATGCAGGCTTCATACACCACTTGGGCTGAGGTGCAAGACTTCTGATGCCTGATTTCCCCTGTGTGGCCCTGGAGAGTGGGAGCTCTCTGGCAAATTCTGATCTCTCTTGGCTGTTGTGAGGGCAAATTGAATCAGGTGATGGAGCTCTGACAACTACCACTGGCTAGGAGTTGGTCTCTGCTTTGCAGTGTCAAAGGGATATACTTGTAAAGGATGTGGGGGCAGAAGGAAACTGTTGGGGGATTGTGCCAGTTATTGCTTGCCCATAGAGGACCTCAGCTAGCTGTACGGTGGAATTCAACCAGGTGTCTTGGAGGGATTTCACTGAGCACAGGTTACATCCCACTGGATGTCTTCATTAGCAGACAGAACAATGATGCCCCATTACTCATCTGGAGCACAAAGTAGAACAGAGTAAAAGCAAAGCAAGAGAGTCCTTCCAGCCCTCATCCCCACTTGGGCTGCAGCTTGTGCTTTATATTGTCAACTCATACAAGGACTGAGATTTGGTAAAGTCAAGTGACAAGAAAGTACAGAGGAAGGGTTATAAATATGCATCAGAGTCTCAGACTGGAGATCAAGGGCAATTTTATGAGGAAAATCATTTTAGAATCCAAAAAAAAAAAGTGGCAGTGATAGCGTATGTGAATGTGTAAAGCTTCATAATGGCAAACAAATGATCCTCTCCCTCCTGAGTAGGAGGAATGGAGAGTGTTGTGACTGTGACCTGACACAGGAACTTTGGAGACTTAAATCTCCCTTTGTTTTCTCCAAGTTATAACCTTTCTGGGATGAAGGCTGTCTTTAGCCTGCAGTTGTTCACCTGGCAAAATCTCAGGTGAGCCTATTGAAGTTACTGACAAACTAGAGCTGTAATGCAGGTTTGGATGTAGCTGCACGCCTCCATCAGGCAACCCCAGTCCCATGCTGCGCATGGCAACCAAGCATTCATCAATAAGTCATTGCTCCAGAGATCCCCAGTGCTAGTATTGGGAACATACTAACTCACTGAAACCTGACCAGCCTAGATACCTCAAACCAGGGACTTCTTAATCAAGTTCTGAAAAACTTCAAAGTAAAATGCACAGAAAGAGTCTTTGTGGAATAATTTATTTGAACAGACTTTTGGTTGGTCAGCAGATCAAGTGGTGATTTATTTCCCCTTGGCCCAGGAAACAAAGAATCAGCACAAAAAGTATAAACTGATAGCAGTGTTTAGACCTCATCTACTAACAGAAGAACAGAGAAACGTTGTTCTACTTGCCAGAAATATTCCACTTGGCGATAACCAGTTACCAGGAAACACACTAGATACACCTTGCAACATTAGCTTTGGTTTTTGGAAGAGCCATCCAGCCCGCTACAGTGCACAGGAGGGAATGCAGAGCAACAAGTGATGCTGCTAACTTTTCTAGCTGAGCATCATGAGCGGTGGTGAGTCAGTGTCAGCTTTTTCTTTGTAAGTTGTCCCATTTCTGTATATGGGAAAAACAAATAGCTTGGAGCAATACATGGGCTGGTTTAACTAATGAGGAAAATAAAGCACAAGGCAGAGCCCTATTCAGACAGGAACCTTCCACACACTGTATTTGTTCACTACAGCCATGCATTAGCAGCAAGGTGTAGCACTCACCTGGCTCAACGAATTATTGACAGAATTGGGTCTTGGATTTCCTACAAATATCCACTCCCCCCTCCTCCCCCAAGCCTCCAAGTGCTCCAGCAGGACGCAGGCCAGGTGAGACCACATGCACACACAGCACTGCGAGCAGTGCAATGAGAGCCCAGGCAGCTGTTGTTCTCAAGACTGAATTGTTATCTCTTACTATCCGTGTAAGCAATTGCCTCTCAAGCATATGTGGCTATAATCTGGGCCCATATGTTAAAAACAAATAATATATGTCTCACTTCTGCAACACCCTTTCATCCAGACGCTCTACAGATGATGTATCTGGCCTTCTTCCCATTGCAAGGAGAGTGATTAGCTTCAGTAGGTGCAGGAAGAAAGTCCATTAAAGCTCACTGCATACTAGTACAATTATCTCCATTAGTGGGGAGGTAAACTGAGACACAGAAGGACACATCGTTTCCTACAAGGTCATACAGTAAATCTACTGCAGAGCAGAAGCAGAAATCTGTGCATCTCATTTCCAGCCCAGGCTTTTGACCATAATTACAAGTGAGAGATGAAATTTGGCTCCCATTTTAGAGGTTGGGGAAGTTCAGGACCCTGAATCTATTCTTGGCTTTTGCTTCCTGCTTCAATGTGTGACTTTGGATAGGTCAAATTTTGATGCCTGTTCATTTGGAGTGACTGGCCATGATTAGGCTTCCTGTATATCCAAAATGTATCCATTAATAACAGGTTAGGCAGTTTGTATGCAAATATAAGTATTTTGCATACAGGGGGTCTCATTTTGATACTGTCATCTTCCAGTGACAATTAGTTCTTCGCTGCACCCCACCAGAGAGCAGTAACAGCAATGTCCCTCACTTAGCAGATACACTGATGACAGACATGAGTTCAGGCAAACCAAGGAAACCTCAAGAACACAGATTCCCTTTAATCTCTTCACTATGCACCAGGAAACATTCACACTAATGCAAGGAACAACCTTCCCATGACTGCCAGGTGACCTGTCTCAAACTGTCCCCATCCCTGTGAGAAGCAGCATGCCTCAAAGGGTCCTCTTTGGCCCGGGACCATTCTGCTGTTACCAAGAACCACTGCTGGAAAACATCAACTCATTCAAACTAAACTGTTTCAATGGAATGGCTGTTAAAAATGGAGTTTACAATTAAAAAAAAACCCAACAAAACAAACCCCACAAAACAAAAAAAAATATCCCCAAACAAAAAAATCCCAAAGCAAACAAAAAACCCAGCAAGAAACAGGGAGAGGTGCTGATGCAAAAGTTCCCTCCTGCAGCCTGTTCAGAATCCTGCTCTGTCCGGCTTGGAGTACTGCTTGGATGCGTCATCCGCCGCCACTCCTTGGGGCTTTACACAAGAGAGTTTGAAAAGTTTCAGGTAGAGACAACATGCACCAAATCCTGACTTTTTTTGTGTGTGTTTTTTGGCCAGACGGTAGGTCAGCTCAGCTGCTCTGCGTCAGGTGGCACAGTGAGCGTCAGACACCCAGCAGCACTGGGGGGGGGACAGGTTTAACTGCACAACCCTTTCTGTGAGACTTGTTCCAAATGCTCATTAAGTCACATACGCGTCCTTGAGAGATAACCGTCAATATTACTCCTGTTTCACAGGACACTAACCTTACCCTCACAGCAAGGACAAGGCAAAATTTGAAGACATGGCTCTTCTTGCCCCTCAGTTTTGGAGAAACTAATTTTCCCAGCTGACTGCTTTATTTTCACAGATTCTGAGCAAACTCCAGTTAAAATTAATAGACTTTGGAGTGTTCAACTCTCTTAAAAGTCAGCATAGGAGAAGCCTTAGCCCTGGCAAATTTGGTTGTAATATTGCCTTTCAACACATCTAGAGTTGCAACTTCATTGATAGTACTTAGAATTGCAATGTCGTCATTAAACCTGCACAAAGCCACACAGTAAATTAATAAATAAGGCCACTCTTGTTATCTTTTTGGGTATTCTATGTAACACAGACCAAGACATAACCCTGAATCAATTTCTATGAAAGCTGTAGAAGAAAAGCCTTCAATCTTGATTTTACCGCTTCTGACAGAGCTTTCACCATAATCCTCAATATTAGATACTGTTCCCATGGCTAATTAGCTCCACAGTTAAACTTCAATTTATTTCTGGTCAGAATGTGCCCACCTTTCATTTCCAGCCACTGGATCTTGCTGTGTATTGAAGAGCTGTTCTCCATCTAGATCCCAGACCGACCAAATCACTCTTTAATTAAATCAAACTCATGGAGCCTCTCATTGTATGTCATGTTTTCTGGTCATGCTCATGCCATTCTTTGGCTTATCACTGATATCCTTTTTCCTCCCAGTACCTTTTTTTTTCCATTAGAGGTGTCAAACTCCCTCAAGTATTTCACAAGAGATTGCACTAGTGCTACTTTCAGAGAAAAAATAGTCACCTTACTACTTCTCCAAATTTCTGTGCCTGCCCTCCCCCAGGCCACATTTGCCTGTACTCAGTTACCAGCAAGGAGCTCCCTGGGGAGCTTCACTGCTGGGGAAGCAGTTGCACCCATATCGCACCTGTAAGAACAGGCATCACGGATGGGACTGGGGAGCTCTAGTTCAGCTGACTAGTCAGTGGCCCTTTTCAGACTTGCTCCTTCTCAGAAATAGCCCACCCTCTCCATTCTACATGTCCAAATGCCTGCTTTTATAAGTAACAATTTACGTACCATTTCCTTGTGCTAATTCACCGAATAACTTGATGGCTCTCCATGAACGATCTGTCCTCATCTTCCTTACTCTTCTTCCAGGTCACTTACCATCGAGCAGCGAACAGACATAAGCTGACTTCAGACTGACTCTACTAAAAAGCCCCAAGAGGTGAACCCAGAGTCCCAAACTGCAGTTTGCCACTCCAGCAGCCACATCATGGTCCCACTTGTAATTATGAAGAACAGACTCGTAATTTCATAGATTAAGTTATTACTTTTCAAGACTACCATAATAATGATACTTAACGTTCCTGGAGCAATTTACATTTTCAAAGCGCTGCAAAAATGTTAATTAACAGCATGCTTACACCAGCTTCAGGAACCAGTCACCTCAAAACTGCTGCTCTGCTGCTTCATTCACATCCACACTCATTCCAAAAAAGTATCAGAAATCATTTTACTCCCCTGTTCCTTATTATCTTTCATTCTACCAATTATTTGAGCTTAATTTAAGGTTCAGTCACAAAGTGGAACTAAGGATATTAATACAAGTCTTAATAAAATAATGTAATTCTTACTGTCTGTTAGAAGACCAGAGAAAAATTTGTATTACAAAAGCCTCTGCCTTCACTGAATGTGTTGCACAGTGCCATGTTTTTCATGCAATTCATAAATGCAAAGAGAAGCCCGTCTTGTAACTGGGTCCCAGCACTTCCCAAATTCTCAATATTTTCACCTGCCACAGTTCAGCTATAATAACCTTTGAAATCCCACTGTAATGGTGCTTTATATTGGAAGAGACTGGCACAAATCCACAAAAGCTCATCTATTTATAAGAAAAAAACCATCTACGGGTAATGGCTGACACATTTTATGAAGAATAAAACACTCCTGCTGCAGGGAATAAGCCAAATATTGGCAGCTGGGAAGATGCTTTTCCTACAGAAGCATTGATCTGCTGCTGCTTTGTGAGAGGTCCCTGTGAAGCTTTGGCCCTTGGACACTGTCAGAGAGATAATGGACAAAGCCAACCATAAATCTTAGCTAGTGTGATAGCTTCCATTAGTTGGCACTTGCCAGGCTCATAGCTGGATCTGAACTTCAGAAATGCTCCAAGGTATTTGGATCCAAATGTTTCTACATTCCTCATCCTCTCTGGAGGTTGGCACAGCTAAACAGGCACTTTAAGAAGTGCTGGCACAAGACTTGAAAATGAAATCACCAAAAAACATCCCCTGCCATAGATCTGGCTACACAACATCCAGAAGAAAGAGTCGGTGACTCTTGAAGCCTAATTTCATCCATCACTGAGAGCAATACACAACAGAAAGCAGCTTATGCAGTGCCCTGCGGAGCATCATCTGTTTAGTGTGTATACTGCATTTTTTAAAAAAAAGTGTGAAAAATGAAAAACTATTTAAGTCCAAATGCTGAATTTGCAGACTCTAGCCTTATGCCAGACAAGATGTTGATCTTTAAGCTTGTCAACCTGAAAGACTTTTATATTTAAAGAAAGTGGCTTGCTTGCGTTACAGCGTTTGAGTGAGACCAAGTCCATCTGGAACGGGTACAGAGCAGGGTCAGCGGGATCAGCCGACAATGGAGCTGTGTGCGACAAAGACTAAAGCAGCTTGGCCCATTTAAACCTAGCAAGACCAAATGCAAAAGGGAATATGATCGTCCCTGAGGTATTTATAGGACAGCATCGGAGCCCAGTGCAGATAAATATGGCCAGGAATACACATAACCTAGAAATCGTAAAGGTTTGATCTTCACAGGGAGGCTCCAAAACAGTTTCCCAGCAAAAATTCAGCTTTTAAGAGGGCACTTGAAGTTCATGAATGTGGCGTACAGTGTGGTTTTCAGAAACGGGGGGAAATCAGGCTGAGTGGCCTGGGAGGTCTCAGCCCCTCCTTGTCTGCTACAAGGGCAGGTTGTCAAGGCAGAAGGAGATTTTACTCGGTCCCCTCTCTACACATATCCTCCAGTTTCCCACCTTTGGGCCAGACACTGTCTAAACATTTTCTCTCTCTGTTTCAAAACACAAATACCTTGAGGGAAAATTCACATTGATGTTTCTCTCAAGATAATAACAGCTGCTCTCTATTAGCGTTTCTTACAGATTTTCTCTTGCTAAATGCCCACTCAGCTCAGTCAAGGTTTGACAGGAAAAAGAAGAAAGTAGGAAGTCAGGAATTTGATTAATGGAGGGCTAGAGCCAAAACCTGCCAGCTTCAAGTAAGAGCCAGCACTGAGGCTTGCATGCATGCATGCAGGAATAAACTTAACTTATGTAAAAGCTCAGCTGTCCTCGATCCTGTGCAGGAAAAAAACCACCAAAACACGCCACTGCATCATTTAGCAGTAGTCATAGGCTCAGAGCAAAATAAAGGCAGCCAGCAGCAAAGCTGCCATGGCTAAGGAAGCCATCTGCAGCAAGAAGAGCTGCACCAGCCTTTCGCTGCATGAATGAAGCAAAGCCCCAGTTCTGACACTGTCCTTGCCCATGGAGCACTTCACCTCTAGCTCAGGTCAGATGCTAAAGCACCACTTTGGTCTAGCAAGAACTCCCCAGGAGAGGATACCAGCTGCATGGTACGTGACAGATGTCTGGGCACACAGGCGGTCATATTTTCTACTGAAGTGCTTATGAGATGAAGGATCTTCCGCTTGGAGACACACTTTCACGCTATGTTTGGTCTCTCTGCTGCCTCAGGAAACCATTCCAAACACCTGGATCTCAAAATCCCAATTATCCATTGCAATTGATATTGCTGCACAACAGGCTGCACTTGTGCAGAATCCTTAAACCAGCCAACAGCTCCCCCATGATTCTCCTTAAGAGAAGTCAGACTGGGACAAAGCAAGGTTAACTGGGGACAGAGCAAGTTAAGAGAAGTTTATTTGACCACTGACATAGCCTGTAGGACTTGTGCTGAGAAACTAAATTATTGCTTATTAAGTCCAGAGAGAAATTTCTCTGAAAAATATCAGAGCACTATTACCTGACTACTTTCGTTATAACCAGAAACTTGCTGGTGCTCCTTCCCACCCTACAGTCGGCTCCAATATCCTGAGCAAGTTACAGTACAGACAAAAACCTGACTTTGTCACATTTACGTTGACCTAAAGAAAGTGTGCTCAACCCCAGGCAGTCTAACTCATTCATAAGGTAGTTTCAGAGGACGTATCACAGCTATGATCTATTTACAAAGCGTACTTGATCTGACATGTTTCCAAAATATGTTCCACTTAGCTCTGAAACATCTGTTTATTGGAAATCAATACATATAATAATTGCCCTGTACATACCTATGGAAGTCCTGTTATTACACTCACTGAGAGATTTGCGGTTTTTTGTTAACATCTGCACCACGGCCTAAGGAGGGAAAGAGAAGCAACCATGCGCGACAGGCCCATTGGGTAAGTACCAACAGCACCTGGTTTCTCCCACTTGAGGGACATGATGTTTTTTCTCAGTAGGAGACCTGGGATAAGCTCAAAAAATGGATGGCTGGGAATGACGGGCTGGGCCATGCACTGAAACACTGTAGATGCACTACTGGATCAGACCAGGGCTCAACTGAGACAACGGTCTGAAAATTATATAAATTATAATATTACTTTTACAAGGCAAGTCTTTATACTATTGGCTTCACCAACCCTTCACTTTTCCCCATTCTCCTGTGTATATACTGTAGCTTTCGATACTTCAGGAATAAGCAGATCACAGAAGATGGATACACAATGAGAAAAAAAAAAATCTGGTTTTTACATCACCCTTGGGTATATCCTCCATTAAAGCACTGAGATTGCCTAGGATGTGCATCATGATGCAGTAGGGCAGTATTTGACTCTGAAAAGCCTCTGCAGGCATACTAAGCATGCCTGTCTGCCTCTCCCCCTTCCTCATCCCCAGGCTCACCAGCAGTGCTGGTGCCTGCTGCTCCCTGCACTTCCCAACAGAAAAAGGATCACCCCATGAGCAGTCCCCAACAGCTGACTGTGCAGCCTCCGGTGGGTACAGGGTTTTCTGAAACAGAGCTTGAGAAACTAAAACACTGCTGTGGGCTTGTAAAAGGGGTAACATAGAGGCTTATACAATAATTAAAGATGAAAATAGATGCCTTCTAGCATCCTGCTGGAGAGCTAGAGCCATCAGATTTTCAGAAAAGTTTTCCATCCATTTCTCCTTTCACCTCTTGCAACACAAATGTCTCATTGGCTGCATCAGGAATGGACTCTTGCTTCTCCTCCTCTCAACCAACTTTTCCAAACTACACAAGCCTCCATCAGCCACCCCAAACTAAAGGCACCAGGGTGAAAGCTGCGCTGACTAGCACTAAAAATGTGAAATTGCTCATCACTGGCTGACGTTCCCCCGAGTGCAGTCAGTAGAGAAGCAATAGCAAGTATATTCAGAAACCCCTGGCAGATATATGCAAGAGTAAAGGCAAAAAACTTTCACAGACTCCAACACCATCAGGATCTGAGCAGGTGGTCCCGAGTTCAACGTGAAAACCCTGAAGCTAAGAATGTGTGTCCCCTCTGGTTCATCAGTGTGTCCTCCACTCTGCCAACACAGTCTAGAAGTGTCAGATGTGATGCTTGGCAGGAATGTCAGGGCTCAAAACTACCATGAGATTACTATGAGTGTGTCACCACAAACCTGCACCAAGCTTGTACCAGTAGCACCAGTGGAGAAATGCTTTTGCCAAGATCAAACATACATTCAGAGGTGGTGTGAGGACTGGGGCAGGGTCTCTGAGGGCTGGTGAACCTATGGCATGGCTGAGAACCCTGGGAAAAGAGTCACTCAACTCCCTTGCTTTCACAAAGTTGGGGATAAACATCATGGCAATGAAGCCTACCAAGACCACGTTGAGAACACAGATGAAGTTGGGGAAAAGCAGTTTGCATCAGGCTCTTTTTTTACCGTGTCATTAGGTGGATAGCTCTGCAACCTGCACAGCATGTAGCAATCAGTATAAGATAGGACAACAGGTAGGAGAGAAGATACAGATACCAGTCAGGCTTAAGTACTCAGATCTTTCAGTCCCTATCACACCTACAGCAAAGGATATTCAGCCAACCTCAGCTGCTGATGAGCTAGATGAGCTCATGGTGCTGGCCTGGATGGAGAAGAAAGCTGTGAGGCACAAGACCCTTTCATCCTCAACTGCCCACGCAGCACGTCAGAAACAAGTAATTCATATGGATTTGAGCCTTTCTGTCTCTTCCCCTGGGCTGAGCTTTCTCCAGAGTCACACCAAATCAGGAACTATTATTGAACAAGCTGGTCAGAAACTGTCCATCTCAACTGAGTTATGGTTTCACCCATCAAGGACAGGACCAAGGAACCCAAACACCACCAAAGCCACTCTGAATCACCAAGGCTCAGGACAGTAAATAACTATTATGTTTAGCATATCATAGTGCCTTGGCCTCACGTGGGGTGAGGCGGAGACTTTTATCTTGTATTTATCCCTGTCCTTCTCAAGAAACAAATTCTTTAAAATGATTAATTGTCCTCAGCTGTAATTAATTATCCCCAAGCAGTGAACTGAAATGACAGACTGATATTTCTACTTGAATCCTCAGGGGAAAATCGGGTTGTCTTTCTATGCTCTCTAAACCTGACATAAAGTTAAAAATAGGAAGTTTAATATGCAGTCTGTAGGACTTTTTCTGCCTGTAAGGCACTCCCAAGGGATGTCTCAGTTCAACTGCAAGCTCGCAAAGTCCTGCTGTCCTAGAGAAGGCAGTGACATTTGTTTCCTTCTGATGCAGCCCAGACTCAATGAAACATTGACAAAGTTCTTCGGTTCATGCTAATTAATACAACTGACATAAAGTTACAGCAAAAGCTTTTAAAGATGTAAGTAGATAAAGAAGCCTGCTTAGAGCTACATGCTAGAAGCAGCATGAGGCAAAACAGATTTTTAGCTCAGAGTGACTGTCTGGGAGCAGATGCCAGACCTACAGATAAGAGACAACTGGGTGGGCAAGTAAAAACACCTATTTGTGTTTCTGCTATTAATTAGCCCTGGTGGGTTGGATGCTGTAAGTTGGGGAATGAGGCAGTTTTGTCTTAAAGGAGATTTTCAAGCTCAGGTTTCTAGTCTTGAGACTGGTTTGTATTTGTACCCTTTCCCACACAGATAAAAAAAATCAAGACTATCAAAGAAATATTTTGGTTAATTTGTAACAACTTTTATTTTGAATGAAGAACTGATATAAGCCCTTGTTATCAGCATTTTTATAAATTAAATTCTAAAATCCCCTCTTTTCTTCTGTTTCGTTAATAAAGCAGTATCTTGGACTAGAAATGGGAAATTCCCAAAGGATTAGTCTAATTTCTCTCCCTGCTGAACTGACAGTGCATTTCCCTAGCACAATCCTAATGAGGAAACAACTACTGAAAGTGAACCAAGCCTTCACTCAGCATTAAATCCCAGCGTGCTGCAAAAGCCAGGGCTGGCTGTCAGGTGTTCTTTAAAGTACAGAGAATTTGTTTAGGGAAGATCTATTTTCAGAAAAGAGGGGAAAAAAAAAAGTCTCTTTCTAGATCATCTTAAGTAACAGCACCTCTGTCTCCTTGGTGTTTGTACAGCTATGCTAAAGAAACCCAATGTCTGCCAGGGGTTGGCCCCCCAGGCTGAAGGATCAGTGACACCAGCACCTCCAATGGAGGCCAGTTAGGTCTGGCAGGGTTTGTCAGCTCTGTTGGGAATTTTTGGATGAGTTAACAAGCCCAGGAAGATCTGACCTGTCTGCCAGACCTCCTGCAGCACTGTGATGGTTTAATAGCCCTCCCAGAACACAGAGGAACAAGAAACATGGTGCAGAGGGACCTAACGGAGGTTTGGAAATAGAAATCCCTCTACCAGACAGATTTGGGGTTTTGTGTTTTGTTGTTGTGTTTATCTTTTTCCCTGTATTATTCATGGCATCCTAAATTCCCATCACTCTCAAACACAGCATAGCAGTCTTCAGGGTAACGATACAAATTGTTCCTCTAACTGTTTAAGTTTATACCTGTTGCCATTTCAGGTAAAAATTCACCACTAACTCCTTTAAGCAAAAGGTCTCTCCAGCACAGGCATGCAGATATTTCTCCCACCCAGCTTTCCACAGCCCACTTACAGCTCTGGCAAGGGGTTTCCTGCAAGCTGGTTAACATGGATCTTCTCTGCAGCATCCGCGACAGCCCTGCTTTATAAGAGCGAAGACATTTTGCTACACTTTTCTCCACCACAGAGCTTGGATACGCTTGTTTGAGAAACATGAGTGGCTCTCGGCACTGTTGTGTGTGCCCCTGCCCAGTCTGGTTAAAAGCTTGAATACAACAGCAAACACAGGCTCCGAGCTCGGTTTAAGCCGCAGCATGCAGTTCGCAATGTTTATTTCCCTGCAAGGATGGGACCCCAGCCCAGCCACAGGCCCCTGTGAGAGAGCATCCAGCAACATGTTGTCCCATATGCCATTTCCCATGGGCGTGCTGGAGCTGCTCCAACACCACGGCAGAGCTGCTTGCCCATGTCCAGCGCGACACATGTCTCAGTAACGCTGCAAGTGCGGACACACCATTATGCAATGGCAAAACTGACCACGATGGAGCCGTGGGGTAGCACAGATCCCCACGGCTTGTCCCTTCCCTTTTCCCTCACCCTGCTCAGCTTCCAGCCCCCCAGCCAGATGTGTTTCCTCAGATGCCCTAGGTGAGAAGCCTGCAAGGCCAGCGTGGCTGCAGCCTCTCTGAGCAGAAGGTGACCCCTCCTGCACCCTTGAACCAGTGCACCCTACTCTCTACCTTGTGCTGCCCCAGCCTCTTCATTAACCCCTTTCTGGAAACACGAGGTTACAGACTCTAGGTGTGCTTTCAGGTGGGTTTTTTTTTCCTTCTTTCCTGTCCTCTGAAATGTATGCAGTGCCAGGAGGCACAAGCCTTCTGGTGAAGTTTACAGGCTGCCTACTACAGGATACATTAATCATCCCCCGACCTTGTTTCCTTTCAAACTAGCGCTCTGCTTGCTATCAAACTTTGTTGGCTTTCTTTAAGCTGATTAATGAGTTGATGTGTAACAAAAACTCTTGTGCCCACAGGCCAGAAATAAGTCTTTTATTAATCAAAAAGCATAAAACTCCCCAAGCTTTTACTAACATATGCCTTTCCAGGGGCATCATACTGCTGGACCAAAACCCTTGCAAGCGACGAATAAGTTTTTTGTTTTAGTTCCACCTTAAGGCAGAAAACATAAGAGCAAAAGTGAGGAAAAATAGCCATCTCTCTAAAGAAAGTATCACTTGTTTTGCTTAAATAGCTCTGCTTGGGGTACAGACACTAGGCTACTGCAAAAGCTTTGTCAGTGCAAATGGCACTTTGCTGTTCCACCCAAATGATTTAAGCTACACAGCACACTTGCAAATAAATATACAGGGACATCTTTTGGTAGGTGGTATCCTGAAAGACAGACAGACCTGAGACAGACAGTATTGCCGCTATAGATACTCAGCACCTTGACCATGTTCAGCCTGGAAACCTCAAAGAAACAATCAAATTCCAGCCCAGGTTTCCAACCCACCAAGAGCCTCCAGAGCCCCAAAGTCCCTGCACCAGGTGCTGGAGGTGCCTTACGTTCACAGTCTCTTCTTGCAGGGAGATTTGCAACAAACCTCTCACACAGCTCAAATCAGTGGCTCCTTATGAAAACCTGGCTGCAAGGCACTCATTGCAGGTCACTGCCCACACAACTGCTGGAGCTCAGCAGAATTAAATCCTTGAACCAGCCAGAAGCTGCTGTTGTCCCTCATAAGCACAGCAGCAGCACTGCATCATTTACTACATATCTCCTGCAGCCACTGCCAAATATGGCACTTTGGGGGCATTTATTTTAAGCGTCATTGTTTTCCGTGCATTAACATATGCTCCAGTCAAACCCTTTATTCAGCATTGCCAGACATGATGAGCCTTGTTACAGCCCAAATTAAAGAGTCTTGAAAGCACTGCTTTAATTTATAACCAGGAGAAGGAAAAAAACAGATTTTAATAAATTTAAGGAACTTAACAGTCAAAATTAATTTTCTGATAAGCACAGCTGATGTGGTTTTTAGTTCTCTAAGAAACACCGACTCCCTTAGGGGAATGAGCCAGGCAGCTGAGATGGGACATGGACAGCCCCCTGCTGCTGCTCCCAAGAAGGTCCATGAGGTCACATTGGATTCATAGATCCTCTTCACCATTCCTCAGGTCTGCAAGGGAAAGCTTTATCAAGCCAGCTTTTCTTGGTGGGAGATGAGCTTGCTGATCGTTGTATGGTAGTACATCCTCAACAGAGGTGATACAATTTTAAATAGCTACAACTGGCTTGAAGTGTCAAAACTTCTAGACAACTGGGGTTATTTTACCAGCTGGACTAAAATTACTAGAGGAAACTGAGGCACAGGATATCCACCCTTTCCCAGAGCAGCCTTTTTTAATGCTTTTAAGTTCAACAACATGAAGTCTTTTTTGCACAAGTCAGATTTGCAGGATTCCAAGTGCTTCACCTCAGATCACCTGACAGAGTTCACTGAGGGGCCTGGGAACCATCACCTCAAGTGACAGGGCCAAGTTCAGCACCCAATTACATCTGCGCAAGCACAAAAAGCCCCAGGAACCACCACAGTTAAGGTCAACCTTAAAAAAAATGGAAATCTAGTTAATACCATGTGTTAAGAAGCTAAATTCCATTATTAATTAAAATGTTTCCAGAAGATCAGTTATGCAGCACCCTTAAACAAAGCTGGAATCCAGGAGATGGAGCACTAGCAGGAGCAGAGCTGGTGCCATGATGTTTGTATGTGGGCTGGGTGATTCACTGCCATCTTGCACCTACTGTAACCTCCCCAAGGTAGAAAATATGACTGCAAACATCACTTGTGTAGCTAATTACTGATCTACAGCAGCAGGCTAATAAGAGGCCATATGTGGCGGGGGGCGGGGAAAACAAAAAGAAAACAAACAGAGACATTTGGTGCTTACTGAATTTAAATTCTCCACTCTGGGGGGATATGGGATAAATAAACCAAATCCATGCACAAGTCTAAGTAGCAACTCCACACAGAAGTCTAAGCGCCCAGAAAGAAAAACTCCGCAGTGGAGGCTGAAAAACAGTTTTGGGTTAATTAATATCCACGAATCAAAGCCTGCCGAACAGCGTGAGCAGGGAGAGATGAAGCAGCCTCCCCCACGCCAGAGCACTGGGTATCAGCCCTCCTCCCTGGCTCTCTGCTACCTGCGGGCTCACACAAGTTTGCTAAAAAGCAGCTAGAAGCCGCATACACATGAATTCCTAAGCAATTCTTTATTCAATATTCCCCTTTCATGAACAAAAGGAAACAGCGGTCATTATCTAGTTGAACATTCAAGACACTACTTTGTGTCCATTTCACAAAGAAATGTTTTCAGAAATTATGACCATACTTCAGCAGGAACAAGCTTCCTACGGGTGACACATGTTCCCCCTTCTCTTTTATCTTTCTTAGGTGCCCAGGCAAAACCAAGTCGCCACCATCAGGTGCTAAAAGCACAAGTTCCCATTATCAGACTTGATGAAAGCCACCACTGTTTCATGTGGGACAATGACATGCAGAGAAATAACTGGCATTAAGGAGCTGCAGAAAAACAACTCTCCATGAGCGGGGTGTAGTAAAAGCTGTCTTTGCAGTTGTTTGATTTTCACACTAATAAACAAGTTAAAGTTTATTTCTATCATCTTTATCATTCCTAGTGGCAGGCAGCTGAGGAAGCACTTGAGTTTTCCATGCATCAGCTTATAGGCATGTATGCAGTTTTTATGGCTAAGCATTATGTCTCCTACTGTTACTTGTGATCCAGACCAGCTTCATTTTTGCCCCCCTTCACTCAATGTGAGCCACCTAGATTTAAAGAGCTTTTGTCAAGCAGGTTGTGAACAAAATTGCAATAACCACAGTAAATTAATTGGCAGAGAGAGAGAAGCTCCCTGGGGTGCTGCAAAATGATGAAAACACTACAAAGCTTCCCAGAGAAAGACGTACACACACACATGGCCAGGTTACTCCTCAGCCTTCTCTCCTATGGTTGCAAAAGCTGCCGTCCTGCAGGTTTTCAGACTGACCTTAGCGCAAAATAAAAGATGAGATGTGCATAGAGGCACCTGCCAGTCAGAAGGAGACCCACCACCACCCTGCTTTGGGTCACGGCTCCTGTTGTGCAGAAGCCCTTGCGGTCACCTGGCACTTGCTGTGCTGAAGCACAGACGTCCGTCTCTGACCCCACAACGTTTCCCTGCAGCGGCAACAGCAGCAGGAAGGCAGGACCGGAGGGGTTCAGGTCTCTGCTGCTTTCAAGATGACCCCTGAAACGCTGAGCTTGTGATGCTATTAGCATCAGCAAGCAAGGAAGCCAGCCAAGAGCAAAACGTGTTTTATCCTTCCGTCAGTAATTGAAGTGGGCCAGCATTCAAACTGCACATTGTGCCAATATTTCTTCGAACACCAAACAGGTATGCATCTTTCAAACTTGGTCTGCAGAGCGAACTGAATGCTGCTGCTTCCCAATTTCAACATCAAGTGCTGCTCAAAATAATAACTGCTTATTGGCTCTACATTGCACGCACAGACAAAAAAGTTCTCCCGCTCTGGGCCAGTTTTCACCATTGAAGTGGCCAGAACAGGCTATTCGAGTCAAATTCAAACAGACTGAGAGAAAGCCTGAGTCTGCCCAAGTCTTTCTGCAATGGTTTAACCCAGATTAACAGCAAATGCATCAGGACAAGTCTTAGCTACATGCAGTGCTTGCAGCCTGGAAAAACAAAAGCATAAATTCACTGCTTCAGAAAGATAAACTGCTCTTCTGATGAAGATATACAAAAAGGAAACAAGCAATCTCCACATAACCAGATAAGATTAGGATTTTTGGGTTCTGTTCTAAGCCACGGGCTGGGACTCAGCAGAAAGTATTCACCTAGGGCTGTGGGTGCACCAGTGAGACCATCATCATCTTTCAAAGAGGTTGACTGGGATGGTGCCTCTGCTGAGCAATTCAGTGCACAGACCCCAACCCCACACACGCTCCTTGGGCACCTGTGCAAGTGAGGAAAGGACATCCCCCGGGTCTGCAACTTACCTCCCTGTAGTTGTAAAGCCTTCAAACTGACTGGCAGTATTTAAATACAGCTCTCCAACAACTGGTGTTAGCTCTACTGGCAACTCACTCCTCATAAAAGCCCTTATAATTACTGTGCTGGAGCAAAGAAGATCCTGAGGAACAATCCAGCACCTAAAACAGGAGATATTCCCACCGCAGCCATCAAGGGCAGAGATGCCCTCTGCCTGGCAGCTAGCATCAGCCTAAGCAGAGGAGCAGCATTTTGTATGAGTGTCAAAGGAGAAGCAGGAGAGTCCTCCACAGGTTACATGCTCCAAGAGGTCTACTGAGGCAGCCCTCAGGCACTGCAAGCTTCAGCCACAGTGAGCTTCAAACACCCATCAAGAGTGCTGGGTTGAGAGGCTACAGTCCATATATCGAGCACTGAATGGCTAGTACCATTTGTCACAACAGAACCGTCACCTCGTGTTGTAAGAGCAAGAGAATCAGGTAATACAAGTCTTTCAGTGCTTGTAGCCTGCAGTAAAGGTCCATATTTATGAACCCAAGAACCCAAACAAAATTATTAAACATAGCATAATTGCCCTGGCCATTCCCAACAAAAAAGAAAGCAGCTTTCATTTCTGCAAAAACAACTGAAAGCTGTTCATTTAGGAGGATTATTTTGTTTGGAAGGGCTGTTTTTAGCTTTTTTTTGGGCTTCCCAGCTATAGTACATTTTTCTTTAATTAGTTTAGCTCAACCAGCAAAGAGCAGGAGCTGAGCAACAAGGGTCTGCACATAAAAGCATTTGAACTCACTGGCTGGCTAATACAGTCTAAATAGACACTGCAATCTGCCTGTCAGACTTATTAGAGGGTAGTATTGTGTTCTGTATATTACATTACTATTATTGTATTTTCCAGGAGAATGAATTATCCACTGGTAATGATTTCATATGGGTAAATGAGGCTGCTAGGTTCGCTTCATTAGCATCTTTTCTGTAGCCACCAGCATTTAAATTAGAGATTCTCCTGGACCATATGAAAGAACAAGTGTTTACTCAAGTGCTTTACCAGCCTGCCAACACACGCACCTCTGCATCCCGCCGTTCCTGCCTCTGCTGGGGCTTGCGGAAGCCACAGAACCAGGGGGTGTAACACAGATCTGAGAACTGAGCAGCTCCTGACAGAGATGGGGTTCGATCCTCATCTGTAGTGTTATCTCCTGACTGCATACAATAAGGGATCTCTGACCAGGACAGCGATGTTTTCACATAATCTTTTCAATAAGAAACACCCTTTGAAGCAGATCAAAGTGAATACCAAGTATTTTTTGTGTGCAGGTAGCTGTGCTAACTGCCCTGTGAGCACTTCTGGGACTTCCCACCCAAATCTCATGCCCAAGCTCACTTGTGCCCTCACAGACCCAGGCAAGGGGCAGACAGAGCTCCTGCTGCTCGTGTCCAGGGCCTGCTTCAGACAACCAAGGGGGACAGAATCCTCCAGGCCCTGGGGAGCACAATGCTGTGATGCTCAGGGCTGACGTTACCCTTCTGTCCTCCTGACCCAACAGCTTTCCAGAAGCGATGCACAGTCCCCATCTCAGCACCCATGCCTCCTTCTAGCATCAAAGCTCGGTCATTTCCACAGCCCCAAAACTCTGCCCAGCCAACAGCATGAGGACAGATGTAGGCAGGGCAGGGCTGCGTGCTCAGCGCAGGGATCAGCTGCACTGAAATAGTGCAGGCAAACTCAGAGCAAAGAGAAGGGCAAAGAAAAATGGTTGTATCTGCGGTAATGGCTTGACTGGCACTAGCTGAGGACAGGGGGAATCCTTGTTATGGTTTAGTCCTCATCTCCAAGACTTCCTCCATGTTGAGCCATTCACACTTCTATGAAGAATAAGCAATGTTGAAATCAGTGATAGAACTGAGTCAAGACAAGGGTCATATATTGCAACAGGGTATGACATGACGCAAAGCCTCATCTACGTGACATCCAACAGGCTGTTGGCAGAAGCAGGAATATGGGCATATGGCAAAATCCAGCTCCTGGAATGATTTATCAGACAACCATAAGTTTAAAGGATATTTTAAATTCACTGCTTTAACTCCCTTCTGTTCTATTAGTGAGGTAGTTCGTTGGCTCTATCACTCTATCAGAAAACAGAAATCCTTTCACACGCTGAGCGTGTAAAATAGTGCTAGTTGTGTCTGAGTAAGTCCCTTTTATGATGGCTTTTAAAAGGTAATGTGTGTCTGGGTAAGTATCTGGTATATTCCCAATGAAATTTTATTTTGCCAGTGCTCACCACGTCCATCAGCTAATTATAGAAGCATTGCAGCTATGTGTGGTGGAGTGGTAATTGCAGCTGATGTGCACAAAGGAGCAATAGCCATATAACTGCTTTACACTACCACTTCACAGGAAAGATTCTCAAAGAACATTTCAGTTATTTGCACCTACATCTTCACAGGTCTACAATTTAATCAGTCATTTCACAGTCATGGAAATCCAGGGAGAGCTGAAGTGAGGCAGGCATGAAAGACTCAGGAGAACTCCCCTTACTCAGAGAGGGTTTCACTCCTGCTTGGATACAGCACTAAGTCAGATCTCAGAACTCCACTAGCCTTGAGCAGAGAGCTGGGCTGCAAACTGCACTGGCAAATCAGTTGGTCTTTAATTCTAAAAAAAAATGCCTTAAGCAGCCAGAGGACCCCTGTACTTAAAGGTTTGAGCTTTAGAAACAACTTTTGGGGGGCAAGGGAGAGAGGCTCTGTACAGCAGGTCTGTGCATCTAACAAGGCAATAATTAAGCATCTAATTTCTCAATCATGCTTCTGATCCGGTGAGCAGTCTGGGTTAAAAGCACCTACAAATGCAAAATAAAACTTACAGATGCAAAATAAAAACAGTTTAACATGAGGAACAGCTCTTCAGTTTGTCAGCAACCATGAGGACAGATGTCTCTTCTACATCACCCTTGTAGCTCAAGGATCCACCTTCTCCAGCAGATTTAGATCTTCTCCAAGAACACTTGGCTTCAGCTCCAAACTGAATCCCAAGTTTTCAGAAAATTACAGCACTGATTACATTTGTAAGATGATTAAGAGCCTTTCCAAGTTCAAAATTCAGGTAGTTATGCTGTAACAGGCTGTTCTGCTACAAAACCCTAAAGGCAAAGACAGTTTCAGGTCTAGTTTCCAAGAACAGCACGTACCCTGGAAACACGCTGCAAGGTCTGCCTGCAACAGCACCTTCAAGAAGTCACGCCTATGGTCACATGCAATCAGCTGTATGGGTCTGACAGACTTGACCTTTGTATCTCTTATGTGGCCTCAATAACTGCAATATCTCTGGACTTCCATCTCTAAACATCATCTCTGCAGTACCTAAAGCATAGCTCGAGCACAGCACACCAGCACCCACAACAATGACTCTTATTGGTACAAACTGGACCATCTTACAGTCAGTGTTCCTGAATCAAGCCGATACAGGAGTACTTGCTAAACTTAGCCCGGGGAAGGATGGGCTGAGAGCTGGATGACGACAAAGCACACACCTCTGAGGATGAAGCAGGCTTGGTGCCACCGGCATCGTCACAGCATGCTGTATCCCACAGCAAGGACGTGCACTCGCACAGCACTGAAAGCCTGACTGCGGTGCACCACGGCAAGACAAGCTAGCTTCAAAGCACCGAGCGAGGGATGAATGGGTAGAGGTTGGCCAGGACTGAGTCAAATCCACCACAGACCTCAAAGCCAGCCTGAGAACCCCGTGTGGCCCTAACCAGCCCTCTGCACTGCCTGAGCTGGGTGGCTATACCACCAGAGCTGGCTCTGATAAAATAAACTGGGGCTGGACATCACGGTGATGCAGAGTAAACACAGCCTGCAGAGCTCAGCTGTGCTGGATAACAGCAAACCATCCTTTGGCAGAAAACAGCCCTGAAAAAGTAATTAGTTTTCCCTGAGTTATTAGGAAAGTGAGTAATCGTGTGTACAGTCACAACAGTGCTGTAGACGCTGCACTCCGACCGAAGGAAAGGCAAAGGCAGAAGAGGGATTTGTTTGCAGTCCGTAGTTGTTCTCTGCCCTGACTTTGCTCAAGCAGCTACAATTATTAATCTGTAAATTTCATCATCAAAAGCAGAGATAACTAAATAGAAGCAAGGTCAGTTGGAAAAAATAATCTAATTTTTTACATTACATTAATTTTTTCCAGCTGAGATAGCTTTCTTTTTGAGCTGATATTAAGAGCATACATATTTAAAATAAGTCCCACTGGCCACATATGCCATCAGCAGAGTGCAGCATAGCAAAAAATAATTGAAGTAATTGTTTTTATGGACAAATTATACTGACTTAAATTTTGCTAGAATAACAATTTGCACAGCTGAAAAGAAATCAGACATGAAATTCCACACTGAATTTATTTCCCTACTACGAGTAATTCTTTGGATTCTTCTCTGTGAAGAGAGAAGCTCCAGTTTATAAGGGAGCTGAGCCCTGGATATCATACTCTGTGCGGGGATCAAAGTAGCACAGTGGAAGAAAGCCTGATTGATGCTAAAGTCTGCCCGTGGGGGAAAAAGCTGAGAAACACTGACAGAGACTCCATGACCTATGTTCATCTACAGCAATGAGGGCAGGAGAATATTCTTAGCCTGGAGACAAAAATAAATTAATGTAATTACTCCAAACAACAAGAAAAAGTCTATTACAAATTGGAAGAGAGATTTGCCTTTTGTCAATTAAAGCAAAGCAGTTTAATTTCTCCTACAGCGTAGTTCAAGTGAAAAGGGGAACCCAGGGGAAGAAATTTCACTTTTTCCTCCCAAATCCTGAAACTAGGAACTGTTTCTAAACATTAAAACACTTTCATGGAGCACAGCATCTGGGACCATTTCACATTGAAATCACATTAGCACATCTCTCTTAGTGCAGCTGGGTTAGTCCTCACCTCTTCAACAGCTAAGCTGTAAAACCTTTTCTATCCACCAAATAAGCAAGTTTGTGCTGTTACAGAAATATCACACTGTAAGGACAAATCTGTCCTGTGATTAACTCCATAGCAGCAGAATCCCACCAGGGACGAATTAACCATCATTTTCCCACCTTTTCCAAGATGAGGACTCAGGTATTTTCAAAATCCTTTTTCCATTCATCTCTGCTCACAGCATATGTAGCTTGACAAAAAGTTCCCTTTATCACCTTTGTAATTAATTTTCACTGAGCTGGACAGCAGAAAACAATACACCCATGAGGAACTCACGCTTGGTCCACAGGGAACTGCAGCATCACGTATCTGAGCATTGGCCTCAGCACATTCAGTGTGTTGCTGCACTGATTCATTGTCCTGTCACTGAACATAACTGGATGTTTATCAACAATGAGAACAAATACATTTTATCTTTTACGCCAAGACTGTCATTCTGAACAAAAGGAGAGGCACTAAGAAGGAACAGAGATATTGGTATACTTAAAGTAAAAATACAGAGCTGGCATCATGGCATTTGATTTAATGATTACCACATGAGGAACATGAAGTTTAACAAAGTGTGAACTGTCACAGACAACTCCAGTTTGTTTAGATTATTCTATTCTCAACATAAAGATGGGATACATAAACCAATATCCCATCACCTACAGAGTATTAACTAAGAGCCAGGGTAATGTATCTAGCTACATCAGAAATATTAGCTACTTGCCCCTAATATTCTCATTTCACTGATTATTTTCCACTTTTCAGGGTTTCCTGAACCAATGATTTCTGTTTAACAACATTCAGGGATCTACAGTGTTTGCTAACACCATCTGCACCTCCCTTGACAAGTGCAGCTGCCCTGGGACAGATGCAGCCCTCACCAGAGGAGCTCAAGGGTACACCCAAATTTCCTTCCTGAGCCATCTCCCAGAACAATCTCAGGCCAGGATCCCAGCTCCAGTATCACTTTGTAGTATCAGTGATTTAGAAGCATAGCAGGTTGGGACACAGGAGTAAAGTTTCCTGGCCATAGTCAGCACAGGTCTGCAGCAAGAGCCCTGGTGATGCTCAGAGACACCCGCTCTACACAGGGGATTACAAACCTGTGTCACCCCTGAAGTCAGCTGCTCTACTCGTCCTTGGACCTGACAGCTGCTCCAGCAGAGTCCTCTGAAGCTCCCCGTTGGGCAGCTTTGAGACTGAATCCCAGGAACAAGTGTTCCTGCACCCTGCTAAAGGCAAGGCAGCAGCTCCGTGTCAGCTGGGGCTGACCCACCCCCAGGCATGTCCTGGACACAACACCCCAGCCTCCACCTCGCTCACAGGGACCCCTCTCCACAGTGGGAAACAGCCTAGAAATCTGACCTCAAACATAGCATTAAGTGTGGCAAAACCCACAGCTCTTGAAGGTGATCTTGAGTCGAGATCATTCACCATAAGTCATTTCTGAGATGATTCAAATAACATCTACCCTGCAATGAATTCACACCCCTGCTTAGCGGGGTGTCAGGGAGACTTGCTTATGGGCACAGGGTGGTTTCTCCAAAGCACGCTGTAGCCATCTCTCAGAAATCACCATACACCAAAAGGTGGCATCTTCAATAACAAATGAGATGTCCAAGCAGTCTTTGAAGTCTTGAGATTGTTACGTTAAGTTTAAAGCTTGCAGCTGTGTCTTTGGTTGAAGAGAAGATTCCAACAGCATAGTACCTTGCATGTCACTATCCAGGGAAAGAAAATGTCCTGCCACACTGCTCTAATATTAATAAAGGCTCAGGACCTCCAGTCCATGGCTAGGAGGAAGAACAGTTGTAGCTACTGTCTCCACTGCTGCTTTGGATGTTTAGGGCACATTCAGATGAAGCAGACTTACAGTACAGAAAAAAAACAGTAAAATGCAAAAGGAGAGAAAAATGCTGTTTGTGACTTCCATCTGCACTAGACCACAGTCTAAAGCAGCAGCTCCTAGCCCCCATAATCTGAGACTGCTTTCCAGAGGACATCTTCCCTTTTGCAGGTACAGCATGTGCTTGGGTGACACCTGCATTGACTCTCAAGGGTTCCGACTTGCAAGTCGCATTACTAGCAGCATTCACAAGGGTCATATTTCATTCCACATACATATTAATGATCAAAAGCTACAACACATCAGAGTGCCGGCTGAAAGCATACATCCCAATAATACAGAACTAACCACGTACTAGTTGCCACATCCAAGCACTCAAATTTCCAAGCCTGGGATGTTCTGCCTTACAGCTAATCTTTTGCAACTCCGAGCAGGTTAAAGCAGATACACTCAGATATACTGAGCTCAAGTCATCTCAGTTCTGACCAATTCAGGTGGGAGGGTCAAAACAATAGAAAAAAACCCCCATGCAACTTCGAACACTTGTTTCATCTGGCAACACCACTGTTCCACATTAACAGTCTCAGCACACTTATCTGGGTGTAACAACACACATCTTCATTCCCTCCATGTCACAGCATAGGGAGGGAATTAAAGATGTCACATTCACCAGCTCCCCATATTGAAATCACATGGCTGCTGTGTCAACTTTCAATTATGAAGGGGAGAGGCCAAGGGTGGAGGAGATAATCCATAAGAGAACTACTTCAAATGCAGAGTACAGATGCAATTTCAGAAAGGCTAAGTTAGAAGCTGTGTGATGTATCTGTTATTTTGCTGTCAAGGTCATTCATAATGCTCAGGCACTGTTTTCTCAAAGGAAGCCCTTTAAAAATATTTTCTGTTTCTACAAATCAGCTGATTCTTGTTATAAAAACCCCACTAATTGAGTGCCACACAAACCATCAAAGAATTCCTTTTCTTCTCAAAGAATAAGACTGAAACAAATAAAGCACATCAAGGCAGCAAGACAATCAAGGAACCCTGCTTAGACTGAGCTCAGGGAACCCTGAGCTCAAGCCCGATAGGAGACAACCTGGATGAGTTCAGCTTTCATCAAAAGAAGGCTGGTCTTGCCTGAATTGCTTTGCATTTGCTCCTCTACCCCTGAAGGCTGAGCGCTTGGCAGATGCAATGAATTAGCTGTTGATTTTTGCACCATGCACTGCACTAGCTTATGCATACAGTTGAGCTCGAGCTACACATGTTGGGAAGAATACACTATTCTGTCCTTGTGGAAGTGTTAAAAATTATGGTTTTAGCTTTTAACTATGGATGGTGCTTTCATAATGCATGCCATTTGGGAGGGATTTTCATCCCCACAAGCCCTCTACACTGACAGGCTTTTGAATCTTGGCTGGAAACTGTTCTTCAGGGAGGCAAGAGAATAACAGGATGGCCTGCTGTCCTCCCAGATCCAAGACAAGATGCAAATTTCAGGGCTTCTGAAGTTGGCTGGCAAATATCCCAAGGGACTAATAGCAGTGCTTCACCACATACAGCCACATCTGAGCAATTCACTGCAAGAGAACTCCTTGCTGTACTTCAAAAGTACCTTTCTCAGCTTGCCCTGCTAAACCAGGGAACCCTGCAGGGCACAGAAGACTCTGAGCAATAACGCTCCACCAACTGTTAGAAGTGGGATATATGTCTTGGCAAAAGAAAGACCTTTTCTTTTGGGATCGGCCGGACAAGTGAAAAAAACAGGAGCAACACACATGAGGAAAAACAAAAAACCAACACTGAAGCAAACCAACCTCAGAATTTGTTTCCTCTCAGCATGTCTCCTATTAGGTTGTTTTATCTGTCTACACAGCAGAAATGGACTACAACACATCAGAGCAGCGAGGATTGCTCATTTCTGGAAACTCCACTACTCAACAGTGTTGTATCCTGGCAGACAGTCACACAACAGGAGCATGAAGAAATCGGTGGGTTTAACTTATTTGGGAACACTAAGTAGAGAAGAAATGGACCAACTCTCAGCATTTCCTGTCCCTGAGTAAATGATAGCTCAGAAAAAGATAAAAGTTGAGATTTTGCTCTTGTTCTTTAACCATCTTCAAGAATGGATAAGAATAAAAGCTGAGGTACTGGAGTGGATTTCAGCATGGAAAAAACTGGAGGTCCCACATGGCCATTACCAAAATGCCCTCCAAACGTTAACACCACCATCCAGATGGACACGTACAAACTCAAAAGTGCTGTGTCCAACACTAAGCCACTTAGAAGCACAGGATTAAACACGTGTCACCCTGGAGAAAGAGAAAGGTGATGACAAGGAGCCAAAAGCTAGGAACTGTAAGTTTATAAATAAAGCCACAGGGGTGAATCTAGCTACTAAAATTAAGAGTCATATAGACAGGTTTTGAGGCAATCAAAGATTCCTCCAATGCTATTTCAATCATTTCCACGTTGTAGGGGTCAAAAGAAAGAGTTACAAGTGATTTTTAGCACTTTTCATTGCATGGGGACAGTAGTTCAGTGGAATATGCATATGTTATATCATCAGTTCTGCTCTCCTTATTCTACTACCAACTAAGCAGAACCTTAAGCTGCAGCTAATTAAGCAGAACCTAAATTCAGCAGGTTTGGACGACTTACGCCACAGTTTTAAAAGAACATCCTGAAACACTCTGTATTATTGCTATCAACTTTAAGCATATCTTGGGCACATGGAACAAAACCTGCTGATGTGCCAAGCATTTTAAGAAGTAAAAAGAAAAACCTAACAGTCATCTCCAGTAAACTAAGAATGAGTAAATCTGCGTAAACTGAAAATTCTCCCAAACAGGCAGTATCTAGCATTGAGTTTTTTAAAAAAATATAGAATAACAATTAAACTTTTCCTTAACATGATTTTACTCTTTTGTCATTAAAATGACATTGCTGATTTTCCATATAGAACTTATCTTCACACTATATGATTTGATTCAGATTAGGAAATAATGACATGTACTAAGGGATGAAAATCATCTCATGCAGTGGTGACTAAGTAGTCACAGGTATACACGCATGTCCTACTGAGGACTTGGCAGATGCTGGTCCTTGGCTCTGTGGTATAAACATATATGTTAATAAGTGGAAGAGAGCCTAAAACCAACACTTATCAAGCCTGAAGATGACAAACAGTGTGGGCCTGCTAAATAACAGCTAGGAGGAGACCAACAGATCTGCGTGGCTAAATAAGCCACACCACAGAATACAGCACTGACTTCAGTACTGCCACACACACAGCAACACAAGTGATGGCAACAGCCATCCTGTGATTTTGGTAGGAACTTCCTGGTCAACACGGAAAAATAATAGCTGAGCACACTGTGCTGTGGTCAGCTCAGAGAGGCTTTGGATGGGGGACACTCAAAGGAAAAAAAAGTCAGTATGTGGCATTTGACATTAATACTGTCAAAACCATTAGTTTTAGTGCTTGCAATTCAAGAAGGATGTTGAAAAACTGGATCCGTTGCAAAGAGCCACCAAGAGGATGATTAAAGGACCAAAAGCTCAGGTTAGAGAAAGGCTCTAGATGTGCCATCTGTTCTCCTTAACGAAGGGAGAAGGTTAATAGCACAATCTGATCAGTTTGAAAGTACCTACATAAGTAGCAGAAATTTGATCAAAGACCTCCGTCCCTTAGTAGAGCCAGTCTAACAAGAGGCAATACAAAACCAGACAAACTCGGACCCAAAACAATACATGCTTATGATAATTAAAGCTGACAGTATTACCAGTACTGATACCTGTCAGGGAGGCTGAATGCAGGACAGTATTTGGATTCTACATCATGCAGCAGAGACATGATGGGAAGATTTTTTCCCCCCTACTTAGATGCAACTTTCTAGCTAAAAAGGAATTAATTGAGAGCAGCCATGGAATTTTCATAACACCGACTTTGTATGAGCAGCTTTGTGTGTCCCATTTCTCCTCAGTGGGAGCACTGCTCCAAGGTAGGGGCTGTGGCATGGCACTGGGGACCAGCTCTGTCACTCCAGCAGCTCTCTGGAATGAAAGTTTAAGCCTGAAGCATCTCTGCTCTGCCCCAGGCTGGCCAGCATCCTGCCAAGCTGGTATTATCACAGCACCTCATCCCTCAGCATCTCCCACAAAACGTGGCTATTGGGTGTAGGACATGCACCTTTCCCATGGAGCTTCAGCTCAGCTCACACCCTGCAGGACCCTGGACCACGCAGCAAGGCAACAGCTATAACCAGGCATAACAAAGAATTCAGTCCATAAAGAAATCCCATTTTAAGATTAAATGTACATTGCTTATTATGTATTATTTACTTTTTTTTAGAAAGATGGGGGGAGATAGCTTTCCAAAAGCTCTTTGGCTCTGGAAGCTGAGGGAACAGAGCATCAGCTGCATGACCCCCACTAGTTCCCAACATAGAGCAGTGTTTCTGGCTCAATAGGCTGTGCTGAGAACAGCCCCTGGGGGAGGCCTTTAGGATAACCCACCCCAATCACAGGCCTGGGCAGTGTATTTAACAGTCACCTTGTTAATAACACATCAGGGTTATGGAATAAGTAAGTTAACCTCTTCAGCATGTTTTCTTTCTTTCGTTGACTCCCGTGTGCCATAGGTTTGCAGCAGGACATTTCATCAGGGCCAGGAATAAGAGCACAGAAGCAAGTGGAATTTTTTTGCAGAGTGTGGTGTACTTTGAGGGAGCCCAAAGGATTCACGACATGCCCTGAGCCTCCCCACCTCAAGCCGCAATTCTCTCACCACATGCTATGAAAACATTTGTGGCTCCAACCTTTTGGTACAGATCTATTCCTCCTCTTCTGGCTGTTAGACTTACTGCAAGCCAGTTCTTCCTGCCCTACACCCTCTATTATAGACACTGTTTTTAAGGGAAATGCAACTACAGAGCAGAAGCTGACACCTCAAAAAAAAAAAATCAGATGTGCAAGAAGCTGGTGGTGAATTTCTAGAGCTTGTGGCGTGGGGGAGAAAGGGAAAGAGTCTGGCTGGAGGCAGAAGCAGCTTATAAAGCAGCCAGCAGCAGGCTGGCTATGGGTAAGCAGTTATTAATTCAGCTGATAAAAGCCAGACCCCAGGAACAGCAGGGGGTGTTGAACCCCAGACTGCATGTGGGTGCCTCATGCAGGAAAGGCTCTGCTGAAAAATTCCCAGCCCCGTCCCTCTGCCATTCCTGCACAGAGCTGCTGATGTTTTGGAGGGGGAGGAAGCCCATCCCTTTCTGGCAACGCAGACACCTCATGTAAATTCATTGAATAAATGCAGTCATATCTCTCAGCTGATCCATCCCCACGTGCACATGCTGAAGCTGTGCCAGACCCTCAATGCAGCCAACTCTCCCACAGTTCATCACTCCTGAAGGTGAAACTGTTCGTCACCCTTATCAGCATTTCCCCCTGCCTGCCCCAAACTGCCTTCCCTGAATTTCCTGGCCCTGCTTCCTCACAGGAGCTTTGCTCTGCACAAGTCAAAATGCAACCCAGGCAGAGCCTTGGAAGACACCTTGGAGAGTAAAGGACATTATATATAAAAAAAAGTTATTTTAAGATGAGGAAAACTGCATTTCCCTCAGACATTGACTTCAGTCTCTAGAGCCCTTGAATTTTTAGACTTAAATCCATCACCTTGCTAAGGCTCCATAGTAGCCAAGACCCAACAAAGATGTTTCCAAAGCACCAGCAAACATAAATGACTAGAAACAAAACTAGAGCATCCTCACCGGATGCTCATATGAGCTTCAGCTTCTGCAGTCAGTCCACGTGAGCCTGTTAGTTATCGGAAACAGCACAAACCCCAGTTCATCATGGAAGAGGAAGGCTATATGAGACCAGATGGAGCTGATCCTTTCCCCCCTTTATTTTGGAGTATCTACCAACTCCTAGTCACAACCTGTCCTAAAGAAATTATTCCAATTAAACACATGAGAATCTTAATCAGCAGGGCTGCAGCCTGGAGCCCACTCTGCTGACTCTGAGATCCATGCAAGTCTGCAACACCTTCTCACATCCCACAGGGCTGGGCAGAACATGAACCAGATCTCCTTCCTGCAAGGGATGCTTCTTACCTCTAGTTGCTCATCTGAGCAGAAGCTTCCACACTAACCGTGGAAATCCAGTGCTTTCAGGATCTGTTTCACTTTGTGCAACATAGCTATTAGAAGCTCAAAAAACATGGACAAAATATACTTCAAAATTCATGGACGTTTCCAGCTGTGGAAGTTCTATGAGCTTAGGTTTACACCCTCTCCACTCTTAACTTCAGCTGCTATAGGAACCTTCTCAAACAGGAAAATGGGATTTTTGGTTATCTAACATTAAGCATCTTAGAGTAAAGTAAGGGAGGTACTGACTACTGAGCATGTAGTGAGAGATCTGTCGGAGAAAGAGATGGAAAGAAACTAGTATTTTAAAGGACATACAAGGAGCTGGTCAGCTGAAAAACCTTTTGCTTAGAAACATTTTTGTGGCTTTTTGGGATCTGGGGAGGGACTGACACGGGCATCTATATCAGGCCCTTTTCTAGACTCAGTTTTATAGTGCTAGCTCTGTATGCACTACTAATGAGATGAAACATTACTTACTTTCCAGAAGTGACTGGTGATTGAGGATGCCTTAAATTGAGACTCTTCGTATGGCTTTTAATTACATTTTAAATAGTTTGCAATCATTTATGAGATCTGTTAACTTTCAAAACATCTTCAACTTCATTTCTAAAAAGAGGCACTCCAGCCCCCAACCACCAGAAAATTCCTGCCCATACCTTGCTACCTTTACGCTGTACAATGTCACCCCCAGGTCACACAGGGCAGCAACGGCAGAAGTAACCCTATGGAGACATGCATGGCAGCTTTAAGAACAGGGGAGCTGAGATTTTTCAGACTTGCTTCTTAAAAAAGCATCTCTACATTTGGAACCAAACACAAAATTCAAACCTCAGAACAGCCAAAAGTTTGGCATTGCCAGTCAGCTCCATTTGGTTCCCTCCCTGACTTTCTCTGCTCAGAGCAGCAGCTTTTTGCACCTGCTGAGCACAGGCCCTTTGGCACATAGGGCCTTCCCCTGCTGCAGGAGCATCACTGGCATCTCACTCCTGGGAGAGGTGCAGCTTCAGACCCAGCTGAGCTCCAAACTCTGGGGGAACCGAGAGCCAAGAGGAAAGTGGAGAAGCTCTCACATTTCTCTCCCTGCCTTGCATGTTGTACAATCTAAGCTGCCTGTCACTGGATCATCTGAACTTGAGATTGGATTATCATTTGAAAAGCCAGAGCAGGGATCCAGGTAAAGATCAAGGATATTGGCTTTAACACAGCACATTGCCATAGTATGTACCTGCACACACTCTCCTCTAGCAAGAAAGCCTACAACACACCAAAACCCAATCCATAGTCACTTCTTAGCTTGAGAGGCCAAAAGAAATCACTGTAGTAATGTAGTTTAGTCTGCACTGCAGAGAACAGGCCACTGCTTTAAGTTTTTTACTGCAGCATCTCTGGACCATATATATTTAAGAAAAACTCTGTTTTGATCCCATTAGTCTGAAATTAGCACTAACTTTTACAGAAGTAAAGCTACATACCTGCTTAGCTCTCCTCAGTCCTCACTCTAACATGGACAATATCAGGTTTACACCTTTCTGCATGTGTCTCCATCTGCATGCTTTAGGCTCAGATGTCACATCTGCTTTAGCATCTGTAACTACACCATAATTTTTTAGTATTGAGAGGCAGTAATTCAAGATAGCCAATAATACTCGACCAGTGAGTTCAGGCTGCCACAGCGTAACTGTGTGCTGCAGCTCTAAAGACACTGAAGGGAGGCAGCACATCTGCAACGAGGAGCTGAGCCCTACACAGAGCTTTACAAACCACTGCTGCTTAGAATGAGCCACAGCCACCTCTAACTGGCCTCAGGCTACCAGGGTGAAGGGGTCTGTGCCTTGCACCACTATTGGAAGCTACAGGTGTCCAGCTTTGCCCAGTTCCTCCTCATTTTCCACGCTCCCTTGTTTCATGCATTAGTACGATCAAGCCTCCAGATTTCCCCCAGCTTTAGAGAGCTTGTTACTAGACATTGCAGAAACATGTAAACCGTTAACAGACTCTCCAAAGACATGTCCCCTGAAGCAGGGGTGGCAAGGGGAGGGATACCTTCCCTAGATGGTCACATTCAGTTCCTTTATATCATAGCTGCTACTAGATAATTTCCAGTTCAGTAATACTCTGAAGGAACAAATGGAATATGGACTGAAAACACTAAGTACCATACACAGACACAAAAAGGGATAGTGTCTGTCAGGCATCTACAGTCAGGTAAGTAAAAAGCAAACCTGACCGCACATCAAAAGCATAGCAGAGGGACAAGACTTGGTTAAAGTCACAGAGCAAATAAATGGAGAGGCAAGATTATTACCAGGGTGTCCTGAAACCACCCCACCAGCTTGTTCTCCTTCCCTGCTCAGTTGCCAGCCTGCTGAACTTGACCCTTAACTATAACTTCTTTGCAGACCTATCTCCTTGATGCAAAAATATTAACAGTAAGCAAAGCCTGCACCACAGCTGCAGTCATCATCAGCTGTTCTCAGCAGCTATGGGATGATTTGTCACTGCTGCATTCACAATCAATTTGGGCTCCTCAGCTCCACAAACGTAGCCCAAACAGTAGTCACTCATTCACCATTTGATCCACAAATAGACTTGCGTTGGCAAGAAATGGGTCAGCAGGAAAATACAATTCAGCAGACAGAACCTGCACCTACCACCAGTCCCAGCAAGCCAACACCACTCCTCGCAACTTCAGATCAATAGATCCACCAGAACCATGTGGCCAGTTCCTGATGCCAACTTGTTCCTCATGAATGCACTTTCACTCGTCATCTCATCTCCATTGTTAAGACCCAACTCAAAGTCATTGTACAAGTCTCAGGTACAAATTAATTAAGAACACATTTTATAGCACAACATGGAGAAATTCCAACTTTGTGTCTACTTCCAGGTGGGGTTATTTCTCTCGCACACCCCCCAACCTCTATGCTAGATCAAGAGAATATTGTTAGAGCTGCCATCTCAACTCTGAAGGGTTGATACAGAGATTAGCTTTGAACTTGACGTATTACATTATAAATGCCAGAGCCGACTTAGAGCAAAAAAGGCACTATTTACAATATTGCTCTAATTTAGCTAATTTGCTACCAGAGATAGTTCACTTAACATTCGCTATCACCACATCCCATCAGCTGGATGGGCAGTGTGGTAAACGGCTGCTATTGTAGCAAAGTTAATAAGCATGCTTATTTTATATATATATTTGTGTGTGTGTCCTTATACATGCACACAAAAAAATACATAGAGTATGTATATTCTAGTCTATAGTCACTGGATACAGAAGTGCTGTTTGGTACTACCAGAGAAATCCCTATTACAAAAGAACAAAACAACTACAAACCTGGAGCAATTCAGGATACCTTCCAACAGTGGCATTGAGCAGTGACACAGCTCAGTGTCCTTCTGGTGCACTTCCGACATATGACACAGCCAACAGCTGGAACTGCTGGCTCCCAGGAGCTCCGACAGGGACAGAGTGCTCCCAGCTGGCTCTTGCATTAACAAAAAAGCTTTTTTGGTCATAAAATGCTTTTTAATTGAAACTTAATTAGAAGGAGCAATCTTGATTAAATTTACTCGAGGAAAAGGCTCCTCAGGTCCAGGTTGGAAACAGAGACTAGTACTCTGAACAGATGGGATCCAGGTACCCTGATCAAAGATCATTTCACTCTATAAACAAGGAGTGGGAAAGCATCTATAATATAAAAAAGATGTGCTGAAAAAACTGCCCTTTCTAGCTGCCAGTAAAATACTCTACAGCTGTTGCTGTGGATGCATGCAGGCAGGATCAATTCCCAAGATCTTCACTTGGATCTTTGCAGACAAGAGACAGGCGTTTGTTTCTCTGATCACCAAACACTCAAGGAGCCAGAAAACTAAAAACTGTTTCTGTGAAGCATATTGTTATTACAAGGCTACATCTTGCACGGCTGTGCTAGCCAGAGTCCCTACTGAGAGGGCGAGTTTGGAGTACTGGCTCCCTGATTTGGTCCAATCTTCTAACACTGCAGCAACTGGCATAAAAACCTTCCTACCAGGCTGTTATGAAGAAAGAGATTTATGCTTGTCATGTCCACGAAGAAATGTGGACTCATCACACAGACCAGTGGCTCTGTGCTCAGAGATAGAACGTCAACAGCTATATTAAGCAGAGGTACAAAGCATTTCCCAAAGAGCTTTTATTGCTCAGGCACTGTCCTCAACCCTGGATTTTACCAGATTTTACCTGCTACCATTTTCCTGTTCTTCATGCCCACAGCACCTCCAGGTGACAGCTGTTAGATCAGTATTTTAGGTTTGTTTTAGAAACATTCCGATTTTACCTTGTGAGCATTTCCCAGCACCTCTATACACTGTACATGGGATCTGCCATATCAAAGACATTTGGGGACTGTTTTAAGTCCCCTCTACAGCAGGTACTACCCAAAATTTCAGAGCATTTCATAAACACTAACTAAAGCCTTAAAGCATTCATGGTGAAATACTGTCACCGCTATTTCACAGATGGACACACTGAGGTTGTGATTTGCCAGTGAACAAGGTTTCCTCTATTTCTGCTTGTGCCTCCAGTTTACAGAGTGCAGTGACCTGTGGCCCAGGCACCCAACACCTCCCTGGTGCAGGAAAGCACTTCTTCCACACACATTTCCAAGAGCTTGCACCGGGCACAGTCCTGCATTTAACAGAAACATGGGACTGGGCACATCAGGAAAGGGCGTGCAGCCTTACCAGCTCCTGCGATGCCTTTCTGAGAAACTGGTGGCCTGCAGGGCTTCTTCTGGAAGCCTGAAGTCTGGGGCTGCAGCTGTGCTTAGCTTTTGACAAATCTATCTTTCAAAATCAAAGATAAAGTTTAAGTTGCAGCCTGTAGGAGATGCATGCATGTCTATGAAGAAATGCAGCAGAAAGAACCCTCCTGAATTAATTTTTAAGCCTCTTTAAAATGCTTCTCCCCACTTTTCCCCCCAGCGTTAACCAATATGGCAACATTGCTAGCACGGTTAGAGCCATGAGACACACTAATCAAATCATTCTTCCAATAATTAAGTGAGGGGCTGTATAGAAACATGCAGTTACCAAAGAGAGACACTTACCGCATCTCAAAGCTTATTTTATGCTTACTAGTTTGTACCCAGATTTCCTTCTTCTCTACAAGCTGTTTAAAGGGCTGCTAGCTTAAAATGGAAAATGGCTTTTTTTCAAAGCATTAAAGTCAGAGAAAACTCTACACACTCAGCATGTCAAGCCTATACGCACAGAGCAAGACAACGAAAATGCAGCATTTTCCTTATTCAGCTTCATAACACCTTCCTGCCTCTGGAGAGTCTTCCTTCACTTCCTACATTCCCCTCCTGCCTGGCATATCTTTATAAGCTCCTCAAGAAGCAGCAATGCTGAGATAATGCGTGCTGGTGGGTCAGGAGCCTGCTGGAGATGCTCAAGGGCTGTAGAATCCCAAGAGGTGCAACAACTACCCTGGGGCCTGCTACCTTCCTTTTCCCAGGGAGACAGATGTTGAGTACAGCTGAAGCTATTAGGGAAAGACAACCCAGGTTTCCATGGTTATGGGAGCCTGAGCTTCCCATCTCAGGAAAAATGCAGCGCACGAACCACTGTTAGGAAGAAGCAGAAACAAGGCCAGACTTCTGGGCAGCTGTGTGCTATGGCTCCTTGATGTTTTACATGCAGACACCAGCCAAAAACAACAAAAAAATTTTCTTGACAGCTTGGAGATCTGTGGGCTTAGACAGCAGCGGTGCTTTATTCATGTTCGACCGTGCCTGTGCTGCGACAGTATTGGCGGTAGGTGTAGGGATGGGCAGGGCTGCGTTTCAGGCCCTCGCTCACCTGGGCGAGACTCGCTACCCCCTAAAGGGGGTCAGTGCGGCAGGATGAGGCATTTAATACCAGAGAGCAAACTGTCACTTGATCCGAGCTGCCTGTCTCTCAGGCAAGATGAAGCAGGTGCAGGCTGCTCTCTGGGGCACGAATAAAGAGCTTGCGTACAAAAAACCCTGGGAAGGCAGAATTTGCAGGTGTGAATTTGCAAATCTGTCCCATTAAGGTAGAAAGTCTGGGCCCAGTGTGCTGCAAAAATACACACATACAAAGCCACGGTCCTCTCCCTCCCCTTCTCCAAGGAAAACATAACGCAGTTTCCATCATGTTGTCCTGAAAGTGAAATATTTTATTATCAAAAGCCCATGCTGCTTCAAACTGAAACACTGACGAGGCTGATGACACCGATACAATGGAGAAGTGACAACTGCAGAGCCCCAGCAGATTTCTGAGGCAGTGACTCTCCAGGGCACAGAACATCACAGCCTCAATTCCTCTTAAGGTGCTGGAATAGCATCACAACCATGTTAATTCCCAGGCAAGGAGAATATTCTTTCAGAGCAGAATAAAATAGATTTCAGGCTTATTTTAGGAGTTCAAACTAGGGAATCAGTTGATCACCTTTCGCCATCCCCCTCCAATATTCCTCTCTACAGCTACATAGTGACAGACTGTCCTGACATCAGCTGCTTAAATCAGAGCACCACAGGCTTAGCAACATCCATCCCTGGTAATCAAACCCTTCTAAACAACACCTTGGAAATGTGCAAAGCCCGTGCTGGCAAAGCCTTTCTAAGCAGCGGCCACCCAAGACTAAAGTCCATCCCCTCTCACCAGGGCAGGTCCCGTGTACTCCATCAGCAACAGGCACTGCCCACACCCCCCTCCTGGCTTGTTTCATTCCCCAAAGCCACTGTCTCATCCTGTAGCACTGACAGGGTACCAGCAGCTAATGAATACTGGAACAGAGACACTTGTCCAATACAGAATCAGATCGAGATAAGCCAATTACTTTTCCACAGACAGTGCCTGACCCTCATCTGCAATTAACAAATCAATTAAAATATTATTTTCCTTTCTTCTGAAAAGAGCTAAGCTGTCACCATCAATAATGCCGTACCCTAGTCCCTGGGACTTTCCAGAAGAGCACAAAACAAGGTCTGAGGGAAAGAAACTCAAAAGCATCCAAGAACAATGAGGACAGATTTTTTATTTAGGGAATCTTTGACTGGTTTTGACCACTCTGGGACAACTTCACATTCCAAGGAGTCACCTGTGGGACACTAGTCTGTTTGGCAAATGAGAATCTGTGGGGTACAAAAGCATAAACACACATACAATGCCAAGACAGTGTTCAGATCCACATTAAAACTCCTCCAGCTGGAAAGCTTCCTAGCTGGAAAATAGGGCTTTCACAGATCCATATTCTGTAGGACAAACAATGATTTTGTAATTTCTTTGACTGCACTCCACTATGTATTACAGCAGACCCAAGCAGTCTCATCGTATTCGTACAAAATAATTACTGGAGCTCAGCACCTACCACTGGGGTGTCTTAGGCAAGTTGCTTGCCGAGGCAGACATTTGAGACTCTACTTAAAATATATGCACCTGAGCAAAGTTATTCCTAAACAATTAGCCCCGCTCTCCTCAAGACTGTACATTATTCATTTAGCTCCTCTAATGCACCTGAGAAGGATTTGAGAGTGCATACAGGACTTATGAGTGATACACACTCAGGGCAGGGATTTGACCCTGTTCTTTCTCTAGTTACCTCAAGAATAGCCAGAAAGTCATTGCTAAAACTCCGCTGGCCAAATGCAGCCAAGCACGACCTGTGAGCTGCTCAAACAGCATCAAATACACGGTTTTTAATTTGTCCAGCCTACCATTAACTGCAATGACTTTTGTGCCATTAAATCTGATCTGCTCGACCTTCTTGCCCTCAAATCCCTGCAATAAAACTTGCGGCCATTTCTGCCCCTTGCAACCAAACCTTGACCTCTTCTCTGTTCTTTCAAGCCCAAGTACATTTTAACAGCAGTTCACTGGAAAGACCTCGGGACACTCAGATGTATCTGCTGAGGTTTCTTTTCTTAGGCAGCAATAGAGAAGAAAAGTAACATGCCGAGACCTTGCGAGCGCTGCTGCTCTGTGAGGGGCTGCAGGTTCTCACATGCACTAGAAGGAAAAGTCTCTTCTCCTGATGGTTACAACCTTCAACTTAGCTTGCTTTTGTTCAGGGACTTTCAGTTCCCTCTGAAACATCCCAAGACCTCTGGCTCTCCCAAAACAAGCCAAGCTGTTCCCACACCTTGATAAAGCCTCAGTTAGGATGAAATCATCTTGGGCTGGACAGAAAGGGATACCAAATGCCTCTGTGTCCCCATCCAAGGCATCCCTGGCCTACAGGTGAGTGAAGGTTGGGGTTGTCATGCTTGTTTCTTCAAATAACTATGCAAAGTCTGAAAGAAGGGAACCTCTAGATCTATCAGATACTTCAATATAATCCTTCTGTGTAATATGCTAATAAGCAGTGGTTCAAAATAAATCAATAAACCCAAGTAACCAACAGAGGAAGGGACTTCTAGATCACAGAAGCATCCAATAACGTCTATTCATTAATGCCTTGTTGGTTGAGCTTCAGAAAAGGCCTGGCAAATCTATAAATAGCTATACATAGTATTTTGTATTCATATTCAAAAATAAGCACAAGGATGAAGTGCAAAGGCAAGCTAATCTGTAATGATGGTGCCTGGTGGTTGGGATTGCTGGCACCCTCTTTTCAGCCATTCTTATGGGGCAGATGATTAAGTAAATCCCTACATGGTTAAATAGCTTTCCAGAAGTAGTGCTGGCATGGGGCAAGCCAGTAACAGGAGCAGGACCCCACTGGACCACAGAACATATCAGAGCTGACACTTTTGTTAGCTCTTCTCCCACTGCTCTGCATAGCAGCCATGGTACATCTCACCAGGACTGCAGATCTGGGAGGAGGCAAGCCCTCCAACAGCATGGTCCCAAATCCAGCAGCCTCACCCAACCAAGAGCTGGACAACTCCAAAACCCAGCCAATATCCCAGTCTCCATCTGCACATCCCAGCCTTTGCTGGAGAGGCTCAGCAAGAAGCAACAGGGGGCTGCCACAGTGCAATGCACCTGCACAGCAGGCAGATACAGGCCACTGTTTCACAAAACCCTGGGGTGGGAAAACGCAGGCACAAGCCTGGAAATAAGTGAGATTGCACCAGCAATGGGACCGCATCATATGTGAAACTAATCCTACATCAGGAGCATCCTGGAGCTCTGCACTGACTCGGGTACCTCAATTCATAGCCCAGGATAAAGGTGCTTGTTTCCATCTGTCCCTGTGGAGCAAGGGCCACCACTCACACTCAGAATGGAGCACTGCCCTTTGGTTTTAAGATGCCACCACAAAGAAAGCATCCAGGGCTTAAACTAATACACCATGGTCCTGCCAACCTACAAAGCAACAGTTCATCCAGGGAATATACCGCAATAACATTTTCATGTCCACCCTGGGCTTCTGACTAGTTTCCAGGTAGAATTTAACACTCAACCAGGTTTTTGGACTTATACAAGAAACAGCCTGTCATCTGGGTATGTTGCCTGAAGACTGCCAGCCAGCAGGACAGATTTACACAAATCCTTTCTTTCTTCTGGCATACATTGCTGCTTTGAAGAAAGTACACACTATAAAGCAGTCCTTATCTTGAGTCTTTTTCTTCAAGTGTTGAGAATTGTCTTCCTATTTGTTTGTTGCTTTTGAATACTATCTGAGCAGACATTAGACAGCAGCTGATATTGTGAACACTATGCATAGATCTTTGGGAAATATCCATCTTCCATACAGAGCAAGCAACCATGAGACACCGAGCCACTAAGAGTGAACAGTTTGAATTTAGAATAAAAGCAAAAACCAAAACTGCCCAGATGTATCTTATTTTCTGAATGGAGGACATCCAGGCTTTCTAACAAATTATTAAAATTGTTACACTTCATAAAAACTGGGGGACCAGGAAAGCTGTACTATCTTTTTACAAAAGTACACCCTTATATGTGTAGGCTACAGAAATAAACGCTATGTATTTTGATACATCCTTTTCCATAAGACAGCAGTGTCACCTATATATAGATAATTCTGTATGCTTCCATTTCTACTAATTTCTTGGGACCCCAGCTCCTACCTACTGAAAGATACGTCACAAAGAATGTGCCATCACCTCTAAATCGCTGAGTGGCTCACATCCATCTCTGGGAAAAATACACGTTTAAGTCTGCATTATGTAACTGTTCCCTTGATTCTCCAGCAGGTAACTTGTATTTGAAGTTGCAATTCAAAGGCTGCCTTTGAAGGCAGGGTTGTGCTCTGAGGCATAACCCCCACCCCCCTGAACAAAGCCAGTGCTCTGTCCTCAGTGCACTCCTCTTCTGTGTCAGTGTTACTCCTTCGGGGAGGCTGGTGGTTGGAGGCAGTCAAAAGCTTTGCGGGTCGGACACTGAAGTCCAGCTTATAAGTACCACAGTAGTCCTGTGAGGATGGTCAGGGTGCTGCTGGGTGGAGGAATAAAGTCAACACTTAGGAGACCTGGCTTTCTCTTAACTCCACAAAATAATCTTCATTTAGGATTAAAAAGTTGAGCCTCTAATTGCTCTCTATGTATACACTGATGTAAGTGATCAGTAGCGGGAAACATCTCATTTCCCCAAACCCCAGGCATCATAAGCGCTAGAAGTGGGCATAAACACTGTGTTGACTCACTGCTGTTCTAAGCTGAGTTTCCTGCTATTTCTTATGCCACAGGACAGCAGCAATATCATCCTCCTGCAGAGATCATCTTATGAACCAGGCCCACAGCTGCATCCTCAACAAGCCCCCAAGCTTCCTTCATTACCACCATTAAGAACTATCTTTTGGATTTCTTTCCCCCATTATACAGGAATAACAGCCCTGCATTTTCAACAGAGACATTCTTATCAGGATAACTGCAGTGAAGTACCATATAGGTCCAAATAAGAATGTTCTGCCATGTTCAACTGACACAAAATAACTGAAGAATATTTTAATAAATTCAGCTGTCTTTCCCTACTAACACTACTTCACACTTGTGGCTCATACCCCAAACTCTCTTCCTGAGGGAAAGTCCCTGGCAAACTACATCTTCCACATTAATGAAAAAGGGGGAGATTCCTTACAGCAAAGACATGAATTTTCTGATGTTCTATCCCAGAGTATCACAGAAAAGGTGTTTTATCACTAGCTGTGCTAGAATGTATTGGTGAAACAGCCTTATTATTCAAACAGAAAATATCAGGTATAGAGACTTTCAGGCATCTTTGCTTAAGCACCAGCAGCATAAATACAAATGCTTAAGAGCCTGAGAAGCTGACATGAGATGGGCCAGTTCTACTGACCGGCACAGGTAGGTGTGCCAGGGCAGGTACGACAGCAGAGGTTAAAAGCAACAGAAGAAAGCAAATACAGGAAAAGCACCCACTAATATAGATGCTTGTTTACTTGGGTCCCTCGTTCCTCAACAGTGAACGCACACTTTTATGCAAGTATCTCTAACTAGTGGTGTGCTGTTGGCAGGGTTTGGCGAGATGAACTCATTGATCACTCTGGAACAAGTCACAGATGCACCCACCACCCACAAAACAAAGCCAACTAGTACCCAAGAGACCTCAAACACTGAAGCACAAGTCTCCTAAGCCTTGTCATTCAAAATTCCCAGTTCCCTCCCCTTACAGAAGAATGATTAAAACTAGCCTACTGTTAGAGGCACACATCCGCACTCAGCCTCACTCAGTTAATATCCATAAGGAAAAGAAAGAAAACAATTATACAGAGAATAATGTTCTTTGACACCATTTCTCCATGTTGCCTTTTCTATTACTGCAAATATTTGTCTTTGAAGATCTTTTTTCTGCATGAAAAGAGAGATTTACTGTGCATGGAAACTTTACAGACTATTACTCCAAACCAACTACACTATTTTAAACTTAATAAAATAAGGCTACTATAATAATTTTATAAAACATCTGTAGATTTTAAAATTAGGAGACATTATATGTGAGATCAATAACATTTTCATAGCTCTATAAAGATCCTCTGATGTTTAAAAGTATGAAGTGTTTTATGTAAGTGAAATGTCTCTTATACTGAAGGATTTAGATCCCACCAGAAAGTGTATATCAATCACACCTTATCAGTAGGAAAAATATTAGGATTATCTTTTAGACAGGAGTCTAGCGTATCCTGAAAAATAGTGCAAGTGAATGAACCAGTCCTTCAGTTATAGCTACTAAAAATGTTACACATGAAGTGTGAAGAGGGCAGTGATGCACACTGGCATTTGATCACATGCACTTGTAGCTTCGTTTACCCTTCAAGGTAATTTCTATCCACTGGGGCTCAGAAAGCCAACCATAAAGCAGTTGTGTGATCCCAATCTTCTGCCATCCCAATGAATGTGAGATTGCAAAGCAGGTATTGGGTTGACAGCACAGAAGGAGAAAAAGATGTTATGAAAAGCCACATGATTAGCAATTGTAACAAAAACAGTGACAATTATGTGCACTGCTACTTCAGTCCCTTCATCTTTCTTTTTATATGTCCCTCTGGGATACAGCACACCGATCAGTCTATAGGATGCAGCACGCTTATAGAAACAGTTCTTGAACCTGTTTTTTTTTCCAGTGCTTTCACAGGGACAAGGTTATGGCCTTTGAGGCACAGGTGAGACATTACCACATCACACCCACATCAAACTACTGCCTAAACACACAGGCTTGACAACAGCTAGAAGGAAAAAAATTACAGAACAAGACAACATGTTACAACAGGAATCACCTGAAAGAGGAAAAAAAAAGTGTGCAGAAGTTTCCCAATATCCCTGCCTATCCTGCCAAACAGATCAGATATGCTTTCATCCTTTACAATCTTCGACCACCATTTAGGATGCTGCATCACTCCAGGCCTGACACTATGCTCTTACCTTCTGCTATTAAACACTGCTGCTCTAAAGACTGTTAGGATCCATCATCCAAAAAAACCCCCAAATGGTAAACTTTAACTTTGCTAGTCACAATGGCAGCTGGCATCAGGTGCACCTCTCCAGTCACACTTATCAGATGTTTCAGAAAGCACTTTTGAGCTATAAACTTCAGAAAAAGAAAGAGGGAAGCTAACAGCACCCCACTAGGGATAGACATAAACAGATACTTTACAACTAAAATGGCTCAATCCTTTTGGATAGCAGGAGAAAAAAACATCACTGCTCTGGTTTCAGGACTGTATTACCTTACCCATCTTTTTACCATTCAGCAGCACAGAGAGGGTTTGAAAGCAATGTCAACACATGAAAATTCAAAGATTTAACCCAGGAGTCCTGCTGCTCTGTACCGACCACTTTATCACCAACAAGACCTCTTTCCAAACACCCTTCAGTTCTTTGGTTGACAATACAACATCAATATCTGGATCCAACCACTCCCAAACTGCAAACGGTACCCAAGCAAGATCTTGCATCAGCAGGGTAAGACACTAAACCCACACTGGGTTCCTAACACAATTCCTACATAAGGTAATGAAGGCCTGCCTGAACCCCAGAGTGTGCCCATGAACACGTGCTGCCCCGGCAGCAGCAGCCTCTCACTTTAAGTACAGAGCCATACTGACGCACAGTCCTCATACGCAGTATGTCCATCAACCAGAGGATCCTGGAGCCATCCCCCCACCACAGAGCATAGGCATAAGGGCCTGAACTCGGGTGACGTACAAGCTGGTGTCTTGGACTTGGCACCACTGTGTCAAACTCTGGCTCTCCATCCCCACACTTTTTTTGCCAAGAGGACCTGAGCTGAGAGCCAAGGAATTTCTTTTCCAGAGGAGCAGGAGCTGATTTATTGCCTCACGTAGCTGTGACTAGCCCCCTCCAGGAACAGACCTGAGAGTCCAATAGGTCTTTCAGTGAAAAGGAAGGACCCAATACCAGAACCATCCAGTTTTGTCTTGTACCAAGGGATTTTACTGTTCATGCTTTGCTGTTTCTGGATTGCACTATCGTTATCTGGGGTCATAATTAGAGTCAATCTGATTGCATTTTCCCTTCAAGGAGCTACATGAGCTTTTCAAATCACTAGACTCAGGGCATTCATCAGCCTTTGGCCAATATCCACCTTGGTCACTATTTCTGGTGCCCTGCAGCATCACTGTAAATATACATAGTCCACAGCTAGTGGTGCCAACTAGGGCTATTCTGGGACATGGGGTGAAAACTACATAGTTCACAAACCAAGGCAACACAGTCTGATTTGGGTGATGCTTTTTTGGTAAAGCTACAAGGTCATCCATCCAGGTGAGGCCAGATCAGCCACCTTCACGGAACTAAAGAGTTTCACATGGCCTTGGCAATGTATTTGAGACAGTAACTATTGGCCAAGCATGGGCAGAAAATTTGCAGCTGACATCTTCCACACAAACACTTGATATAGTCACTTGTAACACTTGCAATTTCATGACCAATTCTGTTGAACTGCCCTGGGAAAATCCATGGAAAAATATAAATTTTAGTTTTAAATGGAGGATTACTGCTTGTTCTATTTAAAGTGGTTTTTGTCCTTTAATTATTTTTTTTTAATTATTTTTGCTCCTTTGCAAACAGGGGGGAGAGGAGGCAGGTGCTTACANTTTTTTGTTCTTTAATTATTTTTTTAAGGAAATAATTTCAAAACAAGTTCAAACTAAAATACATGTTACTTTAGACTGAAATACAGTATTTTTAAAGAGAAAAATATGCATGCTTTCCTGAATATGTGGCTCTCCAGGCCAACAGCACTGGTTTTTTTTTTTTTACAAGGGAAGTTAAAACAGAAAGCTGGAAACAGCCATTTCCAACATCAACTTAACCTCCATACTTCAACAAATGGAAGAGCTGTAAAGTTGATTAGAGAAATAATACAAGGACTGAAAACAATGATAAAAGCTTTATGGTCCATATGTACCTCCACCTGGAAAGGCCTTAAAAGCATCACATGAAATCCAGAGTACCTCAGAGATCGGTAAGAGTACTGTGATACCTCCTTACAAAAACAGCACACAGTGGAATTGTTTAGCTGAAAACCACAAGTCTGATCTCAACTGTGTTGTTTGTAACACCTCAGGCCTTGACAAACGCTCATGGATCCAAGGCAGGACCCATGTGGACAACACCCTTAAAAATGTGCGTTAACTTTTTGTCAGCACTGAAGTGGTCTGGCAGTTGGACTAGATGATCACGGTAGGTCCCTTCCAACTGGAAATATCCTATTCTATCAGAAAGTGTGGACTCCAGGAAGCCCCTGAGTGACCTGAATGGTGAAAAAAAAATATTGGGTTAAATCCAGTTCAGCACAAAAACTTCAGGAAATGGGATTTTCTGCAAAATAGAAAACTCGATTTTTAGGCAGCTCCTTTGCAAACAGGGGGGAGAGGAGGCAGGTGCTTACACCGGTGTTCCTAACAAGACAGTGGACAGCCCAGAAATGTCATAGATTATCCTTTACTAGACCACTGCCTACTACCCCTGAGGCTGAACAGAAGTCCTATCACTAAGGACTGCCCACAAGCATGAATTCTGCAGGAGACAGAGCCTTCGCACATCCGAGGAGCCAGGGAGAAGAGAAAAGCACCAAAAGCCTCCTGGGTGCCCCAGCCAGGCTTCAAGCCCAAGTCCAATTTACAGAATTGATATGAAGATACAAGAGAGACAGAAGTGGGACATGTCAACCTACATGGTACTTCCCAAGATTCTCCAAGACAACACCCCACCAAAGTCACTTTCAAGATAAGATGGAAAGCTTCATTCAGGACATGCTCTATTTGGTTTGTATGACCAAGTTGCTGTGGAGCTTCTGGGTAATAAAGATGACTTCAGTAAGACAAAAGCAGTAAAGTAGCTGAGCAGCATCCTTGCCTTTGAGATTACCAAATATAAACTCACACTCATTTCAGTGGTGGTGATGCCAGCTTTAATGGTGCTGCGATTCAGCAAGACTCTTCTGGACTCACTGTTCCAGAAAACCTTTAAATAAAAAAAGGAACTGCCTGTGTTTTCATATGTATAGCAGTATGCATATAACAAGCCATCAATCAAAAAATTCCTACCGTTTGACTGACTCGCACAGCACAGAGCTTGGCTTGCGCTAGAAGATGCCTGCGCATGCAAAGCTCAGCATCAGCCCCAATACCCTGTTCTCAGTTTCACAGACAGCAGAACACGAGGCTAATTTCTGCACTCAGTTCTGCTGTCATCAACCTTAGAGTGGTACCACTGAAGGGACAATTTAATCAAAACCAGTATTTCCTTACTATAAATAATTAAGATTTGAAACACATTCTGTTCTTTGTCTCTGTATACTGCCCACGGCTGCAGGCTTGCACTGCTTCAGTATGTCAAGCTTGTCCTCGATATTTCTGGGAACCTTCTAATCAAAGGAGGTGGAAAATTCAACCATAGCTGCTTTTTTTTAAAAAAAAAAAAAACAAACCAACAAAAACCCACCACAGTCTAGCTATTCCTGGATGTTGATTTTTTGGGAGGGGAATGCATTATAAATACAGTTTAGGTAGGAAAGCCTGAAACGCATGTTACTGAGAGATGAAACATGCAAATAAAATTGACAGGTAATCTAGATATCCAGTACTATGTTCAGTAGTAATGGCAGAGATGTGTCTCAGAGACACTTGTTTTAAGTGTATTTAATAGTAATTTTTAAGATGAGGTGGATATTCTGACTTTTGAAGATACTATACAGCAAGTTTAATAGCAGTTGCTAACACAAAAGCCCCAAAGCTATATAATTTGTACCAATAAAGTAAATTGCCTTCAAAGCAGCAGGAAGTCAGTCAAAAGGTAAACAAGCTACCACTGTTTGTTATTTTAACATTTCTTTGAACCAATACAAAATGACTTCTTCAAACCTTTACAACTTCTTAAGTAGTTAATAATTAAGGTCAAAACGCATTTAAATAGTTTTTACCTAACTGAAAACACAATGGAAAGAATACTGATTATATGGTGTAAGGCATTAAAGACCTGGCCTTTGCCTACAAACCAAACGATGCATTTACCTACACAAGTGTAAATCCAGAGTAGCTCCACAGGCTTTATTTAAAATCTTGACTGGAAGAGGAGACTCAGGACAGTAATTTTTAAACTTCTCCACTGATTTCTCCCTCACTTCTCATATGGCAACAAAATGGCTACAATTTGCAGCATGTAATTTCTCCACCGGGACACACTGATAGGAATAAAAAGTTTTAAAATTAACAGCTGACTTTGTCAATGCAATTATTTGCCTGTTAACCAGTGCTGTACATTATCAATCTCAGAATACCAGGAGCACTTGTGAATACTAAAAAGGAATATGAATTTAAGGCTACAAAAATATCTCAAAAGCTCAGATTCAGCTTTTAAAGAGATCAAATATGCTGGAAATATTACAGAAAGCAGGTCTTGTGAGGAAGCTTATTCTACTGTCAACCCAGTTATGCTGCAATGGCTTGTTAGTGTCGAATTAGAAAACCCAAGTCTTCCTTAAAGTACAAGTAATTTTTTTTATATATATACTAGGAAGGTGCTGGATTCTATATTTTTCCTCATTTTATTGGATTACTGCTATTTCCCTCTAGCTTACAGTATGCTGAAGCCACTAGCATTTATAAGACTGACTTTGGGGTTACTCTAAAGCATCAGTGAAACGGATACTTTTGCATTGTAGCAAGAACAGCGTGTGTAAGGATTCTCAAGTAAAGAACGAATTCATACCGTACATCTTTTCCTAGACAGATTAAGAAAACTAAGCTGAATCAAGATAATATCACCTACAATGAAATTGAGTAATTCTGAACATCTGAAATATTTTGGTGGTTTGTGTTTGTTTCTACCATTCTAAAGCCATTGCTGCAAGACATTCTTACCTGAAGGTCAGACAAGTTTCATACTCTCTAAAGCTCTCCCCCAAAATACACATTCAGAACTGCACATCAATAAAGGATGAAGCTCTGAGGCCTGTCCTTCAAGGCAGAAGTTTATTTCCACTGATCAGTTTCATACAAGTTCAATCTTTCAAACTGCACAGCCACCTGTAATTCCACCCCCACGCACTGGATAAATCACAGCCAAATTCCAGCCACAGCATCTGGACCCAGCTCTTCAATGCCCCAACTCATGATAAACACTCGAGAGATGAGAAGTGGGTACAGACCAGTATGCAAATAGGAGGAGGAAGAGGCAGGATATAGAATTCAGAATCAGATTTAGAGTTCAAGGCCTTCAGTAGTGTCATGTCAGAGACCAACATCAGCTGGAAGAGACCTCAAGGTCTCTAGTCCAATATTTACTTGGGTAGAGACTATCAAAACACTGGAGCATGTCCATCCTACCAATAACCCTTGCCTGGCTGGATTTGGAGAGAAAAATGAAAATCAGCAACAGCACTTTATATTGAAATAAGCATGGCAGAGATTTAGTGACCAGATATGCTTCAGTCTTCCTGAAGAGGTCATCTTGCTTCTCAGCCTATTTTGGAGAAAGCATTAAATTCAAGGAAAGTGTTTTTGTATTAATAATACATTCCCAGTGACTAAGAGGCAAGGCAACTTTCCCTCATTATACCAATAAAGCATTCAGAACTCCTGGCTTTTCCTCCTAAATCCTCCAAGCAGCTACGTTCAGTAAATTAACCTTACCTATTGAAGGCTGATGGTGGATAAAGCCAGTCTAAACCAGCTTCCAACAGAGGGATGAAACACAAAAGCAGCAGCAAGGCTCAAGAAAAGCAGTTTTCCAAATTAGAAATGCTATTCCATAACTTCCTGACTCCTCGCTTTGCACATGCTATTAAAAATAGCAAGTGAAACGCCTTACTTCTGAAAGTACGCGTCCTGCTGCATACGCAGCCCTCCCTCGGCCGCGTGGCTCCTGCACTCTGTTGAGCAGCCATCATCTCAAGCCACAAGATCTCTACTGAAACATGACGACACCATAACTAGTTTAATTCAATCCGAAGAAAGAAAAGCCATAGCTTTCAGTCTGTATCCTGCATAAATATCAAATCATAAGGTTCATCCAAACCTGGGACCTGGGAGAAGAAACTCCATGAATTAGCTTAATGACTTGTAATCTTATTGAGTATAAAGAGCACTTAGAAAAAGCAGGGATGTAGGAGATACAAAAAAAGGAAACATCCTTGTATCACTGACAGGAAAATAGTAAACTCTCTCTTCAATCATTTTAGTATAACATTATTAAAATTTTTATACTTTGAATGAAACATTAATTATTATGCCCATCAGGAATATTTTTTCATTGTAAAATTGCCTTTTACCATGCTAATAAACACCAAGCTTTGCATGTAAAAGCTAATCATGTTATCTCATTTATAGGTCAAAAGACACAGACTAAAATAGTTTCTGCAATTCTCCCTAAATAACTAGCTTTTGCATATCAAGTTTTATGGCACATTAGAAATGAATGCAATTCAGACAGGATTTGAATAGCTGAGTAGATAGAAGGGGAGAGATAAGAGCAGATATGAAAAATCTTGTGGTAAGCTAAGCCTTTTGAAAAAACCTGCTTAAAAATAAAGTTCCTTTTTTTAAATTTCTGCACCATAAATGAACTACGGATGAAACAGTTGTATACTGGTCACTACTCAAAGTATCCACAGATTACGCTTCCAGCCACTATACATATAAATGGTACATCAGAACAACTTAATGCGTTAAAAAAAAGTCATTTTAAATTACTCCAGCATTTCATTCAGGCTAAATGCAACTTCTACAGCTCCCACGTAACTTGTGGAAGTGGGGTGGAAGAGTTTGTCTGCTTCTTGGGTATTTTAATAATAGCCAGATGACTAAGTCGTCCTCCCATTTTTATAACATTTAAGCCTATTACTAGGGCCCTCTTTCCCCTTTGATTTAGTAACATGGCAGGTTCGTAGTTATGCAGGAATATGGGCACTATGTCTGCTTCCCCCAGCATCAGATAAGCTTGGGTCATCCTCTCATCAAGAAGCTGCAGATACCCACGCACAGCATTTCAGCAGCTATCAACCAATGGTTAATAAAGATATTAGTCTTATCTGCTCTTCTAGGTGGCAGCATGCAGCCAAGGTTTGCTCATTGTTAGTCCCACACAGCAACCTGAGCTCTTACCACCTTTGAGCCCTCCCAGGACAGAGTCATGTTTGTGTTGTGTTTTATGTGATTTCCAATGTAAGAGGAGCAGACACTTCACATGCCTTCTCAAACGCATGCACACCGCGCTAGCTTAGCGCCTTATGCTCCCCTCCCGCATCTTCAACGGAGATTGAGTCTCATGCACAGGAGCAAAGCAATCTTCACAGCACCACACTCCAGCCTCAGGGATAAAGTGTTAAGGTCAGGCAACCAAAGCATTCCCCTGCTTTACATAAATCTGGCATCCAGAGAGAAATACACAGCCTGGGGCACAGGTAAGATACTAAAAGAAAAAAAAAAAATCAGGCCATTTATTTACATCCCCAAAACCTGCTTTCCCTGAGTCACACCTCAAGCAGCCAGTTTGAGGACTGTTGGCCTCAGTAACATGTTCTGGATCTCACACAGCACACCACTGAGAAAGGCAGAGCATGCAGCTATGTTCTCTATGGAAAATGAGCTGCTCAGAGAAGCCTCTGGCCATCTTGACAGAGCTGGAAGCGTTCCCCCCAAAAAAGGGAACAGTTCCATAATAAAAGCAACTCTGCCACTATTTAGTCTCCATTCCAAAGATGTAACCAAGATGACTTGTGTGACCCAGCCTTCGCCAAAGCAATCTGCATGACTTCAACGCGTGCTCAGCAGTACGTGCTGCAGACTCACCTCTAACAAATACACAACGCATCAGTAAGACGCGTGATGAGGTAGGTTTTGACCTGAGCATCCCAAAGAGCTTCTGGACATGAACTACAGTTGGGATCGCTAAGATCTTTACTTTGATCATTGAAGAAAGCAACAAAGGTGGCAACAGTGCACAGCAATCCCAGAACTGCATGTTCTCACTTGCCACCCTCTCTCACCTTGCCCACAAAGCCCATCTGCAATCCCAACATTCATCGGCTCTCGTTGGGTTTTTGATCACAAGTTCTTCAAGGTGAAGATTCTGTCCTTTACAGGCATAGCACGCAGACAGCTGCGCAGAGGAAGTCCAGCCAAGGAGGCTTCAGAGCAGCTCCAGTGGGGACACATGATCAAACCACCCTGCCCATTCACATATCCACAAGACAGCAAGATGCAAACTGCTCAGAGTGTTTGCCAGACCCCAGAAGGGCAGCTCTGTGCCCTAGGCAGTCTGGGTCTTACTGCTGTTTTGCAGGACCACATTTAAAGGCCTGAACATTGCATGTCTATGAACAGCAGCATTGTGGCTCTTCTTTTTTTTCCAATTGTGACCGAAAAGAGAGCATGACTCAGATAGCACTACTGTGGCAGCATCTCCCTGGGACGGTTACTCTGCAGAGATGTCCTCTGCAGACATCTCCTCAAAGCCCAGCTGCTTTGGGACTCCCCAGCAGAAGAGAGCTATAAGAGCAGATGCCCTGGCTCCTACAGCACAGCCTTCTGAACACAAGAATGGTGTTCCCAAGGGAAGACCCACCACATGGAGGATGTCTCTCCAACCCAACCCTACTATCCAATAGGGCATGACAATGGTTCAGAGGACTGACAAGAGCACTTCCAGACCTCAGTGAGGTAGCCAACAACTTGCTTTAGCTTTGCTGTCCCAGGAGGGCAGCTGGCAGGAACAAGTCCTGCCGTGTTTCCCCACTGACAGCACGCATCCTGAGCCGTCAGCAGCCTGCCCTGCACCCAGGCAGTCTAACCTCCCCAGGGCCACCAGCGCCCAGCACTGACCTCCGGGGAGAGCAGAGAGCACCAAGAACTGGCTGGCCCATGCAGAAGGTCCCAGCAGGCAGCACACCCCTGCCTCCCATGTAACACTGACACATCAAGTCACCACCACAAACAAGGTAAAAGTAGTAATAGGTCTTTTCTCCCTCACTGACAGGAAAGGATTTCCCTGTGTCTTAAGGACTACATAAAAAAAATATAGCATCTTTGGAGGAAGGGAGCTGCTGCAAGGCCAACCTGCAGTCCCTCTCCTCTCCGTCCAGAAGCCCAGGGATCCATTCCACACTGTGCAGCTTGACTCTTGCTTGGCCAATTTCTCTCTCAGCCTCCGAGCCTGAACATCACTGTGTGACATTCCTTCCCCTGCTAAACATCTTTCTGACTGTGACTGAAGAATCTGGCAAATGACCAAGTATTCTTTAACCTCCACATTAACTATTGTTAGCTTTGGCACAGTCCAGCTCCTGGGATGCCTGGAGTGGTATCGCTTACTGCTGCAGCCTACAGGAACTGCTGTAGTGGCGAGATTCAGAGAACAGGGGTCAGGTAGCAGATGCAAAACAGAATCCTCACCCACAATGCCCTCCCTTCCCCCATTGCCTAATGAGCTTTAGGAGCAGCTACAACTTTTAAGCTTCTCACTGCTGGAAAAATGTTTGGAGTCAGTGAACCTGGGGAGCAGAATTAAGTCGAAGAAACTGTAAGTTAGGTGTTTCTTTTAGACTACCAAGACATGTTGGTAACACTGCAGATCCATAGAGTGTTATAATTATTTATCTTTTAGGAATCGAGAGGAGATGTTTGTCTCTAGCCAGGCTTGAGTGTTGGAAGGAGGGACAGGCTGCATCACCACCTCCTCAGCCCTCACCAGGACCCTTTTGCTTGCACTCTTACTGCAGCAGTACTAACAAGTCCTTGGTCCTGCAGCCCTCTGCACAAAAACTAGGGTATGTCCTTCTCCCTGCATTCTCATGAACGAGTCTAAGCAGTGCAATCAGTTACAGTTGCTCTCGGCAGCACCGGAGATGGGCCTTTAGGTCCTTTTTTTAGAGGACTGCAGGCTTTGCAAAGCATCAGCACCAGCCACGTTCAGACAATCAAGCCGTCTCAGGATGGCAAATCCTAGGCAGAAACATCCACAGCAGTCACCAGGGACAGCTGAATTCAGAGACCAGAAGGTAGGTTTTCTTAAACAGACTTTAAGTTGCTTAATATAGCACACACTCTTCCCCAGTATCTGCATAACGCTGAGCTTGAAATGTTCTAAGATTTGCACCGAGGAAGACTGGAGGGGTAGGAAAAGGGCTGCAGGAGAAAGCATTTAAAAAGCAAGGGATGACTTCAGAGAAACACTGTATGCAAGCAGCAATCTCTTAACACAGAACTTGTAATGCAGAGGCTTGGTTAGTAATGAAAATAAAACGTAAACAACAGCCTAGTAAGGCAATGCAGCTGCAAGTCCATCTAGGATTAATCACAAAAGCTGAAGATGTGAAGGGTTTGGGCTGGCTCACACCTTCCCTCTGGGGAGACGTCCTGCACTGTGTACAGGTACACAAAATCAGTCCGTTAGATCTGTGCACCACAGGCCTTCCCCTGCTACTCCCACATTAAGCGAGTTTCAAGAATTACTTCAGTGCCAACACAACTGGATTCCTGCCGTGAGCAGACTTCATCTGCCTCTTAATTTTCCCATTGAGATGCCAAAGTTGTTTTAGTACTCCCTTTAAGGTCATCTTTACTTTGGACCTGTCCCATTCTGGTGCCTTTGCTTCTGATGGTTTGCTCTGAACAGCCCTTTTTTCCGCTTAGATAGAGGAAACCCAGGGAGTATTTGTTCCCCACCTCTACCCCATTCAAGGAAAGCCTCAAGCAAGAGCAAACTGCTGAGAATTCTTCGCAAAAGGTTGGAGTAGCGACTCTTGGAGTTGTCTCACCCCCTGACAACTCTTCCACCAAAGCCAAGAGCCTGGAAACATGGAGTGCTGTGGAGCCTGTCTTGGAGCTAATAAAGACAAGTACCAGTGGCCCTAAAGGCTGCCTTGTTCAGCTGCTCATTGCCAACTCGGGCAGCGACTGCATCATAACAGTCACTATCTGTTTGCACAGGATAGGAATCGGGTGACCCTCTCTCAGGTGCTGCTTTCGCCACCCACTATCTGGACCCTTTTCTTTTATTGCAGATGTTACCTTTCTAACCCCTGTACAACTCCTCCAGCTACACGAGCTCCATCAGAAGTTCCACGGAGAGCCTCCTGCCAGCTTGTGTAGCGCATGACAAGCCACATAATGTGTTATACTAAAGTCACATTTGTTTCACATCAAGACATGTACCAGTAAGACATTCAAAAAGGTAAAGGTGCCCCATTCCAGGTTAACTGTGAAAACAGTGTGGATAGCCAAAAAATAATAGTATATCAAGGCTAACGTGACCACTGGGAGCTTTTAATCAAAGTCAAGTCTTTGCAGATACACTTTTTTCAAAGAAGTACTTACCTGTTCTCAAGTCCTAGTAATTCTATTGATCACTGCCCACAAGAAACTGTACTTTATAGGACATACTGCCTCCACATGATTGAAATAGCTTCCTTCCTTAATCAGCATATAATCAGATATTCCCACACAGGAGAACTATAGCCCTGATTGACAAGATAGTTACAAAAATAAACCTGAGGTTTAAATATAGCTTGCTCGGCTCCCTGGAAGGTATGTAGTATTGTGTTATACAAGTCTGCCATCGTTTTCCTTGAATTAATATAGTCCATATTCTCCCACTGCCTCGATCTCTATCAACTAAACAGCTACCAGATCTGTGGTACACAGGAGGGATAGCAGCTTGGGTTAGGTGGGAATGGCAACCAGCCTTCCCCCTGCATGGACTGACCTACCACCAATATTTCCTTGGCAGTTAACATTACAGACCTTGAGTTCATGTACCAGTTGAATGTATGATGTCTGGTGCAATTGTAGAGGTGGATAGGTAAATAAACGTGCAGGACTACACAGCTATGTATGGAAACAAAATATATATGCCCAACGTGAAGGGATACATTTGTGTGAGATATCTGTCTCTCTGTATGCAAACAGACAAGCTAGGCAGGCAATATTTAATTATTTCCTCTTTCTAGGGTGGACAGTTTGATAGCACAATACTCATTGCATTTCTCCTGATCTATCAGGATGTTCTGATGTGTTAAATATGCAACGTAATGAGGGCAGAGCTCTATAGCCCTGTTCCTCTCGTTTCACAAAAAAAAGAGATTTTTTTAAAAAAACATTTCAATTATGAAATGCTTTTCATCTCCTAAAAACCTTCTCATTGCTGACTGACTAAAAAAAAAACAAACATGGGACAGACCTCATTTATTATGCAAATCCTTAGCATTAAGAAAACAAATCACCAACTAACATCTGTCTCACCCTAAAGGGAAAAATAAATAAAATAGAAAAAAAAAACCACCAACAACCAGCAAACCACCACCACCCCCTTCACCCACGCTCCACGACGCAACTGCCGGCATCCCACCCGCCGGAGCGGAGAGGGAAGAGCCTCCCGAGCCCGCTTCCCCGCCGGTGCTGCAATGTCCCCACCACGGCACGGCACGGCACGGCTCGGCGGCTCCCGGCCCGCCNGCGGGGCGCGGAGGAGGAGCGGCCGCCCGGGCTGGGCTGCCCCCGCGCCCCGGGAGCGCTGGGTTACACAAGGCGGGCGCAACACACACCCCCCCCGGTCTGGTTTATGGTGGGAGTCCCGCCGGGGGGGTCCTTCCCCTGCTGGGCGCGGAAATCGCCTCCCGGGCACACGGAGGTGGCAGCCGCGCAGCACAGCGCAGGACACAGCCCGGCTGCTGCATAGGCAGCGGCTGGCTGCTGCAGGTGATGGGGGGGGGCATTGCACATGGTCGGAGGCAAACCCCCCCGACCACAGCACTGAGAGGGATCGCTCCACTCGCCATAGCCTCCCCTCTACCACATAAACCAGACTGAGCCCCACAACCCCCACCAACACAGAGCAGATCTCTTACGAGGTGCCCGCTCTCAGGTTCAGGCCTTCCCTGGATGGGCTGTTTCAAGATTAGTTATGCTGATTCATAAAACATCCAGCTCATGGCTTTCTGCTTTCGCATCCAGCCACTGGACTTGGTCTCTTTCACCGCTCACTAAAATAAGCAGTCCCCTGCTAACGAGAAGTTGATAAAACATGCATACCAGAATCAAGTGACTTCTTCAGAGAACACAGATTGAGCTCCTTAAGTTTGTCCCTGTACGGAAGCTTCTCCACACTAGAATTATTCCTGCAGCTCTTAAGTTTTTCCAGATTTTTCAACTTTGGTACAATGGTGATGTAAAACCCAGTTCTGTGCTTGTTTTTATGATTTGTGTTCCTGAAAAAGCAGCTCAAGGCATCCACTGTGCTGGGAGCTGCACATGTAGAGGATGGATGGCTCCAGCACTACATAAGTTTCTAAATACAGGAACAATAATTCCTCCCTCCTACTGTTTCTTTATGCATCCTGGTGTTCATATTCACCTTCTCACCTGCAGCCCAGTACTGGCAAACCAGTCAGTGTTCACATAGGCTTTCTCATGCTCCTCATCCCAGCTGCTGTACCCCATCCTGCAGACACTGCCTATAGGCTTCCCCATCCCAAAGCACAACCCTGAATTCGGTTATGGAAGTGAGCATTGTGCACATGATCCCACCTTACTACACAGCCCAGGCAGTTCTGAACACCCCAATCTCGGCTACCACCCCACAAGGTGGCAGGGCACATAAGCTGGAGATAGCATACTAGTGCCACTGAAAATCAACTAGGAACAGCCCAGCTGGATATAAAAATCATATAAAATTCATCAGATGGTGGGATCCTATTTCCCCATTATGATGGTTTTGCTCACCATCGATGCCCAACTGGCCAGACCACACTTACAGAATCAACCTGTGTGGGTTTTTTTCTGAAAAAATCCCACACCAAACAATAACTCTTTTCAAGGTCTATTAGTCCTTATTAAAGTTCCAAAATGCAACCAAAACATACACCAGAGTGCTCAGTAACTCCTCAACCAGTTCTTTTAAAACACTTGAACTCAAGTTATTAGCTCCCACAGATTAAAACCAGGCAAACTCTCAGAGGCCATTAAGGTTCCTGGCATCCAATTTCAAGCACAATTTTCATCAGCAAGAAGTGAGAGCTAAGAAACACCCTAATTTTTAAGGTACAGCCAGGCTATTTACCAAGAGCATAATCTGATGCACCATTCCTGATACCAGGCACTGGACCAAGGAACCAAGCGACTCCTTTCAAAGCTGTGCACTCCTTGGAAAGCAAAAGAGCCATCAATAATTCAGCTTCACAGGAAAAGGTGGGGAACAGTTCCTAGCTGGAGGCCTCAGGCTGAGCCCCAGTGCCACAGGAATACGCAAAGACTAGGTTTCCCAAACATAGGAAATATATTTTTCCCGATGTCCTGAAAGGGACAGCTGTAGTATGCTCCCCATTAGCAAAGGCAGGTTGCTTTCTTCCAGGGTTTGTTTTCTTTGTGGAGGCCCTCTCAATGGAAAAGGACATGAATTAGGGCTTCAGAAGGCTCAGCCTTGGGGAGCGAGGCAAACTTGTTAATTTTTGTTTTGCTTTTGAGCTCTGAAGCTTTTTTTTACTTTGAGGTAACAGCAGACAACAAAATAGTTCAAGCAAAACACAAACCCACCAATCCACATATTCATTTGCAATCATAGTTTATCAGAGCTCTTTTGGGTCACATTTGGGATATCATAATTTTCCTTCCAGATCATGAAATTGTCACACACCTAAGGCACATGTTCTCAAAAGAGAAAGCCAGCTTGAAGGAACCCCTTCCTATGCAGAACAGATGAAGACCCTTCAAGGATTCTCTCCTCAATATAGAGAAGCAAATTCAATGGAACAAATCCAGTGGATGTTTTCCCTCCCTTCGCATTTACAGGTCACCTTTCAAACATCTTATCAGTAGAAAGGAATATAATACTGCCTGTGCTCTACTCTAGATTTCAACTGTGAATCCTGCACCAAAGTATCAAGCAAGCTGGACCAGCTTGAGTTAGATCACTGTTTCTCCTACAGACCCTCAGGAAAGTCAGATCTGTGTCTACTGTGGCTTTGCAAGTAACAACCATGAAATTAAGATACACACATTAATGGCAGTTCAGTAATGCACCAAGGTGTAATGCACCTCAGTAATGCATCCAAACCACAGTAAGACAAAGTATTGCAGCACTCAGGAGACGCAGATATGCGGTACCTGGTCTCAATCCTTCCCATCCACACCTTTTGAGCCAAAGTCAAAGGAGAGCTTCTGAAGCACCACTCTCCTGTACCAAGTCCGCAGGGCTGCCAGTAGTGCTTCCCTCGCTTCTCAGCTGTTTGCTTTGCATGTTCAAGCCTTTGGAGAAAGCTGGAATCATGGTACAAATAAGGAGGTGGCTCAGTCCAAGCACAAGCCACCCCAAACAGACCCTTTTCACAAGGTTTCATAGCGTGTCCTCGGCTCTCATCGTGGCAAGGAGATCATCATTTGGGAAAGGCAGAGTTATTCATCCTTGGTGTGAAGTTCCGAGCGGTTTCCATGGGGCTACCAACACAGGACTTCTTCAGGGCTGCCTGCACCGTTGTTTTATCAGCAGGGCTCTTGCCCAGCATGCACTACTGGAGACACGCACAAGACCAGCTTGCTTTAACAACAGTCACAGAGCTACACCCTCTCCCCAGCAGGAACAGGACAAGGTGTATGGAAGTAAGGCTTCCACTTGTCAGAGAAGAACTGAGCTTGGGCAGGTGAGAGGGGACACAGCAGGGACTCAGCTTGGCTGCTCTTGCATGGTGGTCCAGACAGCCCCCGAGAAGCCTGCTGCTTCCCTCCATTGATAGGGGATGCTATGCAGAGCCTGCTGCCTGCTGGGATTGGTGCTACCTGTCCCCTTTCCACACCCAGCCTCTGGAAGCAGCTGGCTCAGGAGCAACCCCGAGCACAGACACGAAAAAGGCAAGTGGCCATTTCAGCGTTGCGGCAGAGAGTAAGCCCACGTGATGATCATACATGGTCTCCCAGCTGCTGCTGCTCCTGTCCATCTGCTACCCTGGCACAGTGCCTCCTTCTCTAGAGGGAACCTCCACTCAGGAGGGCAGAGGCACCAGCCAGCCTGCAAGGTCACGCATGTAGCCATGCATGTGCTGCCATGTCCACACGGGGCACTTCTGCATGAGGCTGGGTGTGCAGGAGGGAGCAACTCCACCAGTGGTGGGATTTCACCTGCTCAGTGCTGGTTTCTGATGATGACCATCCAAAACAGCAAACCCAGGCAGAGGCACTATTTCAAGGGCCAGGGCACATAATTTCTGTACCAAGCTCTACACAAACCTGGACACAAGACAGCTTCAGTTCTTCACTGTGATTTCCAGGAAGCATGAATCTAGGTGCCAATGTCTCAACCTGTTCCCAAACTGCCCAGGAGCCAACTTTAGTACCCAGATCAGAAGAATTCCTGGCTAGAGACAGAACTGCCCTCACTGCAGATCACACAAAGGTACTTGTCCTGTCAACAGCTTCAAGACAGCATTCCTTAAAGACAAACAGTTCAATCAAAAAAGAGCTGCACTGGGTTTTGACCAAGGAGGAGGAATAACTGCTAAACTTGATGTTTAGCATGGGTCTAACCTTGAAACCAGCTGCAATAGGGAGCAGGACTCAGCCAAGTGTTTCTGGAAGTCCTGTTTTGGACTCCAAATCATCTATTCCTGAAGACCAATGAGCATCATTAGCTAGCTGCCATCATTAGCCAGCAGAACAGAAAAAACACAGCTCTGTACCACACCAGGCTCAGAAGATGTTCATGTGCCATGAGATGTGCTCAGATAAGCACAAACCAAAGCAGCAGGTTCCAAGAAAGTAGGCCATGACACAGCAGCAGGAAGGACCTCTAACACTACAGTAAAAGGAAAGAAAGCAGTGGGGGAAAGAAGGAGTAAACAGAGACTGGAAGGTTTTAGTAGTATGGGTAGGGTAAGGTACAAAGAACATTCTACAAGCTGTAGTCATCACCTTGAAGGTGATGTACACAGCTTCTTTTTATGAACAAGAAAAATAACAACTAAGATATCATCATTTGATGTCACTTCCTTCCATCATACAGGTAGTAGCAACTTAGAAGCACATCTTAAGTGCATTAGAAGCTGGTGTGGAGAGTAAGGACCAAAACAAGCCATGACCTTTGAGTAAGCACAGTCTGTTTAGTTACACACAATTATTGATCAAGTGTTGAGAATAATCAGCCAGCATTACATTAATAAAGGAAAAAGCACTAACAGTCACAAAAATACCAAAACAAGGGAGTAATGTCACAATTGCTTGCAACCAAGTCATCGAAAATTATTATGGAAGAAAATCAGGAAGGGAGGTGACCATCCTTGGACTGACTCAGAGGAAAGTCTTTCTGAGCACCAGCACTGGGCCAGTAGAGCACCATCAGCTTCCTTCTGCCACTATTCTTCATGAACATCCATATACACCCATTAACATGAGTCTTGCTGTTGACTTTAAAGGTAGTTGGATCTGACCCAAACTGCTCAACTCCAAGTTTTAGTTTGCTGTGAGGTATCGAGCAGCCTGAGCTCCTCAAAATCCAGGAAAACTGGAGGCTGTACTCAGTCCTTACAGCAAAACACTGTTTTCGGGGCTGGCCCTCAGCCCCTCTGAGCCCCACCACAGACTTCTACTTATTCAGTTTAGTAAATAACTTTATCACCTCCTCAACCAAGTGGGAGCAGGGAAGAACATGCCTGAAGTCAAGTTGTTATACCATTATAAAAGCTTAAGGCTTTCACGTGAAAAGAGAAAATATGAAAATAAGCTGGAGCTGCTTAAGCACTATCCCCTTTTTGACTTGATTAGAAAAGGTAATTACATGCATTCAGAATGCTTTACACAAGAAAAAACACTTTACAGGGCAGAGGCAGGAAGGAGCTTCCTGCTGGCAGCTCAGCCCTCCTAAGAGCCAGGTGCTCAAATGCTTACAGAGAATGGACTATTTATCTTAAAATCCTATTTGCCTATGCCTGTTTCCTATAATACAAATCTATTAGCTCATCACTACTCTACAGCCATCAGGGCTGAGTAACTTTCTTATTCTTTATCTGCTATTACAAGAAGTCACACCAGACTGACCTCTGCCAAGGTCCGTATCCCAGGAGACAATTTCTCTGCCTGACTCCTACCATGTAAGAGCCATTTCTAGATCACTGAACTCTGCCCTCAGAACCCACAGTTCTGCAAGATGCCCACTAAGGTGGCTGTTCAGTACCATCTGAAACCCATCAAAATCCTAAACACATGCCAGACCACTCCAGTGTCCCTGAGGAAGGGGACAGGCAGAGGCTTGGGCAGAGAGTCACCTATCCAGCGCCAACATTTTTTCCTGCTTGCCTATGTGTACCCTGTTCATTTTAATGATACATTTTCCAGAATGTCAAAAAATAACAAACGCAATAAAACCGGCAGAGCCAAGACCATTAGCATCAGTGTATTCACAGTGCAGCTTTCCCACGCCTCAGGGAATCGGCTCTGTGATAATTCAAGCTGAAACTCAGAGTTTGGCCAAACACAAGAGGCAGACAAGTGCTGCTTGATACCAGCACCACTGACAGATATTTGACTGGACCAGTTCAGTGCTTGAATTCCTCTTGGCAGATGTCATGAAAAACATTGAGAACTAAGTGAAATCCAAATAAAAATGAGCTATGTAACAGAAAACAAAGGGAAGACGACCAAAGAAGGAAGTGCAACAGAGTGCGATCCTAACTCAACTTGCTCACACTCAGCTACAAAGATGGGAAGACCAAACCTTACATGAAGTTTGTTATCTCCACATTAGATAGTTACAGCAGCAGTGACACAAGCCTTAGGCACTTGAACAGCCATAGTAAAGGCAAAAAACCCCCAAACATTCACATGCTTAAATTGAAGTACAGACTCATGCATTTTGCTGGGGGAAATTGAGGGGAACAAACTGTCTCAGTTGTGCCACAAAATTCCAGTCCACATGAGCAGACAGCATCCACAGAGCACCCTCATCCCTGACATGAAAGGCTGCAAGCTAAGGAGGCAGCTCTTCACACCTGTAGGAAGAACTTGATCCCTGAAGTGAATATCTCGCCTGGGTGAAGCCTGACCCCTAAAGCCGTTTTAACTGACACCAGCTTCCAGCAGCTCTGTAGTACAAAGAGGTGATGCTGGTTTCTGCTCCAGTGTCTTAAGTGGGATATAAACTATGTGGTGAGAATACTAATCCTTGTGGCAACCTAGACTGAGCTGCAAGGACACCACTTCCCTTGGAGACAGAGGGGTCTGGCACTGACAGGAGAGCACCACTCAGGCCCTGAATAAAAGCTGCAATTTAAAGCTCAGGGAATTCTAGATTCCAACGTTTCCTCTTCCAACACATTAAGTATAAGAGGGTGGTTTTCCCATCATGGAGAGCTGTTCAGGTTGGGTTTCAGAGGTCTTTTCAAGAACAGAGTCCAGAAAGCAATCAACTTACCACCTAAATGGGGTCAGAAAGACTCATGTTTCTCTGCCCATGCTCCAGCCTTGCCCTAGAAGATCTTACTGTGACCTAGAAGTCCCAGAATAGCAGAGCTTTTTAGCTGTGTCAGTGCTACAGACATTTGCCATGCAGACCAGAGCTGGCCATGACAGCCAACTAAGATGTGTTAAGGAGCACAGTCCTGCTACTACCCACACCAGCCATGCCCAAAGCTGATCTCCATGGGCTTCCTAAGGGTCAGACTAGAATTACCATTGTCCTCTCCCTTCAAAGTCCTTTCCTGGGATCTCATTTTATATTGCATATAAAATTAGTCTTTCCTCCCCTGCATTTCTAGAACTTTTTCTTAGCTGACTGATGAAGAAAAAAGGTATTTCTGTTTCTTAGACAAAGTGGTTACCTTTCAAAACTAAAACACTAGAACCAAGCAGTGCTAAGAGGACATTCCTCTCTTGTCAGAGAAGCAGCTGTGCAGAGAATGAATGGTGGGAAGAAAGAGAGTCATCTCCTTGGGCAGTTTTACAGTATTTGCTGCATCAGTGGTTGGTTTTGCAGAAACACCAACTGCAAGAAATATTTTCCTAAGCTAGGGAAAAGACCAGCGTGGAAGCAACATTCCAGATAGAGAGGAGGAGCCCGAGATCACACCCATCTAGGTGGGAAAGCCTGCCAGTAAGGGAAAAGATGCCAGGAAGGGTTTGTGTGCTGTGGGGGAGGGAGCCTTACACAGTAGTATGCACTAAAATATCTATGACCTGGCAATCCAGTGGCATATCCAAGGGAAATGACATGCAGGTTGAGAACCTGATGGCAATGTCCATTGTCACTGGAAAAGCAGGAATGGACTGGAGGTGAGGGGAAAGCGAAGAGCTCTGCTCTAGACTGAGCAGATAGCTGGACCTGCACAGAAATCTTCAGGACATGCCTGCCTCCTCCTGTTCTCAGGCTGAGAAGAGGTAAGAAGACATCCACAAAGGCAATTTACTGCTTAGATGAAATCAGTCAAACAGCATGTAAAGGGAGGAGAGAAAAAGCCCAAGGATGGACTGATATGGGACACTTGCATAAATTTAGACTGGGAAGGGCCAAAGGGAAGAACAGCAATCTCCAAGTGACTTTGGGGAAAACAGTCTTGGGAAGGAAAGGAAGAGCAGAGGAGGAATGCCCCAGGTGATAAGAGTAAGGACATCAGGGGAAAGAAGGGCTAACGTTGATGAAGGCACTTTTCAAGTCAAGGTGCAGAGATGGGTTATATCTAGAAAAACATGTGGGGGCTTCCATAGAAAGTTTGTTTTTTGAGGAAGAGCTGCCAGAAGAGAGGGTGGACTGAAGGGGAAGAATAACAGCATGGATAGGAATAGATACAGGGAGTCTTTGAGATAGAAGAAGGTGCTTATGTTCACATCCAGGAGACAAGAAAGGAGAGCATATCATCTTGCATTTCTTTTTAAACTTAAAAGCAGTAGAAGAGATTTTGGTCAGAAAAAAGAAATTAAGGCAGAGGAGGAAGGTTTGGACTGATTCAAAGTGGCAGGAAGCCAGTTGTGACTGAATCCCATGCCAGCAAGCAAGCTAGGGAACTAAAACTATTTAGTCAGCAAGGTGGCAAAACTGGAAGACTTCAGCACAATCAGCACAGCAATAGGGTTTGAGACCCTTCAAGTAACAGGAGCAGAAGAATCCAAGGCTGGAGTCAACCAGGAATCAAGCAGCTCCATATTGCAGTGAGATGAGAAAGCAAGAGATTCAGGGTGACCGAAGACCAGCTGTAGGAATCAAGAGGACAGACAGCAAGGAACCAAGAAGATGCAATGTCAAGGCTGAGAGCAGCAGAAACACCAAGTGATGGGACATGCAGCCAACTGGCAGCAGCAAAAAAAGCCACTAGCAACAGCAAGTGGGAAAAGCAATGAGGTTGTTTTCCAGTGGGAAGATGTTTTCTTTCCAGCACCAAGAAAGCACCAACTGGCAAACAGCTCCAAAATAAAAGCATTTGCTGGAAACACTTATGGCTTGATCCTGAAACTTCCCCATGTCATGAATAGCTAAGCAACAAAAGTGCATCCTCAGGGTGCCACCTCCAAGGAGACAGCACCAGGCAGGAGCCATGGTGAACTCAAACACCCCGGGCCAGTGCGTGCAGACTCCTTCCCAAGGCAGCCCTCCAGTCCGTGAGCTCCAGCTAAGCCATCTCCACTGTTCCCCGTCTGCAGGCCTCCTACACGCACAAAGCATTGCCATTCTGGCATCTGCACACAGACAGGAGCCACATTGGCCACACGGAGGAAAGCTCTCAGCCCCCTGCCCAGCACCCAGGCTTGCCATTGCCACCTGATACTCTTCCCCTTCCTGCAGCACCCATTCTCTCCTTTGGCTTTTTCATGCTTCCTTCCCCTGCTTTCCGCTTCTCCTCACCTTCTGCTCATCCCTGTGCAAGGATGAGCGTCTCCCCAGACACAGCAGAGCATTTGCTCTGTCTCACAGCTGCCCCAGGCATTCTCCAGTGTCGTGATCCAGGAAAGGAATCGTCACCTCAGCCCAAGTGCTCAGCCCCTTGGCAGGGACCATTAAATGCCATCATTAAGCATCAGCAGCCTCCCGAGGCCACAGATGGTTGCGCATGAACCTCTGCCCTCTCCTGGATGGAACAAGAAATGTCGAGCTCGGTTTTTCCCCTATCCCCTGCACAAGCACTTCTTGAAAGTTAAATATTTACCCTCTAGGCTTATTTTAACAGTCTTTGCAGAGTTGCGGGTCTGCACAGGATACATATTTCATGGCTCTAAGCATATTAGCATTGCTCAAATGCCTCTCCAATAGATCACATATGCACTGTGGTAAAAGCCCTACATAAATCGTGACACTTGGCTGTGCACGGAGCTGCTCCAAGTGTACCCATTATCCTCTGTAGTCTGTATCTCATAACATGCATCCCAAATCCTAAAGCACCACCCACTCATCCTTGAACAAGGCTCTGCTTTGCTACTAGGGTCAGGTTCATACAGAACATGGAGAAAATGGCCTTTTTATATTCCCATGTGCTTATATTCAGGTGGGTCTCACAATAGGGTCTTAATTCATTTGAGGTTTGGGGAAGCTGGGTACATTGGGTATTGTTTTTTCTGTAGGACCCAACGCTTGAGGTGTCAGGCAGTCTAAATCCCTGCCTTTTGGGCCAAACTCAGTAACATGAGCAGGGTAGGTTTAGATTAGTCATTAAGATGAAGTTTTTTTATAAGGGTGGTAAAACACTGGCACAGGTTGCCCAGAGAGGTAGTGGAGGCCCCATCCCTGGAGACGTTCAGCATCAGGCTTGATGAGGCTCTGAGCAACCTGATATAAGTAAAGGTGTCCCTGCTCACTGCAGGGGTGTTGGACTAGATGACATTTAAAGATCCCTTCCAACCCAACCACTACGATTCCATGATTCCATTCCCGCTTTAGGCACTTCTACAAACACAGGACCCAGCAGCTTCATTCCCAGCCCACACTGGGGAAGCCTTTGCCAGAGATGGGATAAGGACATGGTTTACTTTACCCAGCTTTCCCAGAGAGGTAGGACTCCTTGCCTACTGCTACCTGACAGACAGGTTAACACCATCTGTTCTTTTTACTGGACCGGATCACTCTTTGTCATCCCAGTTTGTTTAAATTGGTATCACATATCTATCCCCTCACACACACACTTTGTGAGAACTCAAAGAAAGCAAATGCAGGAATCCGTGTCATCCCAAATCACTCAATAACTAACTTCTCACCTACAAAGAGTGAGAAATAAACTTTTGTGGTTTTTTCACATTTTAAGAGAAAAGGGATGGACTTAAAGACTTTCAGAAATGCTTATATGTGAACACAGAGGCCCGGATAAATACAGCTTCACCCCTTTTTCCTGGAGTTGCAATGGCAGTGGCAACACAGCAGAACTCGCATGTATATTTATTTAAATGCATTACAGATAGTGCCACAAACCAGGAGTTCCAAGTACTACAGATGCACAAGGGGGCAATCGCCCATTATTTCTGCCTGATCCTGGCCTTGCAATCCCCATCCTGATTAAATTACTGAGGGTAGGATTAGCAGCAAGATAATCAGATGCAGTGTCTAATCTGGATAACCCAGCATTACTGGGCCTCACAACACAGGATTTCACTGACCACCCAGCCAGGGCATTCCAGAACATTACATCTCATTTCTACCACTTAAAGGGTTCAGGCATCCAAGAGCCTTGTGCGGAAGGGAGGGCTGAGGAACAGATTTCCAATTTCAGTAGAGTGCAATAGTTCATTTAACTACTGTTGTTCTGAGAGCCTCCAGATCCAGCACAACCAGGATTTCAGAGCAGTCAGTCATCTGAGCATCTCATTGTGTATTTAGATGCAACAGAATTTACACCTTTCATTTTTTTTAATAAAGCCCCAAGATCAACCCATCTGTCAGAAGCATCTTTGTCTCAAAACAATGGCATTGTCCAAGTCTCTTTTTGGTCTGGATACCTCCCTTGACCCTCCCCCTCAAAGCTTATCATTTCCTTGGCCTTAGCCTTGCCAAACATCCTATGTGCTTGTAGGTGGCCATGAGGCCTCCCAGGAGGGAGAACCTGAGGACACCCATGACAGGGACAAGATCTGGAAGTAAGGATTATCTTGCACTTGGAGGACTTCAATATCTCAACAAAAGAATCATCAAAATTCCTTGCCTATCACCTGCAAGTAATTGCTCACCCCTACTCTTGCTTCCCCTCAGCTGAGACTTTCCTCCTCCTGTTTTTACAGGTTTGTCATTCGGGAACAGAAGGTTGGAGCTCAGTGATGCTCTGAAAAGGAGGTCCAGCTTTGGGCCGTCTGAACCTTGGTGAGCTGCTGCATCGCACAGCAAGCAGGGATTTGTTCAGCATCAAAATGGCCTGGATAGGGCACAAAGACAGAAAACGCAGCTGATCTTTCACCAAGGCCTCCATTGTTTCCAGTCAGCATGAGAGGGTATTTTAAAATCTCTTCTGCAGACCTGTACAGCCTGAACTGCCGTTCCACTCAAAAAGTGAATCACTTAGAGGCTTTCATCATCTTATCAAAGTCCCTAGTGGCCCCTGCCTGCCCTCCCATGAAGAGTCTGATCTCCTTTTAGGAAGAGGATAAAGCTGTCCTTGAGCAAAGCAGCTTTTCAGTGAAGTATTGTGCGGTTTTTGTGAGAAGATCAGATACCTCCAGGTGTCCCTCAAACACATATCTATCAATAGTTGCAGCTCAGACTTTTTCCAAGTAGCTCACAGAAACCAGACTGTAGGCATCTGCCTTCTGTTTGAAGGGCACATTAGAAATGTGATTTAGACAAGAGAGGTCTGTCTAGATTACATTTTTGGTGCTGGATAACTATGTGGGTCCAGCTTATCTCCAATTACAAGGGCAAACAGAGAGAAGAGGGCTGGGGAGGCAGAAGTTGAGCTGAGAAGAGATGAAAATGTTGCTGGCTGCCATCAAGTTCATACTCACTACCAAAAGCAAGGTCATGCAATGCTATCTTTCTGCATTGTTAAAAAATCTCAAAGGTAAAAGAGTACTATCATTTCAAGAACATAAATGGCTGCGTGAAACATTGTTACTTTCCAGCAGAGATGACTTGTTACTCAAGATAACCAAATCCTTCAACAATTATGAAAATTTACAAGATCTAGAGCATTACTGCTGTTTTAGCTCATCTCCATATGGAAATCAACAGCCCTCGTTCACTCAGCATCAGGGATGGGAAACAGGAGCAGCAGCTCCTCTGTCTGGAATCAGACACTGAGAAGTGAGCCATTCACATTTATAGTGAAACTGTTCATCATGCATTTATGCACATCACTTAAAAGGAGATAAACGTTTTCCGATTCATCCAGAGGTTGGAATCTAGAAGAGATGAACTCCCATTCTCTCACCTGTAATGAAAACCAGTACATAAGGGAAATACCCATAAGGAAGATTAAAGTCAGCAAATAATGTCTAGAGGCAGCTGCTAGAACCTCATAGGAGGAAGGGTACAAGAGAAAGGAGATGGTGGGTTTTCTTTTCACACTCCAGCATTAAAACTCTGAAGCTGAGAACTCCAGCTTCTGCTCACTTCCACTGATGTGCTAATCAGGTTATGCAATTACAACCTGTGGCTTAAAGACCTACCTGAAATTCTTAGTTGAGGACCAACAGAAGCAGCCTCTCCAGCACTTGGGGGATTTACTTCCCTGGGGTTTTGTTTGCATTTTTAACAAGTCACATACCATTAGGGAAGCTGTCCTTTGGGTCCACACCCTCGAGACACCTAACAAAGGCTTCACTAAAGAATCAGGCAGCAACTGCTCCCATCTCCACATCTTGGCTTGCCAGAGATGGACAGTGTAATCGTACCCCTTAGCTATGCTCATAGACCAGCAGAGCTGTAACAGCATAAGAAAGTATGGTCCAAACAACACTCCTTCTCAAGAGCAGGACAATGCTTTTCCAGCCTATATTTCTCGCTTTAGAAAAGCAGAGAAATGGGGTGGTGTGGCATATAGGAATTACAACCTTTCAAACCCAATAAGCCCAAGTCAGGCTGCACCAGGTTAGCGCTCACTGATCCTGGGGCCCTGGAGAACACCTTGTTGCAAGTCCCTGATTTTAACAAACTGGAAGCTTTGTGGAGTCAATAAGGACTTTGAGAACACAGCCCAGGACACTCATGCATTAGCCTTACAAAAGCACAGCTGTGCTCCACGGATGGCTCTCACACTGCTCGGGCCAGCGAAGTCTCTAGGGCAAACGTTTCAGGCAGGGATAACCCAGTCAACAAGCAGAAAACACAGCCCCTCCTCAGGTGAGGATCTAACCAAGCTACTCAATTTGATTGCTCAAGAGAGCTCAGCTGTCTCCCCAGCTGGGGCAGCCCCCTGGCTCCACAGCAGGCGCCCCTGCAAGGCTAACAGTGCTGCAGCCCAGCGCACCCCGAGATAGCAGAAACAGGGCTCTTCACACATACCTGCACCCAAGAAGTGTTCGGGTGAGCACCCCTTAAGACCGACACAAAGCACCTGGACAGCAAGGCTTTAGCAGGCTTATGTTCCCTCAGCTCACAGCGTAAAGAGTGCACCCTTCCCAGAAATTTGTCATATAAGCCAAGGAAGCATTTTGCCTTCCCTCCACGACACCTCAACAAGTGTTTACAACCACTAAATAATTTATTAAAAGATAAACACCTGCTGGTGCCCAGCTTACCAGTGAGAGCAGTAAACACAGCTGACTGTGTGCCAGGATACGTCCTTTCTTTACAGTCTGACCACATATTTCCCTACAGATGAAAGTGCGTGAGCGCTGCTGCCCGAGACAGTGTTATCACCCAAAGAACCAACAGCTTCAGACAACCCGAGCCCAGCAGCATTCCCAAGGCTCCTTGCCTTCAAAAGCAAACACATCCCTCCTGCTCAGCTCCTCCCAAACCAAACTTCCCCAGAGAGCACATCTGCAAGGCAGTCACACTATTCCACTTTTCTGTGTTTGTTACCTTGATCCTTTCCTGAGGAAAGAGCAAGCAGCAGGACACTTGCTGCTTCACATGCCCATAACATTGCCTCTGGCTCCCTCAGCACCCCAGCTCCTAGCACAGACAAGCAAACCCTGGATTTTCATCTCACTCAGCTCACAAGTTCGCTCACAGCTTTGCTGTTATCGCTAGATAATAAGAAGAAATGGAAGGGAGAGAGAGGCGAGTGCAAATGTCCTCTGAAATGAGGGATCACTTCTTCCACAGCTCAGGGTCTGCCCAAATCTCCTCAGGGGGCCAGACCCAGGACACACAGCTGCTTCCTGCTTTATGCACAGATTCATACTAGCCCCACATAAAGACTCACTTACTTCTCAGTCCATTGCTGACCTTCCTCTAGGCTGCAGTCCTCATCAGGTCACCTCTCAGAGCACAGAGACCCATCAGCATGACCTTCCTAGGGCCCTCCATTCCTCCTTATAACCTTGCTCTGCCAAATGGCTACTAACAAGCCTCCCTCCCCCTCACCTGGGCTGCTGAGCAGTCAATGAGCTGTGCTGGGGCCAGCTGGTGAGGATAAGCCCTCCCAGACACAGGTACGGCCAGGTGTGCCTCAAGGGCCAGGGTCGCCATGGAGAAAGAAATAAGAAAATTAAGTTCATTTTCTCCTTCTCTTCCACTTTTCTGTGTATTAGAGAAGGGGAAGGAGGTCAGTACTGCTACGATGCTCGGTCATCACTGCCGTTACTCCAGCTTACAGATGGAGTAAGAAAGTGATCCCAGACCCTCAGGGCCTGCTTGTCATAACAGCGGTCTCCTTCCATGTATCAGCTGTGTGTTCAGAACAAATGAATTGGCTTTTAACATGAACAAATTCCAGGTCCAGCCACTGGCAACCCTGAGGACATGCGGCTCCTGTTATTCCGGTGCGAGCAGCAGGTGCCCAGCTACTTGGGCTGTGGGGTCCAGCTTCAGGCTGAGCGGCTGGTTGGCGAATGACCATGTTGGAGAGGGCATGGATGTGCCCAGGAGCTTTGCAGAAGGTTGTAACTCCCATGCACTAGTTCTGCTTGAGAGCTGAGTCAGGGACACGTATACCTGCTTTGGTCTGCGTCAGGGTAGGAATCGGTGGGCACCAGGCAGATAAGGGGGGCAAAAACTAGTTAACTGTGTCCTGATGTGCTTGGAGATAGCCCAGGATAGCCCACCTGCCCTTGTGTGTGTGGGCAACCCACACTTGTCCCAAAGAGAGAGGTGTTCTTTTCTTAATTTTGGCTGGTGTTACCCTCCCCAATTTCAGCAACTGTTTTTGGTTTTTTTTTTTCCTTAAGATATGCAAACCATGGAAAAAACCCAAACCAACCCACCATCAAGAAATATTGGGAATCATTTAGCAAATAGAGCAGTCAATCTTGTTTCTTTGCTCATTTGAGCCGGCTGCTCTCAGGTGAGTGGTAACGTTTGCATAAGGAACGTTAGAGCTGCACTTAGCATTTCCCACTGTTGATTGCTGCCGTTCAAGCCCAGCTCTAATGTGTGTCAGCAGACATAAGCTAGGAGGCAGCTATATCCCCACTGGGAGCAGTGATATATTATCACTCTCTTCAAATGAACCTGGAGAAATACTATGTATATATTTAACAGACATTCCTGTCTCTCACCGGCTGCAAAGGAATTTCAGTGGTTGCAGAAGTGCAAATGAACATAATCTCTCTGTGACTGGACTGAAAATCGGGTACTAAAAGTGAGTAATGCATACAAGAGATTATTTTACAAACACATTCATGACTTCGTGTTGCTGTTCTATCCCCCTAGCCCTCCCTTCGTCTTCTGAATTCAGGCTGGCAAGCGTGGACGTTTGCTGAAGTACTGCGTGTAAAATTGAGAACAGCAGATATCTTCTCTATCTTTCACCCTGACCCTCAAAATAATGTTTTACCTTGCCAGAGGCGTGAATGGACAAGGCCACAGGCAGACAGGACCAGGAGGTTATTTCCAGTAAGAACTGGGAGGCTGCAATACTGCTGTGAGACGCCATTTAGCTTTCTAAGCAGAGTGGCTATTTCCAAACTGCTGAATGCTGTGCAGTTGAGAGATACCTGAGCTGGCTCTAAAAGAGCTCTTCCCAGAAATAGGAGCTGCATGTGGTCTGATTAATGCTGATGAAGGAACGAGTACATCAACCTGTGTGCAGCGTTGCCTCGCCTGCGAGTGCCGGGCTGGTCCCGTGCGGGGCTGCACTGTGCAGGCGCATCAGCTCTGCTTGCTGGATGTCACCCTCAGAGACCTGGGGCTTATCTCCAAGACGAGCACAGGGAAGGGGAGGCAAGGTGCACCCCCTCTCCTCCTGGTTGGCAATGGCCCTTGGCTGTACTTCAGCTGGTCAGAGCTCTTTGGGTTTGCAGAGTGCTCTCCTGATGCACATGTTGCAGGAAGAGCTCAGCGAGAAAGTGGTGACTATTGAGAGAGAAATGGCATTTGGATCTGAAGGACCTTCTATTTGCAGCCAGGTCAGAGGAGTACATGCCATAACACGTGGACGCAGCCAGCCGCTGGGGCGAGTTACTGCATGACGATGGCATCATGCCACTTAACAAGCATTTGAGGGACCAGGTCTGTGGCAGCAAGCACCTGTGATGCATGAGGGGCATGGCTCAGGCGTCTAAATACCTTGTGAGTCCCTCAGACCTCACATCTGGTTGCACAAATGGTCAAATTAACTCAGTTCCTTGTAATAAATAAATCCCACTCCCAGTCATAAACCACAGCAATTCATAACTCTCCAGCTTAGTGCAAAGATACGTTTAGTTCTTCAAGGCACATGCAGCTGTATAGCTGGGGTTACTCATGCCTCAAATAAAAGGTGAGTAGTTAACTGGATTTGACCACTGGGACAGCTGGATTCCAAACAGACACGATCCCCCAGACATACCAACTGCTCTGCTGGGCTATACCCAGAGCCAGTTAGTCAGGAAGGTGCGCCGTGGCTGACCCCAACACCTCCAGCCCACACTTGAGACCTCTCCTGTGTGTGCACGGGTGTGAAGGCACAGAGGGGCAGGAAAGACAGACCAGGCAGGACCCTGATCTTGACATGTCTCATCCCTGCACTGTTGCACTGTACTCTCTTCCTTGTAATTTTAAACAGAAGTATCGAGGTGGGAAACAACTCCTGGAGATCTTCACTGCTTAGGAGAACTTCTAAGACACTAATGAAGCAAGAAATTGGAAGACTTAAAGCCCAACCTCAATTATGTGACCTATGCAGCCACACACAAACCACCGCTGTGCCGCATGCTCAGTATTGAGCTGGAGCGGTGGGACACAGGTCTGCATTTGCCTGGAAGACTGCATCTTTCCAAAGTTATCAGAGCTGCATAGCCAGAACAAACTCCTTTCCAGCCAGAACACGATACAGTAAGGTTCCTTGTGAGTTGGCAGCTGGAAAGCAAATCCAAGTCTACCACAACATTAAAACAGATAAAGTTCTTCTTCACTCTCAGCTCTGCTCTGTTGAAGGACTGTGCACGATGTACTGCCTTTTGGGTGGTCTTATTCTCTCTCTCTTTTTTTTTTTTCTCTTTCTTTCTTGAGCAGTTACTCAGAAATGGCTTTCAAACTCAAGCACTGCCTGTAATCAGTCAGTTGCACAGTGGCATACAGCAATGCAAGCACTGCTGCCACTGTGCAGGCACAGCAGCAGCAGCGGAAGAGCCCACCAGCCTGGCACTGCTCGCACAGCCGTCAGCCGCGCTCCAGCCCTCCACACAGTCACGCTGCTGAGTTTCCACCTGCTCCACAAGCTGGAAAGTTAACAGGCTGGGGGATCCACGCAGTTTTCTCTGTAGCTTACTTTTACTTGGGAGACCATGATTTCTGTGCGTGCTGGGCCAATGTGTCCTGGCAGCCCTGTGTATCAGAACAAGCCAGTGCCTCTGAATTATTTACTCCAACTCACATGAACTCGCATTTCTCTTCCTTTTTTGCACAGTCACCATGATGCTTGCTGCTCCACAAGTAAACCAGAGAGACAGATGACACAGACAATGAGGTTGCTTTAGGTGACTATAACAAAATATGAGAAGGCACTTACCCAGCTCCATTCAGCAGCAAGTTATTTCATTTTAGCTCATTACCGTGTAGCAGAACACCTCTGGTGAGTTTATGTAAAGATGTTTTGGAGAGGGGACATGGGGCAGGCTGGGTGCAATGGAGAAACAGACTGGAGGAACCAGCTGAGCAGCATTTGCTTTCCATGCCTCCTGGTGGGCTGGGATTCATATTCTACTTTCAGGGGGGTCTTGATGCTGAGTAGAGCCATGCCCTGGGGAAAGAACAAGGGAGCAACTAGCTTTGTATTACTAATATGGTAACATATGCCTTGGTGGATTTATCAGTCCTTAGTCACAGTGTGCTCGTGGAATTCAGGACCATTTAGTTCAGTTTCTCAAGTTTCCTTTAACTGATGGGCTTGTGCATTTTCTGGAGGCTTTCTGTAGCAACTTCCCACCATCGTTCCCTCAATTTTCATTAGCAGGAGAGATAATGTTAGTGCAGCCAGTTCAAGTATCCAGCAAGATAACATCTGTATGTACTCACGGCAGTCCAGGGATTAAAGATACTACTTGCCAATCCCAGTTTTGTCACCAGAAAACAGTGTAATGAATACAGGACCAGCCAGAACCACTGGTAAATAGAGGGAACCTCTGAGGGAAGCTAAATGAAGGCTGCAGCTTTGGTTTTTCTCTTGCTCCAGCCCTTTTGCTTGTTACAGAGGGCAGACCAGATACTCTTGGGAGCCTAAGCATCAAAAACACCAGTATAGGCATTTTTGACAGCACTGGTGGCTGAACCCACGACTGAAATGGCTCTTCTGAGCCCTGTATCAATAACTAATAGTTGAGGAAGATTTGGAGGATCCTCACAGGACAATCACAGGTGAATGTGCAGGTGCTGGACACCATGAGAGGTAGAGGGAAAACACGTCCTTCACTGGTGGTTGTTCCTCACTGCCCCAACTCTTCTGCATGGGTTCATATGGCTTCAAAGAAGGTGTAAGGCACAATGAAAGGCCTCACACACACTGAGCACTTCCCTTAGTGAGTAGGAAGGCACAGGAATTGCTGGGCTGGCTGCAGGCTTTCCCTGGAGAGCTGTCTTTGACAGGTAATATCCAGTCTCCCTTTCTGAAAGGTTCACAAGCGGCATATTGCCATAGAAGGTGCAACCAGTTGCTGTAGGTAGGGTGGTGTTGCAGGGTCAGAGCGAGGAGAGAATATGTCCTCAACCACTCCAGCTTCCCCTCTGCCATCCCATCCTTGCTGGGGGAGTCCTAAAACAGTCCTGGTTTCCCTCCCGTGTTGGGGCAGGTGGCAGAACCCCAGCACCTCTAAGGGACAGTGGCTGCGGTGGGACACTTACAAGCTCCTACACACAAGGGTGCCTTTATGATAGCACTGGTCATGTCTTCTCCTGGTCGCTATGCAAGTCATGCTGCTGGTGGGAAAGGGTAGACTTCGCAGTAGCCTCCCTGCAGGAAGTATTTTCTCCTCCGTGCTGTTTCAGATCAGCCAAGCGGAGTTATCTCTTGATGTGGCAGTTGTGGGAAGCTGTCCCCTGGCCTGCTGTCATCTGCAGATGCAGACCCAGCCTGTTCCTTGCAAACACAACCAGCCAAAGTCTGCTCTGAGAGCACTGGCTTCAGGGGGGAGCAGCCTTACCCTGCAAGGGATACCCAAGGGCAGGAAGGGGAGCTGGTGGGTTTGCACAGAAGCACACATCGTGTCTTCTCTCTCCCTAGCAAGACCTCAGTCATGTCTTCCACGTTAGTATTCCTAACACAGAAAAACTGAAAGGGAGAGACTTGGCCGAGTCAGTTTAAAGGGAGCTTAGTGCTCCCTAAATGCACCCACATCTCTCTGCTCAGCAAATCGCGCTGTCTGGAGCCTGAATGAAAGTGTGTTCCTCTACCACAGAAGGTCAGCAAGATAAAAATAACCCCCAAAAGCCTACATTCAGCTTGGAAGCACAGTGCTGAGCCAGGGACAAAGATAATAGGAAAACACAATAGTTCCTCAGAGCAGCCCTAAAATAATAGATTATAAATGGGCAAAGGGGGAGGAGAAGGGATGGAGGGCTATTTTATCGCTATTCTAAAAGCATTCAGGGGAAGTAAATTGGGCTCTGTTTGATGGACAGCTCTCAAAAACTAAAATGTGCTAAATATAATGCTGAATTTCCCTAAATACAAAACGCATCATCAAGAGTCCCTTGGCCAGTAACATTTTAATATCTGTGCTTTTTTGGCCCCCTCCCCTTGTTTAGTCTTTGCCCCATGACGGTTATTTGCCTTTCTGGAGAGCTTAATCAGGAGCTATTAGAGACAGTCACTCTCTACGCTGTATAATGTTAAAAGTCCATTAGCTCACCCCAAGCAAGGCTGGCGGGAGGGAGATGGTGTACTTGCTGAAGTTGAACGAGCTATTTGCATGCTGAATATTTCTAATCACTAAGCAGTGCCAGGAGAATCTGAACATCACGGCTCTCAGCTGCCAACTGACCTCTCCAATGCACCCCCTTTAACGCGAAACAAAGCAGCAAAACGTATCCAGCACTGAGCCTGCAAAAAGGGACAGATGAATGTTTTTAAGCAATTCTAGGCACCAACTATGCACACCTTAAAAAAAAAAAAAAAAAAAAAAAAAAAAAAGAGGGAGAGAAAAAAAACAAAAAAAAAAAAAAAAAAGAGAGAGAGAGAGAAAAAAGCATTAGCAAACTCTATCTTCCCCTTTCCCTCTGCCACATTCACTTGCATTATGCATGGATGCTTGTATTATGTATGGGTTAATAAAATTTGACAGACGTCTGCTTATTTTCAGGCTGATCACAATCAGCTTGATCCAGCAAAGCACACAAACTTTTGTTTCAAGCACATTTTCAAGTGCCAAAGGACTTTAATGGGATTTGGTCCCCGTCCTGTGACCCTCCAGCCCCAGCCACCACCTCCTGGACCCTTTTGGTCCGATTACCCAGCTGCCACATGAATATTCATCCCTCTACAGCATGCAGATCGGTGAGACACCCAAATAAACCTTTACAGAAACATTTTCGGAGGATGCAGCTGAGTGGAGCCAGGTCTAAGCACCAGTCACAGCCTCCGAAGAGCAGAGCAATGTGACCTTCAGGAAATCTCTGGCCTTCTGAGGCTTTTAGGTAGTCTTTTTTCCCTGTATCTGCGGATTTAACAGAAAATTTAACCAACTGATTGGAAGCTGCTGGCTACTGGTGCCTGCTTGAGAGCTTGACAAATAGCACCAGTACAGCATCTTGCACGAAGCCAGACACTCTGTGCTTGTTTTAGAGCACGGTGCCCAGAGAGAGAGTTTGGGGATCATTTCATTTGGCCCATGACAGTGGCCAACAAAAGCTGAGGAAATATCTCACATCAAGAGCAACTGCTGCCTGTCAGTGCTTGTTCCAGGCAGTGATCAGTCAATTTGTAGCAGACACAAGCCTGTCTTACAGCATATTATCAGCCTCCAAGACCAAGAAGTAGAAGGACGCAGAGCTTCGATGCCTCTGTTGAGCCCAGAACCACCATAGCTGCCAAAGCAAGGTTGCTCTACACTGGAACAAGGCAATGAGGGAAAGTCCACGAATTTAGATCAAAATTAGAGCTATTTCTCAGAGTGACAGGAGGACAACAGAAAGGACAGATTGTTAAAAAACAGCTTTTGAGGACTGGCTTCTATTTTGGGCAGTGGATGGTTAAACTCCTGCCAGTATTTTGCTGAATCTCATGCAAAATGTGACTCTGATGCTCAGTTGTAGTTTTCTGGTTACAGCACCATTTCTCCAGGCTAGAGTATTGGAAAATGTGGAAAAACCGATTTATCACAGCCAGCCAGAAGTCACTGAGGCTTCACGTAACATGCTTCAAGGAGCAGACTGGAGGCTTTCACAAAGCTCTGGGCTGTTTGTTGTTCCCTTCTGCTCCAATTTGAGTACAGAGAGTACCACCCCCCACCGGCCGGTGCTTCTGTCAGTTCTGCAGCAGCCCAGGTGTCCCCCTGAAGAAGTGACAGGTTCTCCAGGGTCTCCCAAAAGAAGTGACAACAACTGGAACCAGTGAAATGAGCTGCTTCTCTTATTGTAGGGCCAGAAGCCCTATGGAAAGGGCAAAGGCAAAAGCTTGTCCCAGGAGTAGGACCACAGCCAGGACCCCCAAGGATGCTCACACTGAGAAATGGAAGTGGAGCCTCTGAAGGGCACTTTTTCTTTCTCCTCACCTTCCTGCTGCCTCAAGGCCAGACCTTCTTGGCTGTGACTCCCTCTCCTTTTAGCAGTGTAGGAGGGCGCTACTATGCAGCCAAATACATGGGACCTCCTACATTCTTTCACATGCCACCAGCCCCGCTCTGACTGTCCTGGTCCTTTCGCAATATCATCTGCCAAAAGAGAGGTAGCTAATGGGCAAAAGCAAAAACAAACAAACAAACAAACAAAATATCTTCTTTATTCACACTATCCCCATAGCTGTGGGTGCAGACCTGAAGCTCCCATTGAGACATGGGCTCACAGCTCTGACTTATCTCCTCTTTCCTAGTCAGTAGGGAAGATGACTTCCCTACTGACTAGGAAAGATGATGTTTTAAACATGGTTAGTTTAAAGCAAATCCCCTCTTACTTCAGCGTTTGTCAGATTGGCCAAGTCTTTAGCTCCATGGAGCTGGGTGCTCTAAAATGCTTGTATGAAGGACTTCCCAAGAACTTACCAGTAGGAAAAGCACTATAGTCCTCTTGAAACTTGGGGCAGGTAGTGAAGAATAATAGGTCGTTGGTATCTAAACCAACTCATGACTCTGAAATCCCACATAGAGACCTAGCATTTTGCAAGTCTGTCCCAGCATATACTCAAAGGCAAGAGAGGACAGTAGGAGAGGGAGAAAACAGAGCCTTTGGTGTTCTCTGATGTAGAAAGCACACGTCACCTCTGCAGGCTGGCAATCTGCTTTGTTAAATTGAGCTATAGTATACAGAAAGGAGCAAATACTAGACTGATGTTCCAAACCACCTGGAGGTTAGGATTCTACCTCCCTGCAAGACAGACGGTCCAGTCAGAGGATATAACGTCTCTCAGACCTACCTGGGAAATTGCCTTCCAGTTCAGTAAAAAGCCAGGCCTCCTCACCCCCACAAGAAAAAAAAATCCAAACCAACACACACACATTTTCCTCATAATGCAGGAAGAACAAGATGGATACTTTTCAAAATGTTTTTTTAATTAAAACCAAAAAAGGAGCACACACCAGAGCTTGATGTGGGCTAGCCAAACTGCTGGTCATCGGGACGTTGAAGTGGCATGAGAAAGGCTGTGTTTCTGCTTAACTCAGGAGCACCAGCACAGACCCTGGGACTCTTAGGAAAGTACTCTGCCTGCCAGGCTCCTGCTGCTTTGTGCTGAGCAGATCTCTCTCATGTGGTGAGGGGAAACTTCATCCTGGAGCCCAGGCTCTTTTTTTCCAACAGATAGAAGTCCCGGAGTCTGGGGAAAAGACCATTTCAATGAATCTGCATTATCCAAGCACTTCTGGAGAGGATTCCCAGTCGGTTCTCCTGCCTCCTCCAGCAGGTTACACAGATTTAAATGGAGAATCATCTTTGGCAATAGCCGCACTGGTAGGACGCAGTTCTGCTTCTGCTGAAGTCAATACATGTCCTTTCCCGGACCATAATGGCAGCTGCACTGGGGCTCATGATCACTAGCCAATTGTGCTTTAAAGTTAAATCCTCATCCACTCCATCAGCCAGCAACTTCTGAGAGCTTCTTCAGGCTCATGTAAGCGTGTACCAGTAAATTCAGGTAAATGTGAACATCTTGGCTACAGCAATGGGATGAAGTTTTCAAATATGCCCAAGAAATGGAGGAGCCAAAGTTTTGTTTTAAGACATGACTTGGGCTCTAGATCAGCTATTGAAACCTCCCTGCCATCTAATAAAGCAGTTTCCAAAGCTGCTGGTGTGTTGCTCCACCAGCCTGGTTTCTTTACCAGAAAGGCTGGGCTAAAAAAGTGACACATTTTTCAAACACAATTTTTATCTGTTAGAATTTACTAGATATGCACCTCATTTGTCTGTCAAATATTTAAAAAATACTTCGACCTGCTCTAATAATCACATTTTAAAACATGCATCAAGTTTGGATCAGAACAGCTTCTCTGGGATAATCGGTAAGCCCAAATTGCTGATTTAAGGCCTAAATATCAGTCACTGGCCAGCCAGCCACAAAAAGTCACTCTATCCTTGAACTCTTGGAATTATTTTTGGCTCAGACTAACCCTTGTTACCATACATCTTATCCTACACACTAAAGGAAAGCGTATGTGTTTTTCAAGGCTACTGTTGCACCACAAGTTTACATACAAACACAACTTCTGCAAACGTGAGACCAAAGTAAGATCTCATATGTCCCAGGGTAAGTCAGAAAGTCCACAGGAGTCAAGGGAATGGTAACTGCCACATAGGATCAGGCCTAATACATGCATTACAGAAGCAAGGTAGCTCCTTTGCTCGAGGTCTGGCTGATTCGCTTTGCACATACCACTGCTTTAGCATTACATCCTTATCTAATGGTAAACCTGTTTCAACAACATGCAATACATATTAATGCAATATGCACTGCAACACACAATACGCATCCAAAGAAATATGCCAATGCAAAAATCGGACTTCTCACACATAGCAGGGCTAACAAGGAAGAGCCTTTTACAAAAGACAATCAAGAAATCACCTGAAACCATGAGACCCGAGGGGCCTCCAGCAATCTGCGATACTGAGACCTAGTAACAGATGCTAATTCATGAAAGAAACACAAACAGTGGGACTGAGGTAATGGCAGAGATTTCATTAGTGCAATTAACATTTATAATGGTATGTTCTTTAATAGAATTTAAATAAGGCTTTGAATAATTACACACACTAAAACTAACATTCCGCATGGAAAAGCAGCAGAAACAACCCTCTGGACTGTACAAGGTCCAATTATGAACAATTACATTCAAAAAGTAGATCAAAACAGAAACAATTCTTTCTCCCCAAAGCTGCATCATCATCTTTGAAGTCAACTTTCTCCCCTAGTGTGAGAAGTGTGAAGAACAGATGAACTGGGCTTCAGCCCAGTAGATTTGGCCTCATCAAATTACCAGTAGCGCTTTCCAACCCAGAGTATCTTCTCATTTCTTTAGGGTGATGGAAGCTCATGGAAAAAGAAGTGAATTTCCAAAGCAATGGAAGGTGAGTTCTGCCTTCCCCAGGCCCAACAATGTACATAAATTACGGAAGCTATGTCAGACTGTGGCATGTGTGTTTACGGTGCATGTTCTCCTTTAGAAACTACTCACAGACAATGGGGCTCGGTGAGCAAAAAAAATCAAAGCAGCATATGAAATAGTAATGTATTGTTTCAAAATCTGCAGCATCCTGCAGAACCAGGAATTATAATTTATTCAGATTGCTCTCAACAGATCCAATCTACGCTGGATATGTAAAAACCAAGAGACTAAGTCATCAAGGACAACCAAACAAAAAAACCCCTGCGCACTGCAAGAGTTTTTAAAAATGAAACAAAAGAAAAAAATCCCAGGAAACATTGACGCATCTCAGAAAAATTTATCATCAATTCTGAAGTGGGGCCTTGTGACATCATCTGGGTTAATGAAGACGGAGATGGACTTCCCAGGGTTCTCAGTCACTAGCTGTTGCAACTTTTTGGCTAATCGGTCATCAGGCTGGTTGGTGTCCCCTCCGTCTGACTGTGGGGAGGGGATGCTGGTGGTGCTGCCCCGCCGTTGGAGCTCTAGTGTTAGCCGGTTGGCTGCTTTGACGTGTTCGATGGCAGTTCGAAGGTGTTCGGCAGGGTCTGAGCGGACTGAGGACAGCTTCCGCGCATGTAGCATGACAGTTTCTTCAGAGAGATGCTCCAGCATGTTGCACTGGGGGATGAAATAGTTAGGGCACATCTTGTTGACCAGGCAGTGCTGGAGATCATCAATGAGACCCAGGAGGAAATGGGCTGCATAATCCTCCTGGGCCAAGTAGCTGGCTGGTAGCCTGTCACAAGCCCACAGCATCATGCTCCGCAAGTGATATGGACTAATGGCTTTGGGGCGGGACAGTAATTTGATGATGATAGCTTTGCAGGCCTGATAGGCTTGCATGAGGCTGCTGGAGATACACTTTTTCAGCTGTACTTCACTTCTGGCAAATGACAGCCTCCATTCATTGTCCTTCTTCCCCTTGTAGGAACATGCAGGCACTAAGTAAAACCCACTTATGACTTCCTCCTCTGTGATCTTCCCATCCCAGAAATGGTTCTCCATCAGCCAGCTCTGGGCCACAGCTGGCCAACCTTTGAAGGACACCACAGGGACAATGTCGTACAGCATGCGGCTGCTGCCCACTCCCAAAATGATGGATATGATAGTCCCATTCTTTTCTACCTTCTCCACCTTTGGCATCCCTCGCTGAGGCTTTTTCTGGATTTCAGAGAGGACAATGCTAATGGAGTCATAGAACCAGTCTGCAACTTTCGTTGGAGAGAAGAAATAATTGGTAGCTCCATTGATATGGTCCACAATCGTGCAGCAGTCCTTCCATTTGCTGATAGTTCCTTCATCAAACAGACGCAGGCTCAGCCAGGAGTGGCACAAAGCCGAGTGGCGCATGTCCAGAGTGACTGGCTGGTTACGGTCATGCAGCTTCAGTGCGGGCACAAGCAGGGTAAAGTCCATGTCATAGTCTGTGCCTCGCGCATAAACATTCAGCTCATCCAGATCAATGTCCACCACACCTTCCCGCACACCGCCTGAAAGCAGCAGGTACTCGTTGGCTACAGGCAGCTTCTGGTCAAGTTTCTGAACCATGCCTGCAAAAGAGAGAGAGAGAAGTCCTTTCAGCAGATGTGGGATACAGGATTTAATCAGGATTAAAACCCATCCCATGCCCAACAGGAAAAAAGCAACCAGAGGTATCTATCCACCGCTGTTCATGTAACACAAACGTACATCAGGCCCAGCACCCAGCCACACTTTAGTCCCACCTGACTCAAGGTGAGACTCTTCTGCACTCCTGGGAATGGGTGAAGCTCATCCTAAATAACACACTAGGAGCAACGGAAAAAAGCAGAAGCCTGTGTAAAATGCACCAAAACTACCTCCAGGACTAAATTTAACTTCTTAAACACTTTTAAAACAAATTTTCCCAATACTGTTGCTCATTTCCATAGCATCCAAATGCTTCCCTGACATTATGAAAAGAAAAGAGAATGTTAATTGACTCACTATTTTAATTTTCTCCCTGGCATAAGAAAAAAGCTGGACCAGCACCAGGGAGTTGGTTTGTGTACAAGTGAATGAATACCTACAAATGTTACTTCAAGCAGATCTGATCTAACAATTTGCTTTACATTTATCGATGAACAAGGCAACACGTCTTCCTCTTATGGAGGAGTGGGGCAATTACAGAAGCCAGCTCTGAAATTGCTTCTTCAAGCTATAATGATGGTATCGTGCCATAAAATATCTGATCAGCTCCCTAGAGCACAGACATGAAGACAGATTTCTATTTTCATCACCAAAACCAGACTCTTCCCTTCCCCCGGCACTGCCTGCACCAGTTGCGCAAAGCCAGTTTTTCATTGTGTATTCTATATATACCACTATACTCTGCTCGCAGCACCCGAACAGCAGACTGAGAAGAGACTCCACACAGTAGCTGAGATATCAGCACCTCATTCAATGGTCAAATTAGGCTTAAAATTGAGTTCTGTCCTTTGAGTACTCTGTAGTCTGCTTCTGCTATCCAGGCTGTTTCGTTCCTGGTGCTCATTCTGTCGTTAAATGCTCTTGATTCCTTCCTAGCCTCAGTTCAGACAAGACACCCAGGCCATGAGGGAACTAAGGCCAGTGACTCTGAATGGAGAAGCCGAATCTTTTATGCAAAAGGGACATATCACTGTTTGTTACAGGCACAAATGTACCAGTTTTTGTTAGCATGCATTACTTACTCTTCTGAAAGGCACTACAGTTTGTTATATCAAGAGTGGTCAACTGGAGACCTTCCATTACGAGGAAGCCAGTCTTAGAGATGCATCAGCGTGAATAAATAGCTAGAGGTGTGACTAGGTGAGCCAGAGAGCTGCCAATCACACTGTCAGACCAGGAACAGACAGATACGTTAGGAGTGTCTCTTTACCAAAATGCTAACACAAATGATTAGCACCAGAGTCTGAGCACACATTCTGGCATAGCCCCAGGTACTGCATAGCTTTTCCTGAGTTAATGCATCCCATGGGATCACAGATATTGCCTGAATTGAGCAGGTCCCCCCAGCAGAGTGTAGCAGCAGCAGCACCCCAAAGTGCTGAGTGCTGCACTAGCCTGAGTGGCACTACGGTGTTTTTGGGGAGACTCACCTGTCCTTTCCTGCATGCTAGGACAGGGGCAATGAAATGCTACCTGCGTGCACACAAGTAAGCCATAACCAGAGCAAAATCTACAGCTATGCTTACACTGATTCCTTGGAAGAGCCAAGGAGACTGTAGGAAGCGGCCTGTGTGTGAAGGGAAATGTGTCTTGGGGCAATATTCAGGGTAACTGCTAAATCCCCCATGTGAAATTCCTTGTTAAATACACTTGTTTTATTGCTTCCAAGAGCACTGGATCCAGTCCATTTTGCTGCACTGAGCTAGGACGACTACCCTGCCAGGCAGGCAAGGACATAACCCTTTCCATTTCATGCAGCTCCAGAGGCTGCAAGAGAAGGAAATAGCTTTGGAGGAGTGCTAGGAAACTCTTCCTGCTAAATCCCGAGCTAATTCCATTCTGCGAGCTTGCCCCATGTTGTGTCATTCATCCTTAAAGGGTAATAATCAAGAAAAGTTTCTGTCAACCTCAAAGACATTTTCTGAGGCTTAGGTACACACTGGGCTGCATTACCCTGATCTATGGAGTAGCAAAGCCTTGTGCAGGCTTCTCGACCCCTGAGGTCAAGTAAGTGTCAGTCACTCCTTCGTTGCACCTAGAAGAAGGGGATTTCTAATGGGTACCTAAATTGACGTGACTTCTGGAGACAGTACTGACACAGTGCTTCCCAATCCTGTCCTGGAACCAGTGCAAGCAGACTTGGTGCTTTACATCTCAGCTGTAAGATCAGTCCTATACCCATGGAATGGAGTCTGGGTCAATCCCATCATAGGGACAGAGAGCAGTTGTTTTTTTCCAAGCATCCAGATCAATACTGACCCTTGATGTGGGGCAGCACAGCTGTTCAGGATATGTAGGGTCCTGATGGCCCATCCTGCCTCTACGCTGACCCAAAATTTTCTGCTCAGGTCTGTGATCTGAAGCATCTGCCATGCAGATCTGCAGATGTTCCTGACAGAGTGTAACTGTCCTATGGAAGAAACTGTTCAAACCTACAGAATTCGCTAAAGGATGTATTTTTCTAAATATTTTTAAACTTGAAGGATGAAAAATGTCCTGTGAAGTTCTGTAGTGTGCCCTTTGCACCAAAACTTCTATCCTATGGTGCAGCTAGAGGCTTTGACCGAAAAAGAAAATGCTACGATTTTTCTGAAAGGTAGAGATTCCCTAGTATGGAATCTATAGTAGGATGAGCTGCTTTCCTTGGCCTGAAGATATCCTCTGTTCTTATGTGGGAGCAATAGACTTGAGAGTCCGACACCATTCAGTCCCTGCTTTTTAAATACCCCATGGTCATCTGCCTGGAAAATAACAGGGAACATGTATGATCAACCTCCAAAGCCAGATGAAAGCAGAAGCCACTCCTGCAATGTTAGTTCTGCACCTTCTTACAGCACTTCTGCCTTTGCTAGCACAAAGCAAAGCTTACACTGGACAAGGCCTGTACAGCTTGCTCTACTGCTAAAGGGGTTACGAAACACCAGCTAGCACAGAGGAGGCTTCTGCGTGGAAAACATTTCAGGAGGAACCATCTCATACAGTCAAAGGCACAGCTCCCACAGAAGAGACACTTCCCTACAGCAGGGAAAGAAAAGAGAACACCAGTTTCAAGCATCCTTGCAATAGGAAATGGGTTCTGCCCACAGAACACGCTTTATACTTCCTCTAGAAAGAAAATGTTTAGTGTGCTCTCCATTAAGCCTAGTTTGCAAGGCTGAAGACTCCTGTAAGGGAAATGTGCCATATGCTGCCAATAAGTGACTTTTTCCTCCCCTCCAGAACTCCAGGCCTACCAGCAGAGCAGGAATATAAAAAAAATATAAATATCAGGCAACGGCTACAGGAAATGATCCAATATCATCAACATTGCTCTACCTGGCTGGCTGGTTGGCAATCCAAATGCTTGAGCTCTGCCTGGCACAGAACTTCCCCTTCAAGTCCTGGACCACAACATCTTCATCTCTGCCACAGAGTTAGAGAAGGAATTTTTGCTAACAGATCACAGCAGCACTGATGATCCAATTTAAGCTGTGGAGCAGGGGGCTGAGATGAGGTTCCCTTGAGGAACATATATTTAGAATAGGCATAGAATGTTCTATAAATAGTTGAGATGGCCAAATTCAGGATTCACTAAGGCTTTAGTAGTTTGCAATGTGTTCAAACTGCCCCCTTTATTCATAAATATATCTGAAATGTGAAGGGGTTTCAAGGAATCCCATTAGCCAACGTTGTATGGCATACATTACCCTGGCACAAAGCTTTCATCCCAAGTTTCAATAGCCCAAACACAAGCTGAGAGAACCACGTGTACATACAACAGAAGCCAGCACTCCAGCTCAGCAAGCATGTAAGTGCAAATATAAAGAAGAAAAATATCAAGATTGGTACTTGACCCAAGTACTTAAGATAACAGCACCAGTGGGACATTTAATTTCTCTTCTTTCCACCTCAGTACCAAGACCATCTGGGAGGAGAAGGGAATAGGGGTTAGAAATAACCTTATGAAATTTGTAGAAGCCCTGGGCAGTTGTCTGTAGAGACTGAACCCAGAACTTGTACTGTCAAACAATTTTATTTTAGCTGAAGGACCAGCTCTCGTGGCATCAAAGTAGGTTCATTGATATTTAAGAAGTCTCTTGCTGCTACCAGGCAAAACACGTAATTCGTAGTCATATCTTGTGTGACATGTTCTTTTGAAAAAGATGTTTGGCAAAGCTGGTATTTTGCTAAGTAAGAGATTCAGGTGCAGTTACCACTTCTGTTTAAAGTACCTTAAAGAAGTTTTGTTTCCCTTACTGTGTTCCTAGTTTAAGACCTTCCCAAGCTATAAAACTTGACATCATAACAGGTAATTATGCTTACAAGCATGAGAAAAGCAGGGAATGTCAGAATTAGTAGCAGCACCTGTAGGCCAAGCTTGCTGGCTAGTTTACTGGTCAGTTCAGAATAACACAGGTGAGCAAATTACTTCTACAGACAGAATTTCATTCTATTGTTGTTCCTGCAGTGGCAGGAAAATAGGATTTATTTCTACTCCAAGCACTGTCACACAAGGAGAATAAAGACAGAGAAAAGAGATTTTACTTTTATATAACACCTACATTTGGGATACATCCTTGAATGAACTGGAACTCTGACGCACACGACACAGAGACTATTCTTCCCATTTAAAAAAAGCAATGCAAAGATGCTCTCCGTCCATTACAGAATTTCAGATTAAATGATTCAACGACCATTGCAGTCCATACTGGAATCTGCTCCTATTTCGTGACCAGCTTTGTGTAAATAAGGAGTAACCTACAGACTCTGAAGAAATTGACCACAAGAAATATTACACAAAACCTTATTTCTAACATATGCATTTCCTAACTAAGTGTTCCTTCTTGAAGCCTTCCTTTCTGATGCCTTAGATACACAACCATTGTCATCAAAAGAAAACGTGAGCAAAGACTCAGTTACAGGCTGCCCAGGGAGGTGGTGGAGTCTCCATCTCTGGAGACATTCAAAACCCGCCTGGACGCGTTCCTGTGCAACCTGCTCTGGGTGACCCTGCTCTGGTTGGACTAGATGATCTACTAAGGTCCCTTCCAACCCTGTGATTCTGTGAAAGAAAAATGCCATTCTGTTAGTCTAACCTGGTCTCATCAAACTGACTGGGGTGAAGTTCAGGGCAGTCACTGAATTAAGGGACATTTCTGCTGCAGGAAAACTAGATAGAGGTCAAAAGAGCAGTGGGGTGCTCAGAAAGGCTCCATAAAGGAGAATTTGCAGAACCTGGCATGCAGAAGCATATCACTGGAGCTCTTCTGGGAGCCAAGCCAGACCCAGGCACTAGCTCTGCACTGCTCTGGTTCTCCAACTTAGACCCTAGCATCTTGCTCACGTTCCACACCAGCCTGCTGGTCCACACAATACACAGCCTCCATTTTCTTTCTTGACCTCTGCATCACCGGCTCCTCCTGCACAGCCTGCAAGACTCCCTGTACACTGCTGACACCACGAGTTACTGCAACATCCCTGTGCTTGCAGACTTTCTGTGCCACAAAGCGGTTGCAAGCTGTCTCAGAAAACTAATGCGATCCCTCGCAGACCATCTTCAACTTCTTAAGATCATAAATGTATTCTATACATCACCTGCACAGGAGGCAAGCAAGAGGCTACTAAACCATAAAGATGCAATGGCCAGGCTGCTGAAGACCTTCAGGGGCATGATGAACCCCAGATGCATGTAAATGATGCACACAATTTTTTTTGTGGGTTATAAAGCCAGGAGCTTGCCCTTTCTCTCCAGAAGGAAAAGGTCCCAAGTTAATGGCAAGGGGCTAGCTGCAGCCCATGGCCAGCTGTTTTGTGCAATTCAGCAAGTAAAAGCGATGTTAGCGACTGCTCCTCATTACCGAGCTTCCCTGCTCACCTCTTGACTTTGCCATCTAATCTGATTTGAGAAGCAGCACAAGTCTGTGTAACATCAGCTGTTAAAAATAGCTGCAGTACAGAATAAACATGCCTGGTACCTGCCCTTCAGCCCCACACTGGAGTTCAGAAGATGCCACAATACCCTCTGCAACCCTGCTCAAAGACCCAAAGCACTGAGGGTTCAGCCTAGGCACACGGTGCTGTCTGTGAATGATCAGAAGAACTGAGGCACTCTGATGCTTTACACACTTCAATACACGTACATGCATAGAAGGGAGGGAAAGGAGATCTGGACAAAATTAGAAGTGTCCTTCCCCTGACTCCTCTCTCTCACACACCAGGAGAAAACCTATAGAATTAAAACTGAGATTTTCTCTAGAGAAATCCAACACCTGAGCTGACATTATCATTGATATGTTCTTCCCCCTGTTCCTTCTTACTTTGCAGGTAACTCAATCTCCACAAAACAAGAGGTTTGCATGCCCATTTCCTCAATCAATTGCAATGATGTGGTGTTCTGGCACTGATCGTCAGCTGACCTTGCATTTAAAGTGTGCCCTCTCCAAACCATTAGCTTGTGCTCTAGCAGAAGTCTCCTGTTACTTGCAGCCAGTGTTGCACAGACCTGACTATTGTCTTAAGTAACATTTTTTAGTAATCATATTGAAAGAAAGTGAGCATCATGGGCTCAGGTGCAACTCCAGCACCTGGCAAGAAACATAGGCACATACCCCTCATAAAAGAAATCAGAAAGTCCTCACTGACATGAATAGGGCTGCATGTTTAAATTCCTCCATAGACCCAGCTGAGGCCCTGGGACAGGCGAACTCCCACTCAGGGAACCTCTCCAGGAGGGTTCCAGGAATCAATCATGTCTCTGAGGAGACCAGAAATGCTAGGGATTACTTTTGATTTAACAGGTCTGATTTGCCTTATTTGTTCAGCACTTCCAGCAAGAAGCAGCACAGAGGCTTTGTAGGGAAGCTTGCCCTGTGGCACTGTGTGCCCAGCTCCACGACTGCTTTCTGGGATATGCAGAAATGAGTCAATGGGAAACTAACTGCGGGGATGCAGAGCCTGAGCCCAACTAGGTTTGCAAGGATCTGACATACCTGCTGCTGAAGGCAAGGGCTGAGCCCATTCATCTCACCAGGGCAGTCAAAACCCACTATGGTGGGTGTATGCCCCCTCGTGCCCCCTGGCAGCCTAGGGAGAAGACATATACAAGGGATCTTCCTTGTATAGGTGATCTCTTCTATAGGGAAGGCTAGGGATCACCCACATATACGACTGCCTCCCTCTCTTCTACTGCTTAATCCTTCCACAGGACCCAGCAGAGTCATGGTTCTTGAGTTTTCCTCCCAGTTCTACCCAGTTTGATACATAACCTTGGGCATGCTTTTTTTTCTTCTATATAAAGTCTTTACCCTCCTGTAAGCCCCAAATGCTAAGGAAGTTTGACCTCCTGAACGCTCTGAGAGTACTTGGAATTGCTCAGACAGCACTAACCACACACCAGATGTTATTAGCAGAGAACCAATCTGTAAGCTCATGATAAATCTCAGGATCCTCTGCTTTGTCCAGGCAATTCTTACCCTTGACTGCTAAAAGAAATACATGAAACCCAAGGCTAGTGAAAAAAAAAAAGACGCTTTTGTCGTTTTTTGTAAAGACAGTAGACAGGGACTCTGCAGTTCCTTGACAATTCTGCTGCAAACAGCAGATCCTACAGAAGAGGAATATTGTTTAAAGGAAAGATCGCCACAGAGGTCTCCCAGCTATGCCCGAGTGATGTGTGTTGAATTTCAGCGGTTTCTTTGAGGCAGGATGGGAGGCCAGCTCTGATGCAGCTGGATTGCACTGATTCTTCTGTTTCCCTTGGTAATTGCAAATCTATTTATGAGCAGCACAAGTTTTTATTACGCAGAAGAACTGAAAGAGTCAGCTCTTTAGGAGAGTCTTTAGTTACAAAGCACATTTTGAGAGGACTGTTGACGGAAGCAGGCAGGGGGTGGGAGGGGAGTGGGGAGACTGAACTGCGTGATACCAGTTTGGTCAAATATGGGAGGTGAGCGAAGGAAGCTGCTCTTTGCGGACTGATACACCAGCATCCTACTGATTCTGCTCCTTTTAGAAATCTTGTGATATGGTGACAGAACACACTGCAGGGACCCAGCACCCCCTTATAAAAGAAATCAGCTTCTTTCTCCAAAGTCTTCTTTAAAAACAATCTTAAAAGTAATGTCCCAGTTTTTTTCCAGTTCCCATGTGCCCTGGTGGAAGGTGCCCAGCTAGCTGAAATCCTGTATGGCAATGCAGAGGGGTATTTCATGGTGCAAGGGGAAAAAAAGGAAAAAAAAAAAAAAGAAAGCAGCAGCCCAGATTCAAAGGATGGGCCTGTACAGCAAAAGGCTGTGCTGTCACAAACACCCAAACCCACCCTGGCACCAAAACCAGCAGCGATGCTACTGCAGTGACCTGCTTGGCTAAAATACTCAGGTCTGAGAGACCACAATAGCAGGGCTAGACTGCTTCCAGAGCTCTTTCAGAGGGAGGCCCTACATCACTGTGCAACTCTACTTTGCATAGTGAAGAGTTCGAGACACCCTCCAAACTGATGTTGGGTTTCTATCCTGCCAGTCTCCTTATCCAATGGACTTACTCCAGAGTCATATTAGCCAAACTAAGAGTGTCTGAAAGCTGAAAGCCTACAAAGAACTGCAAGTCAAGGAGGTGCTTTAGGGTCTGAAGATATGTGTGACGAGGTCTGAGAGCAGCTGACAAGCAGAACAGAAGGAAGAAGGGACAGAAAGTGTGCTTATAGGAACAGCTTGCTGATACACCCTGCTTAACACTGTACACTGTCCATACGGTGTCCATATTTTTAAATGTGCATAACATAAAATTCCTGTGGCATAAGATGCCATTTATCCTGGAACTGCAATCCCAGAGAAAATCTGCCAGGGGACAGATTGCTTTATCAGTTCTACCCTCTGGGACTGCGAGCACACATTTGGCAAGGGCTACATGGGGTTAGATGGGCCATTTCTGCTCACACCCTTACGGAGCACTGCTGAGCACTGAGCAAAATGATGCACTGCAGGAGACTCACCAGGATCCCTCTCTTGAATCTGCTTACATGGGTAACAACAGTGGGCACAAACCAGGTCGAGTGCAAACATGCAGCTCCTTGCAGGAGAGGCTGTTCTGCCCTTATTTTCCTAGTACCTTGACTGTTACTGTGCTCTTTACAAGAGCATAACAACCTTAGGGAGGTACAGAACACGTCCATCTATCCTAGCATCCTGTCTCAGGCAACTGCTGCTCACTGATTTCAGGGCAAGAGCATAAGAGGAAGGAAAGTACAGCATAATAACTTCCCCTCTGCAACCTCCATGCAGTCTCTGGCTTTGGGATTTCCCAAACCAGAGGCAGTATTTACAGCTTTGTCTTTGACAACACTGATGGACTTATCTGCTGGGAATGTCTCTCATTGCTTTCTAAATAATTTATGTTTTGGGTATAGTGTTTCACAAAGTACCTGTTGTATCAAGAAGTATTTTCTTTTGCTGGCTCACTAGGAAATGAAGAAATTCACCTAAACGTGGCACCTTCCACAGATCACTCAAGAATTTATATGGCTTATTCAGTCATCTTTCCTCCACATTGAAAAGAACAATTTATTTAAACTTCGTATACTTGATTGTCTTTCTCAGCACTTGTGTAGGCCCTAGTATTGCTACAGCCCAGGTGAAATGAGGTGGTCACCACAGCATATCACATGAAAAAGTGACTTGTGTGGATGTTTTCACAGTTCTCTGGGAAATATGCAGCAGCCCTGCACTACACTGCTGGTTTGCTCAATGCAATGGAGTCCTCCTCCCCAAAACTTAATTTCACCTTCAGGATATTCTCCCTGAAGAAGCAAACATCGATCCCACCACTTTACAAAGGGCGTTGATGACACTGGAAAAGAACAGTAGAAATAGGACAGGGGAAGGTTTTGGAGGCTGCACAGGAGAAAAAAGTCCCCAGCCTCCCTCAAGCTCTCATCCCAATCTGACTAGTCAGCACCAGGTGCCTCCTGCAGAAGACACGCGGCAGCTCTCCAGCGGTGAGCAAAGCCATTCCCTTCCAGACCCAGGAACACATTCTCCTCTTGCTCCAAGTCAGCCAGAGGGGCACGTGTGCATGTCAGGCAGAAATTGACTCCACGGTTGCAAAAGCACTTTGGACTCCTCTAGGATGGTTTTCTGTTCTTAGTTACTGTCTAGTATCCGCTTGCCTGTTCTGAAAGGGCTAAGTTGCTACCCCACTTTACGTTCAGGTGCCAGCCAGAGGGCTATGCCCAGAGGAATGCCACCACACCCTCATGTCCTCTACATAACAGAAAATCCTCCCTCATAAATGCACTTTGAGCTGTTCTGCCAAGCCACTTGCTTACAGTTATCCAACACACTGGAAATTATCTCCCCAGCTGCTTAACCACCAGCTTGTTTTCTGTTCCTGTAGCAGTTGTTTTCTACAAAGACAAGTCACAGCCAGAGCAAATCACAGCACTATTCCTGTGAGCTGGGCCTGAATCACCACTGCCCATCCTCAGTGCCTGCCTATTCTGTACTAACAGCTCTACCTCACCGCAGAGCAGCAGGAGATTTGCCCTTGACTCAAAAATTCTTCTCTATATCATCCAGCAAAGCTAAAACTTACATGTGGAGTGCACATGGCAACAAACAGACATCAGAGGGTTGATGGATAACTACAGCTGTAATTCAATATAATGTTCTTGATTTTCCCTTAAATTCCAACAAACTTGGCTCTTGGGGTCAATGACACGATCAGAATGGTATCCCCTTCAATCACTTTCATTCTCATCATCCACCAACGACTAAATCTATTGAGCTTTATACCATGGGACAGGTCAGAAAAAGAGGGAACAAAGGATGATTCCGAGAAACCAGTCAAGCCTCAAAAGAGCACTGGACATAGTGGAAATCTGTTCTCTGAGTGCAGAAGGAAAGCAGGTGTTTTCAGAAGCCTTTCTGAGGCACCTGGTAGAGAAGAAGACATGCAGTGAATCCTCTCTCCAGCCCACAGAATTCACTGGTCTCCATCCATACAAGCCCGGCTTGGCCCTTTTGACAGGTCTAATATCCAAACATTGGAGGGAGACAAAACAGATAGGCCGAATACGGCTGAGACACCCCACGCCAGAACCACAATATCATTTTCTCTCTGTCCTTGCAGATGAACATGGATTGGGTAGCAAGATAAGGTGAGGAATGCAGATCCTTCGTCATAAAGTGCTGAAATCAAAAAGGCTTAAATAATACAGCTGTGTCTGAGGTCATGAAGCTAAGAGCAAGCACTCCTGCAGTACTAACCAACTGACCACCCATCACCGGGAACATTTCCAAAGCCGTGTGGAGCCAGATCAAGTCACCTATATGGAATATATTTGTTAAGACTTCATGTACAGCATCAGCTGTATGACAAGTGCTGGTTGGCTTTGATGTTCATGCAGAATTCCTCTTCATCCACATCATGGGGGAAGAAGCTATAGGCCAGATTTTCTGCTAGCAGGAAACAGAGCAGCTCCCCTGAAGTGAACAGGAACACTTGGCAGAAATTTCAAAGGCATTCCTTCTCACTTTCCATGGCAGACAGATAAAGGAAAACCTAAGCCCTCCCAACCTGCCTGTCCATGTTCCATTGCTCCTACCATCCTGCCCCAGCTTCATCTTGCAGAGGTCATATTTAGCAGCACACAAAAGCCAGCAGAAATTTCTAACCGGGACTGTCAGACCCTAAATTCTCAGATTTTAGAGTCATTTATGTGCAGCTGAGCACTGTCATCTGTTAAAGAGCACAGCAGGAAGCACTGTACAGATTTGATCTCCATCGAGAGCCAAGCTCATGGCCCCAGCAGCTGTCAAGCATCTCTTATCCCTACAGCACAGACAGTGGCCAGGAAGCACAGGAGCAGAAACAATCAGAGTAAAAGAGAGAGGGAAAAGCACCCATTGCTACAACAGAGTAGAACCTGGGCCACCTTGTGTGAAGGCATGCAGTAAAATGCCACTGTCACACTACCTGGGGACTCCAAAGGTGAAATGCACTGTGATCTAAAGAAAGCAACAGTACAAAGTCATGTAGACAGCTGGTCCAGCAAGATCCAAGTATTGCAACTGCTCTCCTTCCCGTGTAAGGCGTGAATTGGCTGGTGGGAAGAAGGAGCGGATGGAGCTCTGAGGCAGGGCCTGGCAGTGCTCACAGCTAGCTGATGCCCTGTAAGCATTTCCAGTGAGATGAGGGCTGTATTTTTGGAGCAGTTCCCCGTTACCAGGAACAGGGACTGAAATGTTAGTAACAGTTGAGGCGTGAAGCACTAATGGACCTTTGCAGAGGACTCTCATCCCATTTTGCCTGCTCTGCTCACTCAGGAGAAATTCCAGGAGACCAGCCCCACATCTGTCACTAAACCTTTTTGTGCTTACCTGGCATGAAACCGAGCATCACACACACATCTGTTTGGAGCAGGCCTGGTGAACTCTTGGCTCATCAGGATGATAGTTATGTTGTGAGGTGAAGGAGAGAAAAGAAAGCTAAATTGTTGCTGATCAAATATAAAATTCACAAAGTATGTTCCAGGAAGCCATTCTCTCCAATGGCCTAGTCCCAAAGTCCTTTTTCATCTAAAATTCTAGGGGAATATGGACATAAGCAAGATTTGAGTCCAGAGAAGCGTCAGACACTTATGCAAAAGACATCATGGAGTAGGATCTCAAAGTCCTCTTGAAATGGAAAGCCGACAACAATCAAAGCTCAATATTCCACATCTTTTCTCCTATCAGGGCTGCTTGAGGCTGGTGACTCGGGAAAGCTCAGGGGAGCTGGATCCCACTCACCAGTCCCCCCGAGCTTTAGGAGGCAGTGTCTCCAAGCCAAACAACCATGAAGGAAGAGACAGGCCATGAAGTCATAGCAATATCTTCACGTTTCATTTTCTCCAGGCGTTTTTGCAAGGAGAACAGAGGAAAGGCAGCTACCTTTGAAAATTCAAAACCAATAATTAGTTCACTTAGCTTTCCCCTGAAAACGTGGTAACTTGAGATGCTCTGGTTGCACTCTGATTTATTTAATGGAGAACCTCACATCACTCCAGTAACAAGCCTTAATGAAAACCTCAGTATATTGCAGTATTTTGTCCAAGCAGGTCTGTTGCACCTGAAGTTTCTCTCAAACATTAAACTACCTTCTTTGCTGTCTTACACAGTGCATAATCTCGAAATTTAATCCCATAAATTCCCTAATATATCTGTATCAATAATGAAAAATGCTAAGATTTGTTCACAAATGCTGATAAAGAAGCTAGGCTTAGAAGAGGCAGGTAGATGGATAAAACAGACCCTTCAAACGAATTCAGTAATTAGAAACCTCACCTATATTTTATAGATGTTGCTGGGAAAACACTTTGTAAAATTTCCCAGTGGATGCTCACCTCCTGCAGGGCTTGCTATCCCTTGCATGAAAACACTTCCCAGCCCAACAGGAATGGATATTGTCTGAATACAGTCCTGCTACACAGAAAGCAATGACTAACACGGTTCTCCCACTGTTTCCCACTGACAGCTGGCCCCTTGCCCTGTGATTAATCGACAAACAAAGAAGATTACAGACCTCCTAAATTTGCTAACAATCTATAGAATTAATTGCACAACACAGAAGCGGGAATATTAGAGTGAGAGCTGGCACTTTAACAAGGATGTTTGTCCCTGAAGTCAGACAAAGCTGATGCACAGCTCAAGCCCAGAAGACATCTGAGCACAACCCTCCTGATTCGTTCCTGGCTGCACCTGTGGAAGGGGCTGGCAGAAGCAGAGACAGAGAAATACAGATTCGTAGCTGAAACCAATCAGCAACAAAACAGAAGTTGTATTCTGAGCCGTGCTGCCTTTCTGGCTGGGGTTGCTCTGCTTGTGCCCATGGAGACCTGCCTTGTATGACTGGCTGGGCCCAGATCTGAGGCTCCAGCATGCTCTTCTACCCAAATACACACTGCTTTGCTCTCCCCATCTCAAAAAACAACCCATTAGAAGGAGTGACGATGCTACTAAAAGATGTCTTTGCTTTCCCGAGCCTAGGACATTCTACTTTGCTGTTGATTCTTTAGATCATAATATTAAGGTTCAATCTTATTTCAAGCTTTACTGACAAATACCCAGATACCTTAACAAGAAGACAGTAAACTTTCCCCCTTGCTATGGGCATGTTCATTATCCTTCCGTGTATGAGATCCCCACAGGAGCTGTGAAAAACTCCATCAAAACTGGTACTTGCAATCATCCCTTGTGCCAGGAGATGGCAGGAAAGCATCAGTGTGAGGGGGCTGCAGATCCCAGCGGGCCTATGGGATTTGTGAGCGGAGAGAAAAAGAACCGTCGAAAACAAAAGGCGATGGAGTTTTCACACTGCAGTATGGGCAAGGGAAGAAGCCACAGGCAGGCATACAAACATCTTACCCCGCCGCCTGCTAGAGTTTACAGTGAAGAGGAAGCCAGCTCTGGCACAATTATTGCTATGACAGAAAAGCAACCTCCAGTACCAGACTATCTTCTATAAAACCAGATTTGGTACATAATTTTCATCTAGTGCATGTCAGAAGTCCTCTGATACTATACAGTGTACAGGGTGGGAGCAAGATGTAAATTTAAGAAGGGATAAGCCAGAAGACAGACACCAAACCTGTCTACAAATCCTATTTAATGTCAGATTTCCAGCTTGTGATGACTGAAGGGAAAGGCCAACATTTTGTCCAAGCCATCTGTACAGGGCTCCTTTTGTGCCATTTCTCTTTGAGTATTTATGCCACTCTACACAGCAGCATAACTGAGCCGGCAGCGCGCATCGTGGCTTCAAAGCAGAACAACTGCTGTTTATAGAAGCATTGTTAAGAATTTATTGCTAGTGCATTTTAATAAGGTATGAAAAGAGCAGTGCTCTGAATGAATCATTGCAGGTAAATTTAGTTCAAAATTTAGATTTTCTATTTCTTCATCAAAAAGCAAGCAAACTCCCAGCAAGCACACACCTGCAGACAGGCAGAGGGGCTGCCTGTGTTCCTGTGTTCAGTGGAAGCAGGTACCTGGGTTTAAGGACAGAGCCCTCTGGTGATTCACACTGAACACAGAGAAGGCAAAATCAACATCTAACTAATCAGTTTCCCTCATTATTTTCATCCTCAGAACAGAGAGAATAGAAAAAAAGTATTCTAGGAGCATTCAAAATTAAATGCAAAGGGGGTCAGGTAGGAATGCACCTATATCCGTGCCAAAAATGAGGAGAAGGACTGGAATTTTGGACCTATTTCAGGGCAGTAAGTGGAGAGCCTACCTGCAGATGGCAGCAGGGAAGAAAGCATTAAGAAAAAGAAAAAAACTACTGTGTTTTTGCAAAGTGGTGTTTGCATGTTTTAATCCAGCCTATAAAATTTCTGAACTAAATAAATTTTAAATGGACCTAAATAGCAAAGATGTGGAAGCCAAAACTGGCTTCTTACTCAAAGAAATTTTATTCCTATTTTGTCAGTGTGACTCCTCAGAGATTCACGATACAGACCCTCTGCCATGAGCAATGTACTGTAGAACAGGTAGGAGGTTACAGCATGACTCCACTGGCAATACTGAGGTCCATCAAACTGCCTGGGTGTCAGCAGAGTTTTAGGTAAGCGAAGGAACAAGTCCAGAGTGGTTAGTGGGTGCATTTAATGCAGCCTTAGATATATGTGCTCTAACACACACACAGTTGTGAGCATCTGGCAACACATAACACCTGGGATGAAGGGCATCAAAGGAACAAACCCAAGTATCATTTAAGTTTACAGAAATAGCAAACTAGCTACCACAAGCAATGTGCTAGTAACGTTGCCGCCACACGCAATACAGCACCGTGCCAACAGCAACCAGCTCTCAGGGGATGCTGGGCATCTCCTACAAACCCTGCTGAAGCTGCATTCAAATAGCTATTGTCACACCCACACCTTAAGTGTGAGCCAGCAGAAATCGTAGTGCATGACACAAACACATATTTCTCATTAGCAGATGTACCCCAGAACACACCCCACCCTGGAAACACTGCTCAGAGGCTCTCGTGGGAGATACTGCTGGGATACCTCTCTTGATAGCTCAAGACAAACATATCCAGAAGCAACCCACCAGTGAGCCCATTTCAACCTTCAGAGCTGGTTTCCAGATGTTGGAACGTAATCCCTGAACACCACTCCATATGATATAGTTTCACTGGTGCTGCAGGGCAGGATGCAGGGTGTCCTGCCCTGTCCTTGTTTTCCCCCAACCCATCCCCAGTCAGAAGTCTGGAAAACAGGGAGGTGGATGGCTGACTCTGAATCTCCATACCCATTTTCCCGTTACAACCCAGTTCAAAGGAAAGGGGTGGTGTGCAGGGCATGTCTGCCCAGCTCCAGCTGTCAGACAGTGTGAGGGGCAGATCACTTGTTGCAAGAGGGCAGGGTGGAGGGGTAGTTTACAGACCACAGGAGGAAATCCTCTCCTTTGGGGAAGTCAGGGTAGCAGGGACAATAAAAGTCCTGAGGACAGGCACATATCTGCAAAATAGCAGGGGAACCAGAAGAAGCCAATTAAGTGGTAAACATAGCCCTCACATGGCCACAAAGATTCCCTGAGGAATAATTGTTGAATCCAGTGGAGAGTTGTCTGGTTCTAAGGCAAAATTGTGGCAGTTCAGAAGACACACACGGGTTTTAAGCATTCAACAGCAACACTCATTAGCTCCCCGACTTTGTTGCTCACTCTACCAAGGGTAAGATGAGCTGGGCATGCAGCAGAGAGGAGCCAGAGACTGTGCAATTCAGAGTCATGCTTTTGAAAGCCCATAGTATTTCAGCTCAGGGGCTTGAGACCAGAGTTTGTGTAACAGAAAAAACAAATGTGGAAACAAGTGAAGCAAAGCCTGCTTAAGGCAGAGAGGAAAGGCAGGAATTGGGCTTCAGGGGAGCCTGTGTTGCTAAAGAGTAATCGCTTGATTGCATGAAGGATGAATGCTGGGAGATGACTGGCTCTCTCGCCTGCTTGAGATGCTCAGCATGTAAACAGCCCTGGTTTAGTGAGCCCCCAAACCACAGCAGCATTCCCCACACCAATGGCTTAAGTGACAGCAGCTTCTCTCACTTACTTCCCCCTCTGCTCAGCTGAGCTGACCTGAATACGTGGCCATCACGCAAGCTCTGTATCCCTTGCAAGCTGAAGCACTGTTCCTGCTGTTCCCAACATACCAGCTAGATCAGAGGCTGCTCTGCCAACCCTTGTGTTCAAAACCTGTAGCAGAAGCCCACGAGTGGACTTGACCCATGGAAACATAGAAGGATCATGGGGTTCATTGCTGCCTTTGCCCCCAGGCTACAAGCTGCCAGACTGCCTTTCTAGACTTCCTTCCCCTGCTCAGAAACAAAGCTGGGATTCTCACAGCATCATCTACTGGCTTCAGAAGCTGGAGCTTTAATGAGAGCATAAAATTTAACATCACTCTTGATTAAAAACAGAAACAAAAAATGCAATTATGACCTGGCACCACTGCAAGGCACTCAACTGGTATTTTGCCCCCTGCACTGGAGAATGGCATGGGCATGCCACAACCATTAGAGACCTGCACCCACTCAGAGCAGAGGTGGTGTGTGATGGTGGAGATCCAGCCCCTCTGCTGCCCTGACAGCGGCATGGCGTGCCAGCAGCCTCCAGGGTAACAAAGGAAGTACACTTTTACCTCTTCTCTGTTGCTGCAAATGTGTGTCTCCACACACCATCCCACTGGCCGCCCTGTGGTCACTCCTGCTCACCCTGCAAGGTCACACACACACGCCATCCAGGCGAGGGCTGGGACAGCCAGCCACACACTGCAGGCTGTGTGCATGCTCTTCCCCTGTCTTACTGCGTTTTAAAAGCTATTCAGTTGAAGGGGGAAGAAAAAGAATCAATAGGTAGAAGAGTTGCAATCTCTTTTTGAGTATCTTAAGAGCCTAGCTTTCAGCTATTTTCAGCAAATTAGCGTGGGGCTATTACACACTTACTTCTGCTCTCTGCGAGGTGAAAGCAGGACCACCGCCAGCTCCGTGACTCACACAAATGCAGGGAAGCAAACACAAACCAAGCTGCCTGCTTGCTCTTTCCCAGGGCTTATTCACACCCTTCGTAACTATTTGATCTGCCTGCTCCAGCGCATCCCAAGTTGTGGAATAAGAACAAGCAGGGCTGGGGCTAGTCTTAGAGAGTTTGTGCTTGCAGAGTTTGAGCCAGATCTCAAACTTCACAGTGAACAGGGACAGAGAGACCTGTCTGCACTTCTGAGACAGTAGCCATCAACAGCCCCTGCCAGCTGGACAGTAATGACTGTTACGTTTTGTTGCAAACCATTTTTGGCCATGACACGGAAAAAGGTCCATTCTCATCCATCACCTTCACGTACCAACCTAATAGATAGACCTGTGCCTTCCAAAGCCTTTCAATTCTGAGCCACAGACAAGTGTTTATACTGTGTTCAGGTCCTGGCACTAAGCAAAGATGTGCTGAAGGTGCTTGATAAGTTTTTGCTACTCAGCATTTGGCCCTACTGAAAATTCTTACTTGTGTTCTGCATCTGTCGTTCTGCTGAAGACCCCAGTTTCTGGAGTTCAGAGACTGTGCAAAAGTATCAGCTTAAATTTATGGATAAAAAAATATGAGTAATTCCTATCCATCACAGCTGCAAATTACTGAAAATACCCTGAAGGAGATGAGACTGAGAAAAAATTTAAAAGCTGAAAAAAACAGAATAAAAATATACCAAGAGTTTTTATTTTTAGAGTCCAACTCACAGCTTCTGAGTGCTTCAGTTTTAGCAAACCAGCTCACTGCTCGTCCCTCTGAGGTTCCCCTTGGACAGTTCATGTCAGCTCTCTCCACAAATTTACTGGGTAAAACAATGGCCAAGTAAAACTCACTGGGCCTCATATTAGGAGGCAGAGAGGCAGAACTGCTAGGAAAGGGATAGAAGGATCCCAAGTATTGTTCCCTGGGACAGTGATGTCCTGGGAAAACACTCCAAAAATGGGAGTCTGTTTGCAGCCCTAGGGATGGCAAAGGCAGGGCAAATTCTTCCCAGGGCAGAGAGCTCCCTTCTGTGGAGGGCAGGGATGCAGTGAATCTTTCCCAGAACCTAATGTTCCCTGCCTCACTGTGATCTTCTAGGTGCCCACTTTCACACCAAGAACTCTGCTGGAGTTTCTAATCTCTCTTCACACTTCTTCCACCCAGCCAAACTCTCTGCAGTCTCAAAACAAAAAAGCAGCAATGTACACTTGTACTGCAGGAGTCAGAAATGCCACAGAGAGCAGGAGCAAAAGGCTCTATTACAGGGACCGCTGTCTGCCTGCCAGGTCCTGCGCTGCAGCACAATTTGGGTGGCTCTGCCAGGGACAGTAGCAAGTGGCTTCCAGGGGCCTGGAGAGTCCTCATTTGCTCACTAGCTCTACTGCTGGGCTCTTTGCTTGCTTCCCTGCTTTGCGTGAGTCGATCATTCCCACCAGAGTGCCCCACTTGCCCCACTGCGGCATCTGGAGGAAGCATTCAGACAGGGCAGAGTGCTGTGACTGGCTGCAAAGAGGGACAAAAATGCAAGTTGAGCTCAGCGGTTATTCTAAGGCAACACATAGCAGTTTATGCAAATGCCAGCTCCAGGAGCATGCTGCCTTCCTTTCCAGCTACCGTCATGGGTCTTACAAACCCACTCCATGCCAGACAAGGCTCTATCCAGGGCTCTGCATACCTCCAGGCTCCTCCACCTTTAGATGAATGTCCCAGAACATCCTTTGGGACACTGAAGGGGACAAGCTCATTAGCACCCCACTTCACCCAGCTCTCAGGGCTGGCAGACTTCTGTTGATACACACAACACACCAGCAGAAAACCCCTGTAATGCCATGCTCTAACACCAACAGCTGCAGCCTTCATTGCCGCTTGAGGATTATCCTCCTCTGACCCCCCTCCAACTCCTCTCTGTGATCTGCCCACCCCACTCCACAGGCTGGCGCAAGGCCAGGCTCCCCTGCTCCAATCTCCGTTACTCCATCTGTCCAAGTCCTGGCCTTTTTCAGTGCTCAGCTGATGTATCAGATGCACAGTCGCTCAGCCTCAGAGCCCAGAGTCTTCCACCCTTCGGATCCTCTCACAAAAGGCTCCCCTGGGGACTCAGAGCCTGTGACAAAACAGTTTTGAACACAATGATCCTTGAGACCACTGATTTTTCCTTCCCCTCCATCTACGTGCACACAGGGAGCCAAAAGCCTCACTGCCTCACTATTTCTGGATGCGGGCAGACCCTCCTCTGCCTTTGCCATTGGAGATGTCTGACATAGCAGACAGGCCAGCTCCTGGCATTTGGTTACCTTCCAGGCACTCTGTTTAGCTTCCATCCAGTGATAACAGATCCCTGCCAAGAAACTTAGTTGCCAAGGAGACCTCTTTCAAACAACAGTTTGGTAGAAACTATGTTATTATCTAGGGTAGAGCATCTCCAAGGTAGAGCACTCAGGTTAGCTGCCTGCGAGCTATACTTCAGTTAAAATACAGGCTCAGGGACAGAGGAGAAAGCCAAAATGGACTTGGCAGCACACCCAAACCCCAGAGCTCATAATTTCACACACATACAGGATGCTTTGTAGGCAATGCAGAGGTCACCGAAGAGGACTGTGCTCCTCCCAGTGCTGTGGCTCAGCCTCCCCCTCACTCTCCTACACTGATTTTAGAATCCAAATTCAACCTAAAATGCAAAGAAACAGACCCCAGCCTTTCACTCTCCTCTGGGAACTGCATATTTCAGGTGGTGATATTTAACTTAGAAAAAGATGAAAGCAGAAGCACCTCTATGGAGAGAGCACATGACCAGACAGGTGGGTCGGGATCAGCGCTCGGCAGGCGCTTCATAATGAAAGGTGTAGCCGAAGGGTATGCAAAGAGTTCCACTCTACCGATGTAATTCTCTAGCTCCTGCTGCATGTTCTCTCTCAGTCCTCATACAGGACAGATCTCTAGGGCAATAAAAACTGCTTTTTTATTTGCTTCTGCCTTCAGCCACACCAACTTCTATTTTCTCCATTTCCTTTTTCAGGGACTGGATTAACTAGGAGGGAAAAATTTGCCACTTAACACTACAAATAAAGCTACCTCACAGTGGCATTACTAGCTACCAAAAAACTTCACTGACAGTGAAAAAACAGCCAGAAAACAGCAGCCAGAAACAAAGAGTGCATGTGGGTAACTGGGAAGAGTTACCCTGCGTGTAATCTTCAAAACCAGCCAGAAATGAAGCAGTTCCAGGAAAGCCAGATATTTGCAAAAGTACCAAGCGTCAGCTGATCTATTTCTAATTGCTCGAAATGACAGCTCCTGACAGCATAAAGCTAATCTTTCATCTCTTGAGAGGAGTTTCAAAGGCAGGAGACATTTCCTGGCATGGGGAAAAAGCTGAGCTGGGAATTCAGGTTACAAGGCACACAACAGTGGTAGCCATTTTAAAGTCCACAAGCACTTACTACAACACATAGCTTTATTTGTAGCAGCCTCTTCCATAGAAAACATGTAAAAATAGCAACTGGTAAGACATGAAAATCAGAGATAGTATGCCTGTGCCAGAGACATTTAAAGGCAATGATGATCTGATGTTAGCTTCAAGCAGTGATTTAAAACTCTGTAATTATTTGCTCTACACTAGCCATGAATGAAGGGGGAAGTACCAAGGTTTATAGCCCCATCCTCAATATAAAGTAAGCCTGAAAATTCACTGGCTATGAAGGAACAAAATTCAGCGAAGAACTCAGAACATGAAGTTGAGAGTTTTGTTCTCATACCAACTTTATGCTCAGTCTCCTACCATCACAAAGACCTAGACACTTAAGCTGCTCATGCAGTTTGTCTTGNCAACTTTATGCTCAGTCTCCTACCATCACAAAGACCTAGACACTTAAGCTGCTCATGCAGAAAGGTCTTCTCTTAAGAACCTTCCACTAAAAGAGAATAAAGTATTAGCGGGTAAATTGGTGAATCCTCTTTCCTAGATACATCTCTCCAAGGTCCAAATTCAGCCTACGGGGTCAAACCAAAGAGTACAGTAAAATTTTAAGCCAACAATTTATTTTCTTTTTAGGAAAGACTGGTCACCACACCGTCACACTTTCCTCCCAGTAATGTGCATTTAGGATCTCTACCAAATTGGATAAAGTCTACAGGTTATCACACTGAGAGCCACTTTATGCCCTCAGCACCATGATAAATACACGGTGACTTCCTTAACCCAAATGGCATATTCTTATCCTGGGAAAATGAGTTCACAGCTCAGCACCAAAAGACCGTTTGCTCCATTGGTGGGACACTGTAGGCCCCAGAATTAGTGCTGAGTGGAGGGAGAAAGTAACCTTACAGTGGAGAAAGCAATTCCAGAAACATGACTCCAGTGAAATTGTGGGTCTTAGAAAAAAACTGAGAAAAAAAGGTAAAATTTGTCCTCCTCTGTGCTAAATTCTGCATTTGTTAAATATCAAACAAATCCACGGAGCAGTACAGAAGACAGAAATCCATTATGACCAGGATTTAAACATTCTGAAATTTGACTTCCTTTTGAGTTGAAACAAAGGCCATAAAACTTCTGAAATTATTCACAAGAGGAAGAATCTAAAAATATTTCAGATAGTTGTGTACAGGAACATAGTAGAAAATATGCAAAATATTTTCAAAAACCTCAAATGCTCTGTTCCAGAAAAGAAATGTCAAATCTTGTTATTTTTCCTTTACAGCGGAAAATTGAGGCAAAGCAGTTTTGTGAGTTACTCCCTTCAGATGGAAAACGATCAAAGGTTTATGGAACAGCTCTGCTTATCAAATGTTTAAAACAGCTCTGCTCCTGGCCTTTGCCTTCCTGAACAGGATGCTCTCTTGACTGAGAAGCCAAACTGTTGGCCATGAGCAGCAGAGACAAGCTTTTCCCCCTTGTAAACCAAGTGGAGGACACGTGCATAGCTTCCTCATCCCTCGCTTTCACACAAGGGAGAGGTCGTGCCCATGCAGATGGACAGGAGTGGGATCCCATCCAGCAATACCGGAAACCCACAGCCAGGCTTGGCTGCCCCAACACACACGGGACAAAGGCGAACAAGCTGGAACCCAGCCTGGAGCACTTTGCCAAAGCTGTTTGCCAGGGGGAAATCCCAAAAGAGTATGGCCTAGAGCCAAGGATGTGGGGAGAGAGAATTAAAGAAGTCCATCTGAAGTTGACTGAATTTCCTTCTCCTCCAATTGTTACGCATTGTCTTCAGGACTCTCCTCAGTGGCTACAGGTCTTTCTCTGAAACAGGTATCAGGTCAAGGAGGGGCCTTCCTTTGGAAAAACCCAGGAGAATGGAGCAGAAATATTTGTGAGGTGTCTTATCCTCAACGCATGCCACTCCTCGCTTTCATGCTGGAACGACCACACAAACTACCATTTCTACGTGAACAAACATGCCAGTGTCTTGTGCACCAAAGCAACATATAATGTGAGCAGACAACACCACATAAGGCTTTACGCAAGATTTGGTCCTGAGATAGACACCAGGCAGCTGGTTCAGGACCACAAAACAGGATTGGATTTTCCACAGAACAGGAAAGGACCCAGGCAATCCGAGTAATTTCTAATTCTGGAAAGTGCAACAAAACCAGACACTTTGGTATCCACAGCTCACACCAGGGCTTGGCCCCCTCTGTTCAAAACAAAAAGCCCTAGAGCCACTCAAATAGAAAGAAATGAGACAGGGAGACCAACCAAAACCAAGTAGCAGACTCCAGCCAGAAGGCAGAATTATCCTAGCCATTACTGGTGTGCTGAATTTCAGCTGCAGATGAAGGCTGCAAACTTTGACAGTAGGGGAAAATCAGCTTCAGGGCTTCCAACAGACCAATCCCAAACCACATAGTTAGGTTTATTTAACAAATGAAACACACTACAACTAGCCTGTTCTCTTATCAGTCTTAACTGGGGATTTTCAGGGTTGGGTTTTTTCCCACCATTTGTGGTTTCCTAAAAATTCCAGGGGAGGCACCGACTTTCTTAGTGAATTTATAGCCTCCAGTAAGCTTGTTTCTGCCAGCCACCTTTCACAAGCCCTGGAGATGAATATTCTTCTTTTAACTTAATTGAGTTGGGCTGAATGAGCAAAATGATAATCAGCAAAGCATCATTATGTTCTCAGGGTACAAAGATCCAGAGGGGCAGGGGCAGAAATGAAGAGCCGAAAAGGATGCGGCATATGCATGCCTGGCACTCAACGGATCACTTTCATGAGATAACTCTGGCCCTTCTTTACATGGCCAGTTATCCATGCTCATGTATGTGCATGGGCAGATATCAATCCCCTTCCTCGGGAGGCGGAGCAAGCAGTAATCCCAAAATAGCTCTACTGACATCCAAGAGATTTCTCCAAGGCTAAGGTACAACTCAGTGAGAGCAAGGACACCGAACACAGCTTATAACCAGCCTGTAGCTCTCCTTCCCTGGATCGATTTATTAATTTCTTCTGTGCTGGTGGTTATGAAGAGGGGAAAGGGGATGGGGAGACAGAGACAAGGCCCTTGTGTGCAATGAAATTAAATGCACAGCAGCAGCCATCATTAATGATGCATTATGCAGTAACAAAGGGAGGCTGGTTGATTGACAGTCCCTAACAAGTTGTGTATAATAAACATTTCTCTCTAGACAGAACGTTCCTGATTATGGGATATGTTCCCCCTCATGTTACTGACAGATCCATTGTCATAGACGCACCCCACTTCAAAGGGGAGAGACACCCAAAACAAAGGGAGGATTGACTGGGAGATGCTTGACTGAAGGAGCCACGAGGCCACCTTGCTGAGGTCTGTACAGAGCAAGATGCAAAAGGTTGAGAAGCCATCCAGGAAAATAAATGGCTGCAAAACAAGTATAAAGATCAGAGGCAAATATCATCCAGCAATACCAAAACAAACCCTTCAAATGCCACTACTGATGCTTTGGATTTAGCTTCCTCAGAAAAGGATCTGCACCGTATTTTTATGATCTTCTCTAAATGGAGGAGTATTAGTGCAGATCCTTGGTTTCTCACATCCCACATCAGCAGAGAAGCTGCCTAGGGTAACCTGCTTGGGGATACAGACAACTCTGCATACCCACATGCTAAAAGGAGAACCTCAACAGAGAAGACAGGCTCCGTTCCTTCCCTCAGCACCAGCCTGGCACAGGACCAGATCTGGAACATCTGCATTTAACCAGGACTGCCCACTCTGAACTGGTTATAAATCCAGCCAGCTCATGCTGACATTCCTGGCCCCTAGGATCTCACTTGCCCTCATCAGACTAAGTCTTCATCTCCCCTGACAACTCTTAGTGCAATCACTGTTATCTCCTTCCTGCATCCCTCTATCAGTGGTCTCCTACTCTTCCCATTTGACACCAACAATTAGAGGTAGTATAGAGTTCATGAGGGTCCATGGGTGGGTAACAGAGATGTGGGCCTGCAGGAAGGATGGGGAGGGACTCTTTATCAGGGAGTGTAATGATAAGACACGGGGTAACAGTTTCAAACTCAAAAAGGGTAGATTTAGATTGGATATTAGAAAGAAATTCTTTACTGTGAGGGTGGTGAGGCACTGGTCCAGGTTGCCCAGAGAAGCTGTGGCTGCCCCATCCCTGGAGAGGTTCAAGACCAGGCTGGATGAGGCTTTAAGCAGCCTGGTCCAGTGGGAGGTGTCCTTGCCCATGGGAGGGGGGTTGGAAGTAGATGATCTTTAAGGTCCCTTCCAACATGAACCATTCTATGATTCTGTGTCAAACAAGCCACCGCTGATTGGTTTCAAGCCACAGCCCCTGAAACCAGGCTTAAGCTGCAGAGGCAGAGTCCATCAGCAGTGCAGTCCAAGCAGAGGGCTGTAGAATCCTTGCAGGACTAGGATAGATCCCAGGCCCCTCAAGCCATGTAGAACTGCTCCAGTTCAGACTTCCTGCCCACCAGCAGAGAGGATATCTTCAACAGAAACAGGCTCATCTAGTGGTTCCTGCACCAATTCCTCAGTTACTAGTATTAAGGCTATAGCTTAACTTAGCTGGAGAAATTGCATTCCCTAGAGGGGACAGAATTTCCTTAAAGGGAGGGACTCATCACTGTGGGTTTATCATCCCCCCATCACTGTGGGTTTTAAACATCTCTTGCTCCTCAGGATTGAATGCAAAATGAAATGCGGTGGAAGGACCCAAGCTCAAGAGAAGCAGAGGGAGCAATCCTGACCTTCACATTCAGAAAGGCACTCGAGCAAGCCCCCGATCAAGCCTATTTCCAGGTGGTGCTACAAGCCATAGGTTAGGCTCTGTAGCATGTGATGAGGAAATCTGCTGACAGATATTAAACACAGGGTGTAAACTCTTAGTTTCCCAGAAAGCGATTAAAAGGGAAAGGCAGGAAATTTGCAGCTCTGTAATTAATGCCAGCAAGAAGTCAGAACAGAGGGTGACATCATCACAGCTAATTACAACTAGGGGGAAGGGTAGGAGTAATCATTACCCTGACCCTGTGATCCATATCTGACTTGCTCCAATTGTGCTCCTGGCCACACTTCCCAGGAAGGGCATATTTCCCATACTCAGAGGCATGTTTTTGGCTCTGTTCATGCCAAGCACGTGTGAGGCCAGACCCCCACATATTTCATATAGATGTTAAAAAAGAAGAGTAGTTAGGAGCGAGTCTGAGGAAAGACCAAAGTGTTGCCCATGGGTGTTGCAGCAGGACACCCAGCCCGTTAAGGCTTCTGCTGTAATGAGATTCTGTAAAGCACTGAGGAGCAGCCAGGCCTGACCCCTCTTGCCCATCCTGCTTTTCACTGCACAAATCCCTTTTTCCACACCCACCCCAGAGCTGGCATTACTCCAATAGCCAGAAATAAGCAGACATCTGGCACCAAATGCGAGTGAAGCACTTCTGCACTCCTTATGCCAAGACAATTCTCCCCAAGCTGTCACCATCAGTGGCCTGTAAGCTGCTATATCCACATCCACACACAGGATGGATGGCAGGACTCTACAACTCATTGCCATTGCTGGGTAGATGGGTCTCAGAGCAACAAAAGCCAGAAAAAGTAGGAATTGCATAAGGAAGGTCTGCTCTCATCTGCCAGTCCTGACGCTATGAGCATACCGGGATGAGCCCATGAAAGGAGCTCTATTTCACCATAGGAAAAAGGTAGATCCTCTTCTGAAGAACAATAGCTGTAGTGCCACATAAGGTCGCTAAGACTTCAGAATACCAAATTTTCAGCCAAGGGCTTCAGCTGCCCCGTTCAGGCATTGCAGTTGGACCTTAAAATCGCTTTAACCCTCTGACTGTGTGGCATTTGGCTCTCCCACTGCCAGGTAAAAGCATACAAGAGGGTTGACAAGTGGTCTGCAGAAATGCACTACAGTAAAAAATCCCCCCCAAACAGGAACCAAAATAAGGCAGCCAGCATACTATAGCTTGTACTCTCCACCACCCTGAAAAGACATACATCCACTCTGCTAAGTAAAGGAAATTATTTGCAAAGTTGTTTCAGAGAAATGGCACATCAGTAGTGGGAGCTGTCAGTTACAAGGAAAACTAAATGAGGTTAAAAGTTAACCAGCCTTTTTACAGACAGAAAAAAGAAAAGCTATATCCAGAGGAAAGGGAAGGGGAAGTTGCATAGTCCTGGTTTTATTAAGAAGATTGTTCTTTACAGAAAATGTGACGTTAGTACCTAGAGCCACTATTTTGGCACTGCATGAAAGCAACAGGCTCAATGCAGAAGCAGAGAAAGTAGCTGGTTTATAATGTACTCTTCAGGATGAATACAGTGCAGCAACTTAAACCTGACAACATAAAAAAAGAAAACCCACCATATAGGATTCTACTTTGTTAGTAACACAAAAAATATTTTTAAACTCCTTTCTAAATCTCTGTGTATATGCAGCACTCCATAAAACCTGTCAAAAATATTTAAATATTATATTGAAACATTATCAGAGACACCACATATCAGTGAAAACTTCTTGGTAGCATTTAGATATGCTTTAATAATGCTACAAAGATTAAAAACATGATGGAAATCTACAGAACATCTTCAAAGTAAGACATCAGTCAGTTTTTACAGAAAACCACACTAACAGACCTGTAATACCTAACTGTTTGTCTGCAAAGGTTCATTACATATTCCTTTTAAAAAAATCTTTCTTACATTCTCCTCCTCTTTCCCTATCTTAGTTTTCAAAAAGACTGTAGGAATCCCCTGGATTAAGGGGAACTCACAGTCCAGTAGCATGCAATATTCAACCAGTCCTAAGGCTATTAAAGCACAGTGCTCCCATGCAGAGATAAGCAATGGTTTAGAAAAATATCTGAGCAGTTCCAAACATCAAGATGATTTCACACCCTGATGGAAAATATGCAGACTAATATTGCAGCAGTCATTATGGCATTCAGCATACAGTCATGCCAAAATCCACAGAAGAATACAGCTACATTCCTTCATAGGATTAGAAGACTGATCCATATACCACTGAAACCAATAAGATTTTTTCCATTAAGTGGAAACTGGATTGGATGCTATAAAACATTAACTCTGTGAGCTTTCACGAGACATGAAGGCACAAAACAGCTACACAGTCAATGCTGAGATACACAAACACGCTAGCAATTTGTAACTTAAACGGCAATATGTGCTTATTTTCTTTCCTACTAGATGGGATGAACTGATTACAGAATGAGTTCACCAATGAGGTTACACAGCTGGGCATTGCAAATAATAAATATGAATAAATAAATGAACTCATGACTAGCTAGGGAATAAGGCTAAGGTAAAACTGATAGCATCTCTTTTGCATATGCCAGAAAGGCATATGCAGCTTTTGATTACAGAGTCACACTTTAATGGGATGTTTTGAGAAGGGAGTTTAGATGAAACATACAAGTAGTCCTAAAGGAACACAACAGTTCTTCTTAATGAAAGAGCTCTAAGTTGCAAATTTTTCTAGCACATAGCATTGTATTATCTCTGAGCATGCAGGCTCCCTAAAGTCACAGAAACACAATAAGATAACCTAACACAGAAGTATGACCTTAAAATTCAACCCAGCCATCTGTCTCTGTCTCACCTGCTGTTGGAGTGGAAGAGGCTGACTCAGTGAGCGTTTGAAACTCTCACCCAAATCCCCACGGTGGGTGATAAGGTGACAGGGAGCAGAGCAAGGGATGGAGAAAAGAGCAGCATGCATCAGAACAAAGAGTGGAAATGAAAGCCATCAACGTGAGTGTGTTGTGTGAAGAGTTTGTGGTTGGAGGAAAAAAGCCGGCACTGACAATTGTCAGGATGCCTTTACCTAGCAGTCCAGGCCAAAAGCTGTCCCACTGCATCAGGTAACAGGTCACAGACCAGCGTTTCCAACACGGGAAGTCTCTCTCCACCCTGAGGTTTTGCAGGATGGACACCAAAGCCTTAAGTCCCTCTAGGAAGGCCATTTCATCAGAGATCCAAAGCATCTAATGAACAGCTGACAATATTCCTGTCTATTAAGAAATATCAGATAAACTAGCAGGTAGAGGAGAGGAAGGTAGAAAAACACACAACCAATCAGTCCCACAAAGTAAGAGCTATTCATGTTTAGTCATAGCGTTTGTCCCAGCAAGACAAGCTTTGTGAATTACATGTTTTAGACGAAAATCCTTAAGTGCCCCCCAGCCTGCTATAGAGCACATCCCTAGCTGGTCCCAGAGAGAAGGACCTATGGTGTACAAGCCACCCACCCATCCAGACACTCGTTTGTCTACTTTAGTGTTCACACTAAGCAGCATCACCTTACCCGTGCAAAACTCTTCAGTTTCATATCCAGGCTCCTTGAAATAGAAGGGTTGAAAAGGGGGTTGGATATTTTATATCCAACCAATTATATATATTAGATATATATATCCAGTTATATATATCGGATACTTTATATTCCATTGCTATGAGTGAAGGTGGTATAAGATGCCAGAAAACTGATGCATTTATCTCTTCAATGTTTACCTCTTTAACACACTTTGAGATCCTGAGACAAAAGCTCAGCAAACCAAGGAGGAATGAGAAGGTATCAAGCTGCAAAATACAATGGCGGGCACGTCAGAGAAGCTCACACAGGTGAAAAAAGCAAAAAAGCTGATCTGTCTGCACAACTGAACTGCTGTGCCATTTATTTTTAAACACCCTCATTGCTCATGATACTTGCGTTTGCCTTCGCTCTCTCCCCCACACTGGAGCAGCTGCCCTACTTGTGTGAAAAGGGAACTTCTGAGCTCCAGCGCTCATTAGGATAATGCCTCACGCAAGCAGGCTCCGACTGAGATGCCTGCGTGACAAGTCCCTGTGCAAAAGGCAAAAATGACAGGGGTGGGAGAGAGATCGTGACAACGCAACAGTCAGTGTTCAACAACAGTAGAAAAACAATCCTGGGTCAGTTCATCTACGATAGACTGACAGTGCCAAGGAGTAGAAACTTCAGGGGAAAGTGTAAAAAGGTGGAGTAAGCTGACAGCAACACCTCTTCTGATACACCCTCCCCAGCTTCCGGCAGTGTGTGGCTTAGAGGTTTCTGCAGGTGGACTCGTAATTGCTAAATAGCCCCTGACAGACAAATCCTCTGAATTTGCACAACTCATTTTACATCCACTTGTATTTTGGCCTTCATGTGTCATGGGGCAACAAGCTCCGTGCTCTAACTATGGGTCATGGGAAATGCTTGCATTTCAGTGGCCACCTGGTAAGTTTATTGGTGTAATTCTTCTGCAGCATGGAAAGCAGCCAGAATTCATATCATAATTACCTTTTCCACCCCACTCATTGCCATTCCCACCAGGGGAAAAAGGAGGTTAGCACAAAGAGGAGAGTCCTCTTAAAACACAGTAGCAAATGCCGTGGGTCAGGAGTTCATTATTTTAAGCTGCTTCTTTCTTAGAGCATTATCTCAACAGTTTGGGCTGCTCTATGGTTGCCTTAGAAGGAAGAGAGAGATTATATTCTGGCCCTGGCCTGATGATCAAAAAAAAAAATTCTCTACAGGTCTGGGCAATGTGCTTCTGGAATTGGTATCAGTATTATCAGTCCAGATAATTCCCATTGAATAACAGAGAATGGGGCACAGAGAGGAAGGAAGGCACCAGGGCACACGCATTCCTTCTAGCACTGCTGGCTAATAAATCCTGCTCGAGGGGAAAGAACTGACAAACTCAGTCTGTCTGGTTTCTGCATTGCTAAATTAAAGCTGATATACGGGAGATTAGTAAGAAGAGCTGTAATGGAAAAATGCTGGCAGGACAAAAGGGAAGATACAGGTATTTGTTAGCAAAACCCACGTTCTCTGTCCATCCCACCCTGCAGATAGCTATGCATCAGTCAAACTAGAGCTACAATCACCTCAGAGCAGATCCAACTGCCTACTGAGTCCACCACCTTGCCTGTAAAACCAGCTGCCTGGTTGTTTCAGGAGAGGATGCAAGACCCTGAGGTTTCGTCTTAACTGTACTAGCCTAAGACACCTGAAAAGGATTACTCCATGTAGCCTGTGGTGAGGCACTCCCCAGAGCCTGACTCCGTCCTGGATCCCAGGCAGCCTGACAGCAGCACTGAGCATCATCATCCAGAGCAGGGCCCGACAGCTCCATAGTTCCCTACACAGTGGCTGGGACCTTACGCTCTGTGGAGGACAACAGCTATGCACCTTCCCCAGGAATCGTCAGACAGGTCTCACTGGGAATCTGGATGCAAGCTCACAAAGGTGGGCTCCACTCCCAGCTAGAGAGAAATCTGTGGGCAATAATCTGCACCCTAATAGAACATTCATAGCACTTATTTTTCATCTTTGTTGAAGCAGAATCATAGATCTACGGTCCGTTTCTCAGGGTCCATTTCCCCGGCTCCTGACTGAGTCTACTTGCGTTGTAGCTCTTTCCTTGAACAGCTCAGGCCAAGCAAAGGGAAGCAATTCCAGAAACAATTCTAGACTCAACACTGTTCTCAAATCAGAAATAACCACCCTCTGCACAGAGCTAGCCAAATAGCAAGCAGGGTGCTGAGATGTCCCTCTGCCCATCACACCCTGGCTAGCATGAACAGCAAAACTCACACCTGAGAGCACACCGAGCCTTAACGAAGGTTTCAGATCCCTGCCTTCAGACTAACGGACTGTGGCAGGGCCAGGCAGTAGCTCCCAGGACACCATTGCAACCCTTTGTTTACTCTTCCTAGCAGCACCACAGGGGTCTGCACCAAAATTTGTCTTGAAAGGCAGGGTGAAGAGAGAGCATTGGTGCATAGAGATTTAATTTCCATGAAGCCAATGGCATTGTTGGTTATTAGAAGCAATTTTTCCATCCAGGGCATTTCAGGCCCAAGGCAAGCACTTCAAGAAGAGGACAAAGGAGAAAAATACTCCACAGGTTCTGTTTTCCAGCCTTTCCTTTCAAGTGTCCTCTATGTCCCCACACATGGTGGAATCCATACTGACTAGTGTTGCATACAAATCTTAACTACCAACTCAGAACTGGCTAAGGATTCATGGAGAAATGGAAGAACAAGCCTGGCTTATTCTGAGACAAACTCTCAGTATGGGTTGCATTCCTGGTGTTCCTGTCAACTCAGAAGACCCCCACATGATCTGCTAACCAAATCCACGGTGGCTCTTCTTCTGCCTCTAGGACAGAACATAGTATACTATGCAATCATGTCGCATAATGTTTGTGTTGCCAGAAAAGTTGCTTTAGTGAAGGAAATAAAAGAATTTATTCAAGCTATCTCGTAGTGTAAAAACCTCTTTTCCACACAGGTGACTGGGCAGCATTAAAACCTCTGCTAGGCAGTGCTGTAACCTCCTCTAAATAGGGTTGTAAGGTCTGCTCCCACCTACTGCCCTGACAGATGAATAAAATTGGCTAAGTTTTGATTTTTCATGTTCACATTTACTCCAGATAAGCAATGTTTTTTCAAGGACAAGGGGAGCTCCTGATGTTAGCACATATGATCAAGCCTTTCCCAGACATTCCTAGTCATTGGGTAGAGAGAGTATCCCTTTTTATCTAACTTGTGTTCTTTGCTCTGATCTATTTTCTATCTCTCTTACAACTGAAACGAACCCAGCCTAGGGAGTGTGCTGCAACCTATTACTGAGAGACCTGCCACTCCCCTTTAACCACCTTAATTCATTTATTACAAAGCAACTTACTTTGACCTTCATTTCCTTAATTCCTCCTTGTCTCTGCTTATAGCTTTGCACTGAAACTAAGCAAACATACTGCTAGAGTAGCCATCTGCATAATCAAATCAGCTTGTGGTAATATCACGTATTTAATGGCAGAGCAGCTCCATCCCCGACATCACAAGGTTTCCTTGTAGCATCATTCTCCCACTCAGCTGCTCACTTCACCCACAGACTAGTACACACATGCCATTTTTGAGGGCTTCCTCCCATCAATTACATCCTTGGCTTTGTGTTCCTTTCCCTTGATGAGCTCTTGCACTATTACACCCTTTTGTGCTGACATCAAGCAGTCTTCTGTTGCTTAGAGGCACTTGTTGCCTCCTCTGGAGCTTAGTGATGTATGAGTGCTGGGGTTTCCCTCCTATTCCTCTTGCTAAAGGTGAACCTCTCTCCAAAGGCTCTTCCCCTCAAGATGCTCCATGCCGTAAGAGAGAGAGAAGGGGAATAAAAACACTGGGTGGAGAAACACGGGGTTCTTCCTGATGATTTTTTATTTTCAACCCTGCACTCACAGGGTCCCTGAGGTGTGGGACAATTGAGGCTACTGGGGACACCTTAGCAGTCTCCATTGCTTAATATTTCCAGTGATTAACTGTGGAACATACTCCTATTTAACTGATAAGATTAATTCAGTACCAGCCTCTCCTCTTGCCTATTGCTCTACCAGCCTTACTTGCCACTCTTCTGTCAGTGTTTGGCTCTCACTTTTTTTTTTTCCAGACCACTGCAGAAGCTTATCCCTGCAGGCTTGCTCAACTTCATAGGCCATGCTTCATAGGTACTGTTATATTGTGGTGTCGCCTCTTCCCTTCACATTATGTCACCTGCTACAGTTCAGGGAGGTGCTGGAGGGGTCCTATACTCTTTTCTCACCTCTGTAACATAATACATCTGTCCCTATGGTTTATAGTCACAAATTAGAGAATCCCATCACTTTAAATCACATCATCATGCTCCAGTGCCACCTACAATAACAAAGTCCCTGTTTCTCCTCCACTGTGTGGGTTCATCAAACTTGCAGATTGGGAGAGAAACTGAAAGGCCAGAGAAATTTCTGACTATTTCTATAAGGTTGTATGAGAATTTTTTCAGTGACTGTGTATCTGCAGCTCTCAGCTGTGCTGAAAGCCATAATCACCAGACATGCAATCACAAAGAAGACATCAGCCCTTTCACACAGTGCCCTGGAACTTATCTCTCATCTTGAATGCCACTGCTCAGCTCAGCCTTGGTTTCCATCCCATTCGCTAAGACAGAGATACCTCTGTGTCCATCACACCCCTAAGAGACTTTTCCTGTCCAATCCAGCTAGCTCTGCAAATACCTCCCAGCAAGGCTCCTGGCTCACAGTTTTCACATCATTGCACAAAGCCATCTTTCTTCTCTCTTGCAGCTGCCCAGTTGTTACCTTTGGTTAAGGCAGAACCAGTCCTACTCTGAACAAACACCCCAGGTTTACAGACTTCACACCGGCTCCCAGATGGCCATTTCTCTGACAGCTCCACACTAGCTAAGGGAAAATGTAATGAGAGAATACACAGGAGACTCAAAATCCACAACTTAAGAGTGCCCCCCATCAACCTTACTAATTCCAGTGGGTGCCACAACCATTGTTTTACCCCTTAAGACACTTCTAAGGGCCTGGGAAAACTCTTAAGGGAACATCTGCCCCCAGATTCTGTGGCTGAACTCATAAAAGGGTTGTCGGCCACATTTTATTAGTTTGAGATCAACGTATCACCCGCTTGGCATTTTTTAACGTGCTGGTTACTACACAGCTTTTGTTTCCAGGTATGATACTTAGAGGGAAACCTAATATTCATGCATGCACCTGCTGAGACAATGGGAGGACTCTGAAGCAGTAGATGTGTGCAACCTGATCTCTTACATCAACCATCCCAGGCTGAACATAAAGCACAACAGACCCAGCCAGGAGCAGGGCCACTTAAACCCATTAGAGTGGTCCTCGCTGTGACTAAGCAGCACAATGAGATTAGGCAGGAGGAGTTAGGGGGGTGGGGAGGACCCTGCAGCCCTGTGCTTAGGGCCACAAGATTTTAAGCACTACACATACCAAGAGCAAAATGTGGATGGGAGGTAGGGCATGTTTTCAGGCCAGGGAACAAAATAATTTTGCTCTTTCTGCAGGACAGCTGTTTAGCTTGCTGCAGCCCAGATCGTGGTCATATACTGGCAGCGAAGGGCTCACCCAGGAGTGGGGAGCGCAGCACCTGGGTCAGTATGGCAGAGGCACCTACCCTGAGGCGGAGGGGAGAGTGCGGCTACCACGGAGATTTGCCTCCTCTTTGAATGGGGCACAAAGGGATTCTGAGCCTCCCAGATTTAAATCCTGGCAGAGGTCAGTGCCAGCTTCTTTTCAATATCCGCTAAGAAGGTCAACACGATAAAAGCTCACCCCCTCAGTACTCAACAATCAGCGATTAGCAACCACTTGAATAGCAGCAATAGGTTCTCCTCCTCTCCCCCACTTTTATTACCCAGCAAGTCTGTGAGTGGGTTCAAAGGAACAGATGTCTTTATTGTGCCTTCCCCCTCCTTTTGCTCACAGGAAGAGGCGGAGCAGAGAGAAATTAGTTTCCTCCAAATTATGTCTTTAGCCTACTGTATCCTCTCCACTATTCAATGGCCACAGAGCTAGGGAGGGAACTGCAAACTGATACTGCGGCAACTTATTCAGAGTGAAAGTGACTAAAAACTTTTACCCCTTGCATACACAAAACAGCCTCTTTATCTGATTAGCACCCACGCTTCCATTTAAAATCTTTGTGGTAAAAGTAAATAGAAGCTTGGTAAATACTTTTTACTTCATCTTTGCATCCACCTGGGCTTGGGTTTGTGTTTATTGGGAGGTTTTTAACCAACCAAGGCACACCTCAGTTTGCAATATGCATGATTTTACTGCTGAGCACCAAAGTGTGCATGCAGTTTTGAGTGAAATTCAAGGGACCATGAAGTAGTCTATCATTAAAGAGAAGTTGGTAGCAACACAAAAGCACTATTAACCTAGCCTATATGGCAAGCTCTTTTGTCAGCACTGCCCAAAAGTGCAAGAGATGCAATCCATGATTAGCAAAGTGTGGCCACTGAAAGCCTGTAGTATGAGCCCAGTTTATTTGCCACTTGGTGTTGCCTTTTGCTCAGACACAGGCAAAGGTAGGAAAAAGTTTTCCTGGCAAAAACTACTAGCACCTTGGCAAGATTTTGCTGACAGAGGCTGCCTTTACTAACCTGAAAGGACAGCAAGTCTCCTGCTTTGAAAGCATCAGTCCCTGCACTTTGAGCTGCATGAAAATCTTCAGTGGCTGGCTAGAGAACAGAAGCCACGACATCAAACACAAAAGAAACCAGAGAAACACAGCTGGGACCCCAACTGCTTTATTTAATAGTTACATAGAAAGAGGCAAGCCAGTCTGTGCAAACATTGCCCCCTCCCCAGGCAGCTGGACTCTACAAGCACAGAGCACAGGGAGCACCACCCACTGTTTAAAGGACCACCATCTCCCATGGGACACCAACATTACATCCAATAGTCTGCAGTAGCCCAAGCATGCCACACTTGACCTCTCCCAAATTACCAGGAGGTGTACCAGGGGCACTGAGTAGAAGCTACTTTTTCAGCTGCTGGTGCAGAAGATCTGGCTTATAGACTACAGTTCAGAACCAAGCAACAACTGGGAGGTATCCTGACTTCTAACAGAAGGTAGGTAGGGCTGCTGAACCACAGATTGCTCCCAGAGGACAGATACTGAGAGGAACTATTGTGCCAAGGTGCAAACAGCTTTCCCAGGGGAAGAGAATGACAACCTTTTGTTTCTCATCTCCACCACCTCCTGACTCAGCAGTTGCAGAAACAAACCACAGCTCTTCCTGGAGTTAGTTCTCTTTATTAAGGTGGAATGTAGTATAGATTTCAGCAGAAGACTCTGACAGAGCTTAAGATTTTCTGGGAACGGGGAGGTGAGACAATCCCCACCACCACCACCTGTAGACATTTCTTCCCTTTGATGCATCCATGAGTGAGGCTACTAGCACCCGTGTTCTTGCTGATGGAGGCAGCTGGTACCCTGCAATCACTTTGCATAAATGTGATTTCTGACAGTCACAGAAACACCACTGTGGACTCCATATTCTCTAGTGCCAAGACTTGCACCATAAATGCCCTCTGTGCAATAAAAACCATGTCTTGTTCAGCTGTTCGTCAGTCAAGATTAATACTTCCCTCTTATGGGTTGCAAAACAGCAACTTTCTGCTCTTTGGGCTGGATTCCCGAGGCACCAACAGCAGCACACCTCACTTGAGCTTCACCCATGTATAGAAGTTTAACTTGATTTAGGGTTAAAGCACTCTGATTTACAACATCAGCAGTAAAGTCCAAAGAGCTGTGCTATTAGGACATATTTACTGAATTTGATTAAGCACTTCTCAGTCTACGTATAAACAAGTTTTAAACAAACAAATGTGCATTTACAGTGCTAGACTTTCAGGCAGCTGCCCAGTCCCATCTCTGGCATGAGTTTGTTTATACAGCTAACCTCGAAAAAGCTTGTTCCAGTGGGTTTCTGGGAGACTGCCAAGTGTGACTGCAAAGGGAAAAACAGGTGAGCTAATCACATTCCTATTTATGAAAACAGAATTTCCTCCATCTCAGCAGAAGGTGGAAGGAAATACATTTGGCCAAGAAGACCCCAGTGATCTCTATGCTGATGGTATTTGACAATAAGGGAACACTTCGAGTGGGAGAAGCGGTGTATAATTTGGGCACAGGCTGTGTGTAAGCACCTCCACATATTAACCAAGCCTATTGCAATTGCATTTCTGTATTCCTTTCATGCTCCTGTGCTGGTATCACCCAGTTCTGGACATACATCTCCAGTGCCTCCCTGGCTTCATGGCACAAGACCTCTGTGTGCACCCCTCATCCCGTCACTCTGTTAAACCTTTGCTAAATCAAAGGGAACTGTACCTGACACGGCTGCAGCTACAGACACAGAAGGCAGAGCCAGCCCAGCATCCCTATCAAGTTATTCCTTTCCTCAACCCAACAGCCAGCTGAGAGTTCTGGAAGATGGTTTGGCACCAGTTTTAGCTGAATCATCTAGTAATATAAGCCACATCTGTTCCACACACATGATCTGGAAAGCATCTTTTCTTTAGCAATTTCACAGGAGGAGAAGGTAAAACTGATAGCAGCTTGGCTTGTGGCCTTGAGCGTACAGCAGACCAGAGGAATCAGCTTTTCCACTCCAGACTGCAAAAGGGAAATGAATCCAGTTTATTCTCCATAACTCACTAAACCAGCTCAATTATTGCTAGAGACAGTGAGCAAACGCCTGCCAAGCTCCTCAACACGGGAACTTCCAGAAACAAATAAGACAAACCCTGAAAGATGATCAGCAGGGATTTTTGCTAAGATGCAAAGAGGGCAATCAAAAACCCAGGCAACTGCAAACAGGATGGCTTTGCCGGGTGTGTATCAGATGAAACAGAACTGCTGGTTCATTCCCTGCCAAGGCCTCACCAGATACTGTGGGTGCTTCTCTGGCCTCAGCACCCGGAGCTACATGAAGATGTCTGTCAGCAGAACATTCTTCTGGGGAAGAAATCTTGGGTAGCAAAGCCAGCCATAAAGCTGCCTCTTTTTTGAAGCCCAACATGGGGAAATCTGGCATGTACAACCTTGCCTGTAGTAATCGTAAGGTGTGTGCATCTCCTCACATCCAGAAGAAATGACTAAGAGATGGAGGAACCTGAGCCCCTTGCAGAGTGCTACCACCAGGCACAGTACAGCATTTCAGATCAGTGACTGAGCTCTCAGCTCTTCAAAAGGTGGATTAAAACTCCTTGCTGCATTGGGACAGAAAGAAACACAAAGAAAAAAAAAAGAGAGATTTAATAGCTTTGCTCACTCTCACTCCTCCCTAAAGAAAGGCTGCAAAGAGTTAAGTAGAGACTGACCATAGCTTAAGTTTTGTCCTCATCAACCTTGGCTGCATGCTTTCAATACCAATGAAGACAAGAGTCAGAAGAAAAATAAAGTGAGAACAGGCAGATAAGGGGATTTTGCAGTGATCCAAGCCAAGCACTGCAATGATCCAAGCCAAGCGCTTCTGTTGTATGCTGTCCTTGAGAAGGGAAGTGAGACATCTTTTCAGAGAGAGCACTAGAAGTACAAAACTGATATGACTAGAAGCATTTCAGATTGCAAAGGCCACATTATGAGGGAGGGGGGTGGGGAGGAGCAAACACCTTTCTAGGCAATTAAAAGGACATACCACAATTGGTTTCAGAGCTAAGCTGCACATGAGAATCTATAGCACCATTGTCATGCTCAGCTCAAGGCTGCAAAGTTTCACATTCAGAAGACTGTGGTGACTTGGTCAGGCCCTCTGCTGTGTGCATCTGTTTTCTCAACTCTTCACTGTCATGTGCAGAGACTTTGGTTTGTCTCACTACTTGGAAAAGTGCACTTTACAAACCTACAAACCTGTCAAGAAATGCAGGAACCATTGCTCCATTTACTATGGATCTTCCCTAGGAAGATGCGAGGCACAACAACGTTAAAGAAACACTGTACATTACACTCATTTAGAATTGGAATAAGGCAAATCCCATCCTCAAAGACTACAGTGGAAAGAACTGTATCAGAACATGTGTGAAAGAAGACAAACGCTTTTCTGTTACAAACTGGAGCTAAAGCTAAAGCACTGGAAAACTCTGAACTCACTCTTTTTTTCCAAACAAATCTTCCTCTTTTGAATGTCTTCCGTTGTTGGTTCAAGATTCTTTATATAAGGGGCGGGCAAGTGCAAAAAACTAATTTTATTTTTTCTTAAAACGGTAAAAATAAAAATAAAACTCCCCCAAGGCCTCCAAGTTTATGTTCTCTCCAGGAATTAGGAATTTGTACAAAGCTTCCTTGACCTGACAAAATCACGGTTTAGAAGGCAGCTACACAGTGGCAAAGAAAAGGTGGACAAAAAAGAGTCTATGTGCACATTGTATGCCATGTATACCGCACCACGTACATACCACGAACCACAGTCAGCCAAACGCTCTCATAACTCGGCTTGGATATTCACATCCAACCAGCGTGCACCAATGAGCCATCCTTTCCAAATAGCTAAACACAATATTTGTTTACGGCTATAGACATTTTGTTTCAAAATAGCCTAATACAACATTTGCAACACTGAAGTGAAACAAGAAGATACTAGTTTGCAAGTGATCCCGCAGGCCCAGCAGATCAGCATTCCTGAATTATTATGATTTTATTATTGGAAGGAAAAGAGCTTTGCTTTTACAGAAAACAGTCATTATGCACTTTGGACAGAGAGCGATCCCACCTCCAGATGGATGGAGAAAATGAGGGAGGGAGGATGGGAGAGAGGGTGAAGCTGGAGTGCAAACCCAACCCTGCCTATGAAATGGAAACTACTGGCACATTTTCGCCGTAGGCTGAGGCTTGGCAAGTAAACCCACATCCCCTAGGTCTGTACAGACAGACGCCACTGGGGAAGATGTAGCTCTCCCCGTGTGGCAGAACACACTTGTGGTGTGTCGGTTTGGTGGCTCTGTTACCTGTAAACGCACGTCAGGTTCCCAGCACTCCACTGCCAAAGCAGACTGTAGTCTGGGTTAGCACTGTGTGCGTACCTCATTTAGGAGTGCTTCTGACAATTTACTGGTAAGGAAAATATGGATGCTGGGAAAAACAGGTCATAAAAACCCAAGACTATTTAAATGTAAAATAAAATGCAGCAAAGTGCACTCTGTGGCCACAGTAAGTCCCTTAGGAGCCATGAGACACTTCCTGACAGATCGCTGGTAAGCACAGACTATTTCTCTCTCCCTTAGACAGCTAACAGGATCCAGCCCTTCCCACCACTTAAAATTCAATACTGTGAGAGACTGCCGACTCCTCTGTACATCGGAAGCAATGGGGGAAGCAAACAAAGCTGCTTTACTTTAATCTTTCTCCCTTGTGTGCCTGCACCAGATGGTGCCGAGCTGCAGGTTGAGGGGAGATAATAAACCAAGAGGAAAAAAAAAAATTGTAATATTAGGTTATAAAACAGCTGACCTTCAAATATGACGTCAACTCCTGTTTAATTGATGGGACGGGTCCAGACAGACAGACTCATGCACACTGGGATGTCCATATTCAGCACCTTCCTTTCTAATCTGGGAATAAGCCATACGGCAGCACTGTTAAACCGGTCTGTGCAAATTTACAGGTGTAAGAATAAGCAGAGAAAAAGTAAGAGTCTCCATTTGTCTTGAGGCAGGTAGACCCTCTCAGGGAAAGCATTTTTGCTGAAAGTGGTTTTGCTTAAACTTCTGGTCCAGTATCAGCAGTCTCTACTGACAATAGCCTGCCTCTCCCACTGTAAATGAAATGAAATAACCCCAGAGTTAAAGAGCACAGATCTTCCAGAAGAAGAAACTTATCAAATACAAGATGGTTTTAAGCTTGGCTCTGGTCCAGAGCTTTGCTTATAGCTGCCATCACTGCAAACACTGCTATGAACAGTGGTTTTAAACGCCATGTAGAGGACTGGGGTTATCCTGCTGCGGTCAAGCATAAGCTCTGGAAAACTCTGCCATAGCATACTGCAAAATTCTGCAGCCTTTTCTGATATGCTTTTCTCAAACATTTCCCACCAGCCTGGTGTTGGATGACTATTTTGTACCACGTCCAGCTTTGTGATAAAGAAAGCAAACCACGCTAAATAGCACTCCTGCTGATGAAAAGGAAAGCCCTGTGCTAGGCTACTGCGAGGAAGATGGAGCAGTGTGAGATGCATAGGTCTGGGAGTGGGAAGCCCTGGGTGTCTCTGTTTCCCCCGCAAACACATGCGACACAGACGGAGGCATCTCCCTCTCCTTGGTAAAGAAGTTGTCTCCTGCCCACCTGCCACAGCTGCCTTTGCAAATAGTTGAAAAGGGCTTTAAGACTATTAAGTGGTTTGAGAAACATTAGATTCTGTTTTCGTGCTTTTAGCGCTCTCCAGGTAAAGGTGACAGACAACAGCCTCAGCTAGGAGAGTGCACATCTCGTGTCATACTCAGGGAAGCAGCCTGCATTGTACACCGAGTCACAGGACTTTACAGCTATGTTTTGCCAGTCTCAAGGGAAATGCATATAGAGGCTCCCAGCAGCAAGGGACAAAGCCACATTGAGTGACACTGAACAGTTCAGTATTTATTAGACACGTACAAAAAATAAATAGCTTGCTGTAAGCAGCCCAGTGCTGAAACACTGAATTCCAGTTTCCTGTTGCTTCAAAGATGCTTCAGTCGGAGAAGAAAAAAGCCAAGAGCAGAGTCATTAAATCACTGTGTCTCAGCAGAGTGTCCGCACCCAGACACCGATACAAACATCTCTCAATCACACCACAGCCGTACCAGGTCTGCCTGGCTCTGCTCAGTAGAGCCAGACAGATGCCTGGACATTGGCCAGCGTACAGGTCCCTCACCAAACTACTGCTTCCTTGTCCTGTGAACAGCCCGGTAGCTTGTTGATGTCCTTCTCAGAAACTAAAGGTTACTGGCAGGGGAAATGCCTCAGAAATTTTGCACAGATCTTGGAACCCAGACAACAGTGATTTAACATCTACCATTAAAAGCAGTTTAAAATTTAATGGTCAGAGCATAATAAATCCTACCCAGACATTTTCAGCTTGCAAGCCAGACCATCAGCAGGGCAGAAATAGATTTTCTGCAAGGCAACTAGGAATGATTTTAAGTGTATTTTGTAGAGAACACAAGCCCTGGATTGTCTCAAACCACAGCTTTGTCCAGCACCTACATGAAAACACATTGGGTCAGGAAAGGAGGTACTCAAGCAACCAATATTTGCCAGTTAAAATAGATGGGACCAAGAAATGAGGAATAAGGCAGAACAATGCTCAACCATAGTGCAAAACTGGAGCATAAGCCTCCTTGGTGCAGAACGGAATAGCAATGACCATAAAAATAACCTTACATTTTCCTTCAGAATCACACCGAGTTCTTATTTGGGTCCAGGTTGCTTCGTATACTGCACTTAGCATCTCAAATAGCTTGACTCACTGCCAGTTATCAAGTGTGGCACTGAACGCCTGCATGTGTAGGAACTCCGTGCTAACAGAGGTTGGAGGGAACTCCAAGATGCATTGTCAATGCTGGTCATATGGTTGTTCTGCCACGTTGAGAACACAAATTGCTTTGCCTTCCTTTGTGAGCAGACTTGCAAAGCAAGTAAGAGGACCTTTTACTGTCCACCAGAAGCAGAGACAGGGACTCACTAGGGAGTGCATTCCTTTACCCCTTGTTACCATACACGCTACTAAACAAACCCACACACTCAAGCTGCTACACGCACAGCAAAGACACACAGGACACACAGCTGTGGACAAAGCCAAGCAGGTGTTGGGGCCCGTATGATCAGCTTAGTTCCTATCTTCCTTCTATTTGGGACAACTGCAGACCTCCCACATCCTCCAACAGGAACAATTTGAGTAGCTGTAGGCTAAAGATGAGGTTGCTTCAGAATGGAGGAGACATCAAAAGAGAGAAGTTTGCATCAGTCATACCAGCTCCATCCTCCCACAGCCTTTTTCCTCTTACGTCCTTGGATCAATTGCCCCTGTATTTGGGGCAATACACCACTAACTACAGCCTCTTTGATATCCCAGTCACTAAAGTTTTAATGCCTCAAAAACAAAGGGATCAGGAGAGGGGAGAAGCTGTGCTGTGCCAGGGAAGGGAAGAGGCCTCTCTCCAGCTCTCTGAGGTTGGCTCCTGCTGTTCTAATGGAACCTTACCCAGGAAAATAAATTTTTAGTTAAAGAAGGCTGCAAACAACCACAATGGGGCTTTATTGTGGCAATATCAACCCCACTGCAACTTCTAAAGCTCTTGGTTGAACAGAGGGGGAGCAGCAGCAACCCCACACCGTGCTGAAGTCCGCATTCCTAAAATTCCCTGGTGCATGCAGGCATGCTCAGAGAAGGCGGCTTAGGGGCTCAGGGGTTATTAGCTGAGAGTTCAGGTTCAGATGTGCCAGGGGACAGAGGTCAGGGCATGGATGCAGCTCCTTGTCCCTCCTGAACTTTTATTTAAAAATTTTCGTGCTTTCTCCACATAGCACCCTCAGTGTCCTCTCTCCACCCACTCTTGCACAAAGCGGTTTTCGCTTGTGTTCCTCCAGTCGTTACAGCCTGAGTAAGTGCAGTAAGGTCTCTGGGGCAGGGTCACTGCAGCAGCCTCCTGGGAGGTCTCACGAAAACAGCAGCAAACAGCTTCCACCCTACCCCCCGATAACCACTACATCAGTGTGAGGGAGGCGGATAGTGTTAATGCAGCAGGAATCAACAAGCCTGCTTGTTTCTTATTCCAAAGCAAAGACAAAGGTGGGGTTTGTTCAGCTAGGCAGTAACAGCCAAGGCTTGCAAGGAAGGAAGGAAAATATGTGGGGATTTTGGATTTTGGTTTGGACTGAGTCCCTTGAAACAGGATGGGCATAGGAATATTTCATAAAGAAAAGTAAAAAATTGGAAATGCAAAGGGAAAAATACTTGTAAGTGCGCTATACCTGTCCAGTAATTCTGCTTCTCTGGAGACAAAGGGGACTGGGAGGAGGGGATAAAACGAGGGAAAAAATCCAATGCTTCCAGCTTATTTTATCCTAACTTCAAAACAGGAACGTACCTCTAAACCTTTTTGAGTTTTAGAGCAAAAGATAAATGGAAACAAACATTTGATTTTGGGGTATATTTTTAAAAAATATGGCACACTAGCACTAAAAAAGCAGAGCTGAAATGTCTGAACATAAAACAACAAAATATAAGAGTGAAAGAAGGTCCCTAAATTCCCTATGCTTCCAGCATAGGAACACAGATACCAATTGGAGAAAATGAATTGTGAAGGTATGGATTTAACTCCAATTTTTTGATAGAAGTTCTCTGACAAAAATCATGCAATCTTGGTTTTTTTAAGCTATTCATTTGCAGTGTTTAATAGGAACATTTTCGGCCTTGGACTCTGAGCTGTATTTGGCAGCTACAGTGCTAATAATAAACTGTTAAAATATCTTGCTCCTTCAGCTGACCAACTCCCTTAAAATGTCTTGTGGCAGAAGCCAATGTGCTGTTTGATCAGGAAATTAGTTGTCTTGGAGACATCTTCACATACAACAGCGGCTCAGTCAGTCACTTTGAGTGACGCCACCTAGCAATCTGCACATTAACTTCAAACAGAAAATGAGGATATCAAAGCCACTGGAAAAGAAATCATCACCTGCAAGAGACATGCTGTTCTTCTCCCATGCACTGTTAGCTGAAGGGAAAGCAAGATGAGAGTTTTGATCTGAAAATGCGCTGCTACCTCCCCGTGTAATTAGGTCACTAAGAGGCTAATGGTGTTCCTGTTCATACAACCATTTATATGAAAATTATAATCTATGCTGTCCTTTCAGAATCAGTTTCAGGTCAAACCTGCAGGCACCACTTCTGAAAAAGAAAGTTACCAAAAGGTTAGACAAAGAGGCAATCCAGAAGTGCCACCACCCAGTTATAACTAAACCTCATGGATTAGAAAGAGGGTTGCAACTACAAAGCATCTGGGCAGTTCTATAGTACCAGGCATCAATTTACAAAGACTACCAAATAGTGATTTCCAAGGTAAACCACTAAACTCAGGTTATGTGAATTGATAAAAAAAGATGCTTATCCTCGAGCCACCCTAATGGAATACTACAATGCTTGCAAATAAAAAGTAGAACCAATCCCACGCAGCTCAAAGATACAGAGAGATGCACCAAACTCCCTCTCACCAGTTCCCTATACACACACACAAATGCCAAGGTAGAAAGTGAGTTAAATGCCAGACAAATTGGATTCATGACAATGCGTGTATTACTCCATGTTTGGGATTCAGGATTATGAACAATAGCTTTAATCACCCTCAAAACACATCTCTTACCTGGCAGTAGGCCTTCTGTTGGGCTTTCTCCTGCCCGAAAAGACAGGTGCTGAATCTAGTGAAACATGGACCAAAGCATCCTCAATTCTATTTAGCACATGGTCTGATGATCCAGCAGAGTAAGAACTGACAGATGTTTATTCCCCTCCAGAGCCTAGAGGTCCAGTGGAGATGCTGTTCCCCCAAGGCCTTATGCAAGCACAGAAAGATGCATTTAATGCATCAATATATTTGCTAAAGCATTAGATTCTGAAACCACAGATCTGTTAATTGTGAGTCTACGTATTTGCAGCACAGAATATACAGGCAAGTCTCCTGCATAATTTTCTTAATAGTACCACATAGGACCTGGGAGTAGTTCAATTCCTGTGCAAACAGGGCTACATGCAAAGGCTTAAAAAAATTCAAGAAGAAAGACACTGCCCCTGTATAGAACATTCCTGCCGATAGCTCCAGTTAAGGGGAAAAAGAAAAGCCTTGTCCCAGCTGTAATGAAAGGTTCCCCTGGGCAGCAAGAGGAGTAGCTTTGCCCACAGAATATTTGCATCTCAGCTGAATTAGTTAATGTGTGTTGAACACTCTGAAAATTGTGAAGTGGTTTATAAATGCTAAGGATTGTTATTTATTATTGTCTTGGTGCACAACAGCGGAAACTAGTGCCATTTACAGACGCAAATTAAGAACAACAGGAGGTCCGTCGACATGCTGTGGGTCTGGGGATTTTGTTCATTTGTCTCCCCCACTCCTGCTTCCCTCAAACAGAAATCTCTAAATCTCTTCCATAGGATTCCTACAGTCCTCACCAAGCAGGGCTGGCCTCGGCCCAGTGAAGCCTGTCACTGTGGAACAGTACTGCCAGGATGGGATGAGACCTCCACCTGCAAACCTGGGTTATTCACTTCTCAACAGCACGCTCCTGTCATCACTGTCAAGCACTGTCATCACTGCCCTTGAACAGCAAGTATTTTCCACCCAACTTATACATTTTGGGCTCCACCCAACTTATACATCTGGGGCAAAGTAAGACAGAAAATAGAATAAAATAAAACCACATACCCATTTCATGGTAAAGAAAGGGTTAGTTAAAAAAAGTTGGGAATTCAGAGTGACATACACCAGCACAATAGAGTGATTCATATACGCAAGCGATGTCTTACAAGACTGGTCTCAGCATAAGAGCAGATATTTGCCTGCATTGTTAAGAAGCAGCTTAGATAAAAAGATGATTTTAAACCTCCTTTCTGCAGTTTTGGCGAAGGAGTGAGAGTGATTGTCCAGTTTTTAATGTAACCAGGAGTGCCCTATGTTTCCAGAACCAGAATTCAGGTTTAAGAAGATCAAAATAACTTTTTTTAAGCTTTGATATTCCAGACCAACTTGTAACTTAACTCTGCAGCTCTGATAATGTGCAAATAGTTTTGCTTAGTGCTTACCTAGAACATATGAATCCCTCTCCAAGATAATGAAAGTACCTTTATAGACTTAGTCATTCTTTGATATTACAAGCCTGTGTCAAAGTGGTTATTTCCAGTATAACATTGCTGCCTCAATGGCATGCTTTGCACGTTCAAAAAATTCACAGGATATCGTGAAAAATTGGGGGTACAGGGTCAAGCTTTTGCCGACAACTTAGCGCATAAAAAAAGCCTCTGACAGATGCTCAGTCAAATTGTAATAGCTCCTTTTTCTCAATACAGCACTTAGATGTGTATTACAGTTGCACATAGGAAAAACCCCCAGGTATTTAATTCAGAAGGTGCAGCTAACTCAGAGACATGCTGCACTTGCAGAGACTTGCATTCCTCTTCTTTTCCTCTGGTTACTGATTGCTTAGCACATGGTTGCCCTACTGTCTGTGAAATACAGACATTTCAGCAATTCAAGCTTTGAGGGCCTAATATCAAGGGGCCAATATCAATACCTGATCTGCCATTCAGCAGACTATATGCAACTTTCAAAAGGCAAATTTCAGAGACAGAAGGTAACGGAGCCCCTGAAGTGCTCTTACAGTGACATTCCCTCCTCTGTTTGCAGAGCTGCAAATTGTTTTACAAATACCATTCAACCAAAAGTTTAAAATAAACAGCAATTCATCGTCCACTGGAACAGAGGCAAGCTCTGCTGGTTGTATCACAAGGAATAACCACTGGAGAGTAGCTGTACAGCTATCCCTGTGTACAGATCTCCATCCATACCCAGGCTTCAGAACCACATGTAACAAAGAGCAGTGGGTTTCGGCACCATTGAATCAATATAACCACACCGCTCTCAATGCTGGTAAGGAAGAAGTGTATTTAGAAGGACATCAGGGTATTTCCCCCCTCCTCCCAGGACAAGCCTTATTTCATTTCAATGCAGTCAGTTAGTTCCTTTGTTTGCACTCAACTCCAGATTCCTCAGTGCACCAGGCAATGTTGTACAATCACATTCAAGAGTGGCAATGTACAAAAAAAGTTTATAAATTGGTCGCAAAGTACCTACAAGAGCTTGCAAGCTCCTGCAAAATGCCCTCCAGAACAGGTTCCTGTCACACTGAGCTCAGGACAGAGATTAGAGTTATCAGCTTTGACACTCAGCAGGAATGTGTCACAAAGGATTAAATCATTATATCATGAAGCGTCAGCAAATGCAGCTTTCCTGCTGTTCTACAACTAAGTTATACATTAATTAGTGAGGTACAAAACAAACACGAAATATCTCCAAGCATCTGCCTGTGGATCAGGCCCAGCCAGAGCTATTAGCACAGGATTCATTTCCAAGAGAAGTGACCGAAAGCATCACCAGCTCTTCCAGAGATCCATTAAAATGCAAAGAATAGAAATACTGAAGGTAAAAGCACAGAAGCTAATTGCACTGTTTATCTTAGCATTTTTGATAGCTGTTTAATACAACTTCTCCCTCACAACCTCAGCACCTGATTTTCTAAACAAGGGCATACATGCACCATTGAATGAAAACATGCTTCCTTGAGAGGGGTGTGGAGCAGTGTCAAAAGATCCTACACCGTGAACAGGACAGTTGAGATAAAACATTTTAGAACAGAAAAAGCACATGGCCTAGCAGGCTACACAGTAAAGCCAGAACCAACTTTATTATTTCTAGATGCAACTGCAAGAGGTCCCCAAGTGCTCAGCAGTTCTGTACCAAACCTTTTATGAACTCTCACTCTGTCAGTGGGTGGAAGAAATTCCGGATGGTCTGACTAAAGGCCACAGTACAGAAAATCTAAGCAGACCAACAACATCCCATGCACAAACCTCTACTTTTCATCTAAATCATGACATTAGGAAGGTGTCATTAGACAAAAGAAAAAAAAGATTCTCTGCCAATTCCTTACAGCTATCCCAGCAGGATTCCTAGCTTTGGCCATTTTCCCCTTGCTTTCTGTCACAAACTGCTGCCTTCTACTGCTTGGCATTGCCTGACTCTGCCAAATTACATCAGCAGGCAGACTGTGGCCAGGATGCATTCTTTAAACTAATTTGTCCCCATTTTGCTTTGGGATCCCTTCAGTATAAGATAAGATTACTTGCTAGAACTGCCTGTCTGGGTCAGGTTGTAATCTGTCTCTCAGAGGCTGAACTGTACTTGATCTCAGCACCACTAGATCAACACCCAATGACCAATCAACTATTCGCTTTCCCTATTCAAATATTTTCTGAGGCTAGACTCGGAAAAATAGACTTGCTTTTCCAGCTTCAATCTCAGATGGCTGCATGGTTAAACCATCCTACCATGAAGAACAACACCACCAGGATGTTCCACTATTCTGGTATCACCCCACCTTTCATGAATTGCTGAAGCACATGAGACAAGGAAGGCTTCTGGTAGTACTGAGGTCCCACTACATGATAATATGCAGAAATCTGCGCAGGTCTGTGTAAATTTGGGGGCAGCTCAGAATGGAACATAGGTCTGGGGTGTCCTGACTCAGTGTTTTACCTACAGAGTGATTTTCTTAGGGTGAAATGGATGCCATCCACCTCCTGTTCTACAAGCTGAAGCCACCCAGTGCTGTGCAAACTTCTGCCCACAGCCCTAAACATGAGTGGGTGGAAGGAGCTACCACTGCTGTTTCAAAGACATGGATATTATGAACCTTAAAGTAATTAATCACCCTCACTCAGTGGTATGCAAATTGTACTTTCAACATCAGCATGCTCATAACAAAATGCATTAACAACCTTCTAATTAAATGCTTTAAATTAGATTAAAATCATATTGTCTGACGGGTGAAATATAACGCGTTAACAGGATTGCTGTAACTTCCTTAGCATCAAGTGTTTATTAAAAGCTCAAAAGTCAAATATGTTGGGGAGAAGGGAATCTGTCTTCCTCAAACTGAACGCTACAGTGCATGTTGATTCCCATACAACCAGAAAGTCACTGAAATGGTGCTTTGAAAGAACTGTAGAAAGTTTATCTAATGCAGAAGTACATGATTCAGGGACCTGTCAGGTTGGCTGAAGTACTAAGGCGCAGATTAATCCATTCAGTCCAGGACAATTGCTATTTGCAGTAAAAGGGAATGCAACAGAATGGTAAAAATGAAAGCAAACAGTGGAGTTCTGTTTATTAAAGAAAGCAAAATCCATAGCAGCATCTGTCAATTGGACCATCAGCTGCTGCTGAAAGATTTATTTTGAATGTCTCACAAGCTGCCTTCCAGTTGCATTAGCAAAAAATAGAAGCCAACATTCATATTTTTGCTAGTCAGACAGTAAGACAGGTTTGTGCTAACAGCAGTCATAAACCTTCACTGGATATAAAATCCATAGTTAGGATGGGGAACCTATGAAGTATGGTTGCAAGTTCCAATAAAGCTACAGTTCAGTCTCCTGAATTCAGATCATACAACTAGTGATCAGAACAAGACTTGGGCAAATAACTTGAGATATCCACCTAAAGGTGGTCATTTTTCAGCTCTCTCACCCTTGCTGCCACGCAGGCACACTCCTCTTTTCTCAATAAGGGACATTCTCTGAGTACAACATCCAAAGCTGCCTTCTGCTTTAGCTCCCATGATAGGTCCCCTGCTTTTCTGAGCAAAAAAGCAGGGCAGATACACTTCTTTGCTTCCCCATCCTAACTATGGATTTTGTATCCAGCGAAGGTTCAGAGGATAGCAGGGAAAGCTACCGATGAGCAGAATTAACATTTTTCGTTTAGGGTATGGAACTTAACCCATCCCAGCTGTAAGTTGCTAAAGGGAAACCTGGCTCAGCAGGTATGTTACCCTACATAATGCATTCAACTCTTAAGACTCTCTTTTTGTAGCAAATGAGGTACAGCTCTTGCTTCTCAAGTTAGTTTCATACACTAACATCACCCAGTCATAGGTAATGGACTCAACAGCTGGTCATTTTTCTTAGACTCACAGAGAGTTCAGAGGTCTATGCCAGAGCCTCTACCTGCAGCTGCCACCACAGGGTCTCACACAGACATGCCTGGAGGGGCAGCTCTCATCTCAATCACTGCTCACAGTGCCATGCTGAAGGTGTCCTGGCAATTGAAGCCCCCTGGACTGGAGCCAGGAGCTAATGTGTTGGCCTCAAACACGTTTCTTCCTAGAACTTTGTCACCTAACCTATCTTGCAGAGTACAAACCACCAGAGTCTGATCCGGACAGAGAAAGGAACACAGGGGAGCGTTTCAGAGATATGCCTGGGAAAACCATCTTTCCAGCAAAAGTGGAACATGCAGAGGGGCAAGAGTGTACAACCCAAGGTCCAAGAGAAGATGCAAAAGTTTTAGCTGTACAGGAAATGGTTAAAGCCATCATTGGCATTTGTCAAATGAAAATTAAGAAAAATGATCCCAACCATCCAAAAGACTTTAAAACTTGAAGATTCCCTTTCGAAGTCCAGGCAGTTCTCTGGACTGGACTTGGCCTGTGGGCTGCTCTGGGTCTCCAAGTACGCATCCATCTTATAAATTACCAAAGCTATAATAAAACATGTCCTCCAGCCTTCCTGAGCAATGTTGTATTCGCCTTTAATTTAGCTTCACCTACAAAAATAGCCAGCTGCCTAAAAGAAAGTCGAACAACTGGTTTCTGACTAGAATTGCTCCAAATGTTTTAGCATTCATGCAAAGTCATGTGGAAGAAAAAAGGAAAAGTCAGAAACCCAACAACTCACGTATCCTGGTTACCATCCTCCACTATAATTATAAAATTGCCCTTAAAACATAATTGCATAATTGGGCTTGGCAAGTGTTCACCCAAATCTTTTACAAATATTTCCACAGACTGAAGGAACAGGCGGTGGGCAGTCTGACAAGCCTGCCATGAGAATTTGTGCCCTCAGGACATGTTCCTAGCTATTACACTAAATACTTTGCATCACAGCCTAATGTTTCAAAACAGTAGTTTAGCAAGTGAAGTACCAGCATCTTGAAACAAATTGAAAGATTTTCAAGCTATTTTCACTGCACATGTACATGGAGCAGCAATCCCTTTGAACAAAGAGACAGAGGAAGCAACCAATCCTTTTTAACTAGTTACAGGGAAAGAATCCCCAGTGAGATGAAACTGGTTGACTTCTAGCAGCTATAATCAATTAGAAGCTACCAATGCCTTGCTAGGTTACTTTATCAGCATAGTACTCTGTCCCTTAAGAAAAAAGCAACACAAAACCCCCACAACCTCAAATGCAAATACAGAAACATGCAGCATGCAGGAAGAGGAGACCCAACAGAAGCCAGAAATGAAATCTGCAGTACAGTAAGGTTGTTTTTAACAGCTGTGCATTATGCATTCAGCAGCACAGGGAATGCCAGCAGGGAGCCTTTATTAACATAGGCCTCAGAGTACAGTGTGCTCCTATCATGATTGGCCTCTCTTGAGAAAAGGCGCACATACACAAAAGACTTAACCCTAGAGAGATCACTCCAATCCTGTTGCTATTTCATCAGCTCGACACCACCACAGATACCAGAGAACTTCCGTGGTGTATCACAGACAAACAGGTAACAATTCCAACAACGCCTGAAATCTGATCTACAATAGGAGGGTTCGTAAGCAAGGAAAGGGAAAGGGATAAAAAATACTGCACAAACCCACAAAACGGAGTCACATTACCAATGTTGTCCTGGGATACAGACCCCACATCCAGGGGAGGACCATAAAATGTTTCTCTTGTAGAAGATGCTAATAAAAGCAAGCTGTTGTCAGGACACCTGTGTTCTCAGCACAGCAATCTGCACCTCCACCACGCCTGTTCTGGGGGCCCATTGGTCCAAGAAAGAGCTGGAAGCCTTGCTACAGATGCAGGGGCCCGGCAGGTTAACTCATTCCATTTGGTAAGCTGGTATTGGCAGCAGAAATCTCTTGCCAATGCCAGTTTTGCCTCCGGTATGAGACTTGCCTCCATCACAAACACTTGCTAGCACTCCCAGCTCAGCACCAGGCAGACACCAATGCTCTCAGAACAGGCTCACCACCTCTGCTGTATCAGGTGCTGATACAAGCTCTCTAGAGGTCTTGTCAACAGCTTTAAGCTGCAGCTGGCTGCAGATCCTCAAATTATGGCCTGTCCCAGTGGGCAGCTCCCACAGAAGTGAGTGCAACCACTGGAGTGACAAAAAGATACACTACAGGCCCAGAAAAAAAAAAAAAAAGCTACTTTACCACCAATTTAAACCCTGATTTGGTGGGGAGAGGGCAATGAGAGGAAAGAGAATGGCATGAAATGCCCTGAGCATCTCTCTTCTGAGTCTGCACAGAAGAAAAAGTCTCATGATAGGAAAGGGAAACAAAATATCAACCTGAAGAGCTTGAAAACTGCTCTAGGTGACTGCAGGCCAATGTGTTCCAACACCTCTGTATAGTCTGTATTTATTCATACATCCTTGCTCTTTTCTTGTCTCTTGTTAAGAAGTAAAACACAGAGTCAGTATTCCTAATAACATGAGCTGGGTTGAGGCAGCAATAATTTCAAGGGGCTGTTTAATATGGAATGTACTCGTTCCCAAGAGCATAGTACATGGCTTTTTTAAGCCTAGCACATCTGTGCATTACAGTACTTTTTACTTAGAGACTGAACAGAAAAAGACAGGTAGTGTTTATTAAAGAAGTTTCCTGGAAGTACTTGTACTGCAGGAACAATGGTCTCTAGGTCAGGTACCTCTGAAAGGTTTTTAATATGAGTGCTATGCACCTCTCATCACAATAGCAGCAAGTGCTTTAAAAATCAAAATATCATTGACTGTAATATCATCACTTGACAAAAATACTCCTTTATCACTCTTTAAGCACAAAAAAATCCAAAACCAAGTCACAGGGAGAGTAAATAATTACCTCCTTTCACGCCTGGCAGGCAGAGACTTGGTCTCTCAGTCACTCTCATCCAGCCCACTGCCCAGAACACAAGACTGTCTTTTCTCCACTTGTTTTCTTGATTAATACAGCCTTGACGCTCAGTTATACCTGTGTCAGAGACAAATAATGATCACGCACAGCCCAGCACAAGTACAGGAAAGGCACCAGAAGACACCTGTTGTTTCAGTGTGGGGTGCTAGCAAGTCCATGTGGTGTTGGTGACTATGAATGGGATGTCCAGGAATTGCCCACATTCAGAAAATACTCACTTCCTCCACCAGAGGAAGGTCATTTGCAGTCCTATTCTAATGCCTGGGGCACAAGATTTTGGACAAATGCATGACAAGCAGTACCTCTCCCTAATTTTATCATAGAGCAACTCTTGAGATCTCCCAGAGTTCAGTCGCTAATAGCCAGGGCAAGACAACACAGGCAAAAAAGAGTTAATATAAATAGAAAGAAAAGATCTGACCTAGAGGGCAAGCCATGCAGAGTACAAACATCTGAGAATCCGCACAAAGTCTCCTCGCCTATCATTCATCCACCAATTACGCACCAATGTAATTAAATCAGGAAAGCTACGTTTAATTTTCCTATCATCACCCGATGAGATAAGAGCAGTACGTATGGGAGGGATCAGGCACAGGGGAAAGAGCTATTTATTAATAAGTTAAATCCTTTTAGATTTAAGACCCTCTCTGACTAAGGAGGGTCTGATCCACAAACACAACTTCTGGGTGTAATGAAGACAAATGAGACATCCCATCTCCATTTCTGTCCTGGGCTTGGTCCTGAAGTCCTTTTATTCAGAAACAAGTCTCATTGAAAATTGCCAGGCATAACTTAAACAGAAATACTGTTTTTGTTTAAAGCCTGGTCTTAGTTTATATATTTAAAACTGAAGAACACTCATCTCCTAGGCATTATATTAACAAAGACAGCCACGTTAATTTACTTTATTTCTAAACAGCCTAAAGCTCCCTTTTTTCACATACAGCAAGGCATTAGGGTGCATTTGCAGAAATGCAAGGCACGCTCCAGCCCGTTCTCCTGTCTTTCTTCTTTTGCCTGCTCTTGCATGAGGTAGGAAGAAATGCTGTGGTCCCTGTCCCCTGCAAAGACTAGTAATGCCTGAACAGGATCATACAAAGCTTTCTCTACTTGCTAGCCACACACCCAGAACTGCTGCTCTGGCTGTTTTCTCTCCGCTCTTCTTTGCTTCATCCCATACAGCCCTGCTTCCTCAGCCAGTTATTTAAAGCCCTGATTGAAAAATGTGTCAGATCATAATAGTGGATGACTTCCACAGGATCAGGTTTTCAATAACAAAAATCCTACAGGCTTTGATGCAGCCATGGCTTCACCACAACTTTTTTTTTTTTTTTAAACAGGAAGGGAAAAATATTTATAACAGCAACTATAAATATACACGCTACTGACTTTTCAACTTGTTGTCCTTGTTCTCCAGCTAAATTTAGTCTGTTATATCCTGTCCAGCCCCTGGTGAAAAAGCAGTACACGCTCAAAATTGTGCAAATCCCACGGCAGGCAATTATACTTATCCAGGTATCTTACAAGATAACCAGATAGACAGGCAGATTCTCATTTAGTGAGTGCAGGTATGTTCATGGTTATAGAGGAAGTGATTATTATAGTGATCACCCCCCTATACAGAAAATAACTAGTATTGCAATAGGATAGCTCTGTGCTTATGCAGGAGAAAAGTGATGTAGGTTATTCACAGTGTACATGTAGACCATACACTTGGTTTGTGCCAAATACGCTTCGAAGGTGTATTGTGCACCTCTGAGCTACAAAGAACCATTCACTGGCCACACCTGCTGTTTACCCATGTCCTTATTTTACACGCAGAAACATTTGAGTTACTGATTCAAACCTGGGTGACTGATTTCAAGGTCCAGCCTGCATGTTAAAGAGCATCCTGAAGGCTTTCCCTATCCTGAAGGCTGTGTGAGTGATTTCTTAGTGAAAACAAGGTAAATATTTATCAGAAACTGACTACCTAGAGCATAAGAGTTGTTAGTCATTCATTTAACTGGTAATCTTAAGAAGCCTTAGTCATGCCAGAGGCCAGGTGATTTCTGGAAGGGGCAACACATGTTTCACCCTGGTTTGAGGATCCCTGCCCACGATTCAAAGTTTCACGCAGATGAGGACTCCCCCGCCACAATCTGACTTGCTCCACTCGCAGCAAGTTTTGCAACCTAAGCAAGAAACGCAGTTCAGAGGATGCTCCTGTACAAGCATCAGCCGGTCTAAAAATGAAAATAAGCGGTCCAGAAAAAAAATATGTGTTTCCTACAGCCTTGATAGTTGGGTGGGGAGGGAACAATAACAGGTCGGGCTCTCCTCGCCCCCAGCCGAGCTGGCTCGGCGTCTTTCTCGGGCACCGGCCAGCTCTGCGACTCAGCCTTTCCTCCGCGCTCATAAATACATCGCTGCTCAAGGCTAAGTGGATGGGACAGGAAAAAAAAAAATAGTTTGCTGGGGGTGAGACTCGCCATACGGTCAGGGACGCCCCAGCTCGGCGCGGGGAAAGGGTCCGCCGGTGCCGCACCGCCGGGGAGCCCTGCCCCGGGTCCCCGGCCGGCATCGCCGCTGCCCCCGCCCCGCCCGGTCCCTGCCCTACCCAGCATGGAGAAGATGAAGTCCTTCGCCGTGTGGATCTC